>OX638298.1:2770022-3110901 GCA_951812265.1 Taphrorychus bicolor | reverse complement strand
AACAGTTAAAAAAGACAATTTTATTAAAAATACAGAGTGTCCCATGCGCTGAGCGTGCAGCGAAGGTCAAAATAATATTAGTTAGTTATATAATCTTTTTTCTTAGCGTATCTGCTATAAAGGAGATATCAGGCTTCAAAGACTTACGGTAGTAATGTTAATTAATATACAGGGTGAGACATAATGGGAGGACGAAAATGAAATCTCATATTCTTTGGTCGATTTTGAGGGGGGCTTGTCATACATTTGTGTTACCTATCGAGCTTCGTTAAAAAGTTACAGGGTGATGAAGTTAGAATTTGAAAATGCATATGTCTTGATTATTCAGGAAAGAGTAGGATATATTTTAATGAAGCTTGGTATGTTTGGTATGGCCCCTTAAAATCGACCAAAGAATATGAGATTTCATTTTCGTCCCCCCATTATGACTCACCCTGTATATCTTTGAGGCCCAATATCTCCCGTTATATAGAGTGGCGAGAAGAGGTTAGCTGACAAACTACTGTTATTTGGACCTGCATCTAACATTGTATTTTAAACAGTTTAAATAAATATCGATTTTTCTCGATTTTTTTTTTTTATCAAAATCTGGAGAGTTTCCCATAAAGGTGCATGCAGCTGAAAATAATGGGGGGCCAGTCCGTTCTTGTCTTTTTGATAAGAATAGAAGCCGGGTTTTAGTGGCGAATAATGGTTATTATTTCGGTAAAACATTACACCAAAAAATCGTCCAAATATAAATACAAAGTGGTTCAAAATTTTCAGCCAAAAACTGTAAACAACTTTACATTGATTGCAACGTACGTACGTATTTGAGGACCTATGTCACCCTACGAGTGACGTTAGGAAAAAAAGTTATATGATAAATTACCGTTATTTTGACCTGCCCTATACGTTCCCAAAAAATTGTCACGTACTCATGGGACACCCTGTAGGCTACGCATAGATGAACTCAACAGAGAGAAAAAAATAGGTAGGTAGTTATAGCATCTCTACTTCATTGGGCAATGGGTCGGCTCGACGTTGATCGCCGTCAGCCGAGCAAGTAATTCAAATGCCATAAAATATTTCAAATACCCCTAAAGTATTTCAAATACTACAAAGTATTTCAAACACCAAGCATCAAATATCGAAATTCAAAAGTAATTGAAATAAATGCTTCAAATACCAAAAGTTCTTGAATAACTTTTCAAAATAATCCTATTTTAAATACTGCCCAGCTCTGCTTATAATAGTGTACCCTATTATCAATTTTTGCGTTTTATTTCATGTATTAAAAAAGATTAAATTGCAATTTTCACGAACAACAGTACTTTATTGGCAACAAACAAAGCTTTTCAAGGTGGGGTGATTTCTACCCTCACGAAGTTATTCCGAATGAATCTTGCATTGATCAAATGTTGAGTGATACAGTGCATCTAGGCCTCCCTCCTACTATTTACTAGAATAGTGCACAACGTCAGGTTTCCGCTATTTTGAGTTTTATTGCTTTTCGGGGTGGGGGTAGTTTCTACCCTCACGAAGTTATTTCGAATGAATCTCGCATAGGGTGTTATAAAGTGCATCTAGGCCTCCCTCCTACTATTTACTAGAATAGTGCACAACGTCAGGTTTCCGCTATTTTGAGTTTTATTGCTTTTCGGGGTGGGGGTAGTTTCTACCCTCACGAAGTTATTTCGAATGAATCTCCCATAGGGTGTGATAAGGTGCATCTAGGCCTCCCTCCTACTGTTTACTAGAATAGTGCACAACGTCAGGTTTCCGCTATTTTGAGTTTTATTGCTTTTCGGGGTGGGGGTAGTTTCTACCCTCACGAAGTTATTTCGAATGAATCTCGCATAGGGTGTGATAAGGTGCATCTAGGCCTCCCTCCTACTATTTACTAGAATAGTGCACAACGTCAGGTTTTCGCTATTTTGAGTTTTATTGCTTTTCGGGGTGGGGGTAGTTTCTACCCTCACGAAGTTATTTCGAATGAATCTCGCATAGGGTGTTATAAAGTGCATCTAGGCCTCCCTCCTACTATTTACTAGAATAGTGCACAACGTCAGGTTTCCGCTATTTTGAGTTTTATTGCTTTTCGGGGTGGGGGTAATTTCTACCCCCCACGAAGTTATTTCGAATGAATCTTGCATAGGGTGTGATAAAGTGCATCTAGTCCTCGCTCCTACTATTTACTAGAATAGTGCACAACGTCAGGTTTGCGCTATTTTGAGTTTTATTGCTTTTCGGGGTGGGGGTAATTTCTACCCCCCACGAAGTTATTTCGAATGAATCTTGCATAGGGTGTGATAAAGTGCATCTAGTCCTCGCTCCTACTATTTACTAGAATAGTGCACAACGTCAGGTTTGCGCCATTTTGAGTTTTATTGCTTTTCGTGGTGGGGGTAGTTTCTACCCTCACGAAGTTACTTCGAATGAATCTTGCATAGGTTGTTATAAAGTGCATCTAGGCCTCCCTCCTACTGTTTACTAGAATAGTGCACAACGTCAGGTTTCCGCTATTTTTAGTTTTATTGCTTTTCGGGGTGGGGGTAGTTTCTACCCTCACGAAGTTATTTCGAATGAATCTTGCATAGGGTGTGATAAAGTGCATCTAGGCCTCCCTCCTACTGTTTACTAGAATAGTGCACAACGTCAGGTTTCCGCTATTTTGAGTTTTATTGCTTTTCGGGGTGGGGGTAGTTTCTACCCTCACGAAGTTATTTCGAATGAATCTCGCATAGGGTGTGATAAGGTGCATCTAGGCCTCCCTCCTACTATTTACTAGAATAGTGCACAACGTCAGGTTTCCGCTATTTTGAGTTTTATTGCTTTTCGGGGTGGGGGTAGTTTCTACCCTCACGAAGTTATTTCGAATGAATCTTGCATAGGGTGTGATAAAGTGTATCTAGTCCTCGCTCCTACTATTTACTAGAATAGTGCACAACGTCAGGTTTGCGCTATTTTGAGTTTTATTGCTTTTCGGGGTGGGGGTAATTTCTACCCCCCACGAAGTTATTTCGAATGAATCTTGCATAGGGTGTGATAAAGTGCATCTAGTCCTCGCTCCTACTATTTACTAGAATAGTGCACAACGTCAGGTTTGCGCTATTTTGAGTTTTATTGCTTTTCGGGGTGGGGGTAATTTCTACCCCCCACGAAGTTATTTCGAATGAATCTTGTATAGGGTGTGATAAAGTGCATCTAGTCCTCGCTCCTACTATTTACTAGAATAGTGCACAACGCCAGGTTTGCGCTATTTTGAGTTTTATTGCTTTTCGTGGTGGGGGTAGTTTCTACCCTCACGAAGTTACTTCGAATGAATCTTGCATAGGTTGTTATAAAGTGCATCTAGGCCTCCCTCCTACTGTTTACTAAAATAGTGCACAACGTCAGGTTTCCGCTATTTTTAGTTTTATTGCTTTTCGGGGTGGGGGTAGTTTCTACCCTCACGAAGTTATTTCGAATGAATCTTGCATAGGGTGTGATAAAGTGCATCTAGGCCTCCCTCCTACTGTTTACTAGAATAGTGCACAACGTCAGGTTTCCGCTATTTTTAGTTTTATTGCTTTTCGGGGTGGGGGTAGTTTCTACCCTCACGAAGTTATTTAGAATGAATCTCGCATAGGGTGTTATAAAGTGCATCTAGGCCTCCCTCCTACTATTTACTAGAATAGTGCACAACGTCAGGTTTCCGCTATTTTGAGTTTTATTGCTTTTCGGGGTGGGGGTAGTTTCTACCCTCACGAAGTTATTTCGAATGAATCTTGCATAGGGTGTGATAAAGTGCATCTACTCCTCGCTCCTACTATTTACTAGAATAGTGCACAACGTCAGGTTTGCGCTATTTTGAGTTTTATTGCTTTTCGGGGTGGGGGTAATTTCTACCCCCCACGAAGTTATTTCGAATGAATCTTGCATAGGGTGTGATAAAGTGCATCTAGTCCTCGCTCCTACTATTTACTAGAATAGTGCACAACGTCAGGTTTGCGCTATTTTGAGTTTTATTGCTTTTCGGGGTGGGGGTAATTTCTACCTCCCACGAAGTTATTTCGAATGAATCTTGCATAGGGTGTGATAAAGTGCATCTAGTCCTCGCTCCTACTATTTACTAGAATAGTGCACAACGTCAGGTTTGCGCTATTTTGAGTTTTATTGCTTTTCGTGGTGGGGGTAGTTTCTACCCTCACGAAGTTATTTCGAATGAATCTTGCATAGGTTGTTATAAAGTGCATCTAGGCCTCCCTCCTACTGTTTACTAGAATAGTGCACAACGTCAGGTTTCCGCTATTTTTAGTTTTATTGCTTTTCGGGGTGGGGGTAGTTTCTACCCTCACGAAGTTATTTCGAATGAATCTTGCATAGGGTGTGATAAAGTGCATCTAGGCCTCCCTCCTACTGTTTACTAGAATAGTGCACAACGTCAGGTTTGCGCTATTTTGAGTTTTATTGCTTTTCGGGGTGGGGGTAATTTCTACCCCCCACGAAGTTATTTCGAATGAATCTTGCATAGGGTGTGATAAAGTGCATCTAGTCCTCGCTCCTACTATTTACTAGAATAGTGCACAACGCCAGGTTTGCGCTATTTTGAGTTTTATTGCTTTTCGTGGTGGGGGTAGTTTCTACCCTCACGAAGTTACTTCGAATGAATCTTGCATAGGTTGTTATAAAGTGCATCTAGGCCTCCCTCCTACTGTTTACTAGAATAGTGCACAACGTCAGGTTTCCGCTATTTTTAGTTTTATTGCTTTTCGGGGTGGGGGTAGTTTCTACCCTCACGAAGTTATTTCGAATGAATCTTGCATAGGGTGTGATAAAGTGCATCTAGGCCTCCCTCCTACTGTTTACTAGAATAGTGCACAACGTCAGGTTTCCGCTATTTTTAGTTTTATTGCTTTTCGGGGTGGGGGTAGTTTCTACCCTCACGAAGTTATTTAGAATGAATCTCGCATAGGGTGTTATAAAGTGCATCTAGGCCTCCCTCCTACTATTTACTAGAATAGTGCACAACGTCAGGTTTCCGCTATTTTGAGTTTTATTGCTTTTCGGGGTGGGGGTAGTTTCTACCCTCACGAAGTTATTTCGAATGAATCTTGCATAGGGTGTGATAAAGTGCATCTACTCCTCGCTCCTACTATTTACTAGAATAGTGCACAACGTCAGGTTTGCGCTATTTTGAGTTTTATTGCTTTTCGGGGTGGGGGTAATTTCTACCCCCCACGAAGTTATTTCGAATGAATCTTGCATAGGGTGTGATAAAGTGCATCTAGTCCTCGCTCCTACTATTTACTAGAATAGTGCACAACGTCAGGTTTGCGCTATTTTGAGTTTTATTGCTTTTCGGGGTGGGGGTAATTTCTACCTCCCACGAAGTTATTTCGAATGAATCTTGCATAGGGTGTGATAAAGTGCATCTAGTCCTCGCTCCTACTATTTATTAGAATAGTGCACAACGTCAGGTTTGCGCTATTTTGAGTTTTATTGCTTTTCGTGGTGGGGGTAGTTTCTACCCTCACGAAGTTATTTCGAATGAATCTTGCATAGGTTGTTATAAAGTGCATCTAGGCCTCCCTCCTACTGTTTACTAGAATAGTGCACAACGTCAGGTTTCCGCTATTTTTAGTTTTATTGCTTTTCGGGGTGGGGGTAGTTTCTACCCTCACGAAGTTATTTCGAATGAATCTTGCATAGGGTGTGATAAAGTGCATCTAGGCCTCCCTCCTACTGTTTACTAGAATAGTGCACAACGTCAGGTTTGCGCTATTTTGAGTTTTATTGCTCTTCGGGGTGGGGGTAATTTCTACCCCCACGAAGTTATTTGGAATGAATCTCGCATAGTGTGTGATAAAGTGCATCTAGGCCTCCCTCCTACTATTTACTAGAATAGTGCACAACGTCAGGTTTGCGCTATTTTGAGTTTTATTGCTCTTCGGGGTGGGGGTAATTTCTACCCCCACGAAGTTATTTGGAATGAATCTCGCATAGTGTGTGATAAAGTGCATCTAGGCCTCCCTCCTACTATTTACTAGAATAGTGCACAACGTCAGGTTTGCGCTGTTTTGAGTTTTACTTCTTTTCGGGGTGGGGGTAATTTATACCCCCTACGAAGTTATTTCGAATGAATCTCACATAGGGTGTTACAATATGCATATAGGCCTGCCTCCTTCTCCTTACTAGAGTAGTGCACAACGTCATATTTGCAGAATTTTGAATTTGATTGCTTTTCCAAGAGGGGGTAGATTTTACCCCTTACGAATTTATTTCGCGTAAGTCTCGAGTAGGGTTTAAAAAGTGCATATGCGTGCATGGTAGTTTGTCAGAACCCATTTATATATATTTTTTTCATTATGTTCAGTACTTATCTGGTCCGTTGTAAAAATCTGAATATTGAATCTAAATCTGAATCTAACTTCAGCCTGGTTTAAAAAAGTGCAAGTTCGCTAGGACCAATTACACGGTACCTGATGAAGCACTCTCAATGTATTTAGATGGTACCCATTAATTTTTTATTTAAATAATTGCTCTATTATATGGAGCTTTGGTTTTTAGTGGTGATTCAATCAAGTTTACCGAGTCTATATTGTCAAATAAGAACACTTTCTCATAATAAAAAAGCAATTTGCAATTTACTTAAATTTCAATTTCAATTCATCTCAGTTTTGGAACGTAGGTATTTTGTTTGTGTTCTTGCTTCATTTTTTATTACGCAATGCCGTTTATAAAATAACCGGTATGTAGGTAAAATTTTGGATTATCATCTAAAAATTGTTTAGGAAGTAAGTAACCGCCAAAAAGCCTTTAAATTTACTGTTAAAAAGGGATTTTAAGTTAACAAGTCTAAAAATAGATATACCGTGTAACTGCTATAGGAGTTACCGAAGGAAGTTCGCTAGGACCAATTACACGGTACCTATGATTAGTTCTTAGACTAAGATTTATAGCTACCTACTTATAATAGCGACGTCAGTTGTTTTAAAATTTATAGGATGTGTGCATTCAAATTTGAACCACATTATGTTATGTAGGTATAGGAACCAGCAACGGTCTTCTATATAAATATAAAGGATTAACGCACCCAGCTAGTACTCTACTTACAACCCAAATTGTAATATTGCTGACCTATCATAGATGTGGCAGCTTGGTACGACCAATGGTATAGTGATAAATATATAACCTACGGGATGTTCATTATAAAACTTCATCTAGTTGGCTGTGAAATGTCAAAAGAAAAGGATGGAGAAACAAAAGTCCATTTACTTGGATTATGTCATCCTTTTCTATCAAAATTTCATAGCCTGCTAGATGAAGTTTTATAATGAACACCCCGTATACATACTTATTAAGTAAGGGTGTTCTTTAGAAAACATCATCTAGTTAGCTACGAAATGGTGAAAAGAAAAGGATGAAGGAACAAAAGTCCATTTACTTTGATTGTCATCCTTTCCTGTCAAAAATCCATAGCTTTTAGACGACGTTATCTAATGAACACACCGTATATTGTTCAAATTTATAGTGAGATATATGTAGGTAGCTATTATATAGTTCGTGATCCGTGAAATAGCTTATCCGCTATGCAGCTATTTCACAATTTATGGTACCGCCATAGGGCCCTACCATCCAAATTTGAGCGATATAGGTACCATCAATGGTTTTCTAACTATAAAGAAGCCTGCAGAATCACTATCAATATATTTAGATGGTATATACCCATTAATTTTGTATTTAAATATTTGCTCTATTATAACGAGCTTTAGTATTTAGTGGTGATTCGATATCAAGTTTACTGAGTCTATATTGTCAAATAAGAACAATTTTTAATAATAAAAAAGCAATTTGCACTTTCCTTAAATTTCATTTTCAATATCTTCTCAGTTTTGAAACGTAGGTATCTTGCATGTTCCCTTGCTTCATTTTTTATTGCAATGTCGTTTATAAAAAAAGCGTTATAGGGGAGTCAAATTTACGATTATCACCTAAAATTGTTAAGCAATAGGTAACTGCCAGTAGGGCTTCAAATTTACTCCGTTAAAGAGAGAAGTTATACAAGTTAAACAGCAAGTCTAAAAATAGATATACCGTGTAACTGCTACAGGAGTTAAAAAAGTGCAAATTCGCTAGGACCCATTACACGGTACCTGATGAAGCACGCTCAAGGTATTTAGATGGTACCCATTATTTTTTTATTTAAATAATTGCTCTATTATATGGAGCTTTGGTTTTTAGTGGTGATTCATATCAAGTTTACCGAGTCTATATTGTCAAATAAGAACACTTTCTCATAATAAAAAAGCAATTTGCAATTTACGTAAATTTCAATTTCAATTCTTTTCAGTTTTGGATCGTAGGTATTTTGGTTGTGTTCTTGCTTCATTTTTTATTACAATGCCGTCTATAAAATAACCGGTATGTAGGTAAAATTTAGGATTATCATCTAAAATTGTTTAGGAAGTAAGTAACCGCCAAAAAGCCTTTAAATTTACTGTTAAAAAGGGATTTTAAGTTAACAAGTCTAAAAATAGATATACCGTGTAACTGCTATAGGAGTTACCGAAGGAAGTTCGCTAGGACCACTTACACGGTACCTATGATTAGTTCTTAGCCTAAGAATTATAGCTACCTACTTATAATAGCGACGTCAGTTGTTTTAAAATTTATAGGATGTGTGCATCCAAATTTGAACCACATTATGTTATGTAGGTATAGGAACCAGCAACGGTCTTCTATATAAATATAAAGGATTAACGTACCCAGCTAGTACTCTACTTACAACCCAAATTGTAATATATTGCTGACCTATCATAGATGTGGCACCTTAGTACGACCAATGGTATAGTGGTAAATATATAACCTACGGGATGTTCATTATAAAACTTCATCTATTTGGCTGTGAAATGTCAAAAGAAAAGGATGGAGAAACAAAAGTCCATTTACTTGGATTATGTCATCCTTTTCTATCAAAATTTCATAGCCTGCTAGATGAAGTTTTATAATGAACACCCCGTATACATACTTAGCAAGTAAGGGTGTTCTTTAGAAAACATCATCTAGTTAGCTACGAAATGGTGAAATGAAAAGGATGAAGGAACAAAAGTCCATTTACTTTGATTATGTCATCCTTTCCTGTCAAAAATCCATAGCTTTTAGATGACGTTATCTAATGAACACACCGTATATTGTTCAAATTTATAGTGAGATATATGTAGGTAGCTATTATATAGTTCGTGATCCGTGAAATAGCTTATCCGCTATGCAGCTATTTCACAATTTATGGTACCGCCATAGGCCCCTACCATCCAAATTTGAGCGATGTAGGTACCATCAATGGTTTTCTAAATATAAAGAAGCCTGCAGAAGCACTATCAGTGTATTTAGATGGTACCCATTAATTTTGTATTTAAATATTTGCTCTGTTATAACGAGCTTTGGTATTTAGTGGTGATTCGATATAAAGTTTACTGAGTCTATATTGTCAAATAAGAACAATTTTTAATAATAAAAAAGCAATTTGGACTTTCCTTAAATTTCATTTTCAATATCTTCTCAGTTTTGAAACGTAGGTATCTTGCATGTGTCCTTGCTTCATTTTTTATTGCAATGTCGTTTATAAAAAAAAGCGTTATAGGG
Source organism: Taphrorychus bicolor (assembly GCA_951812265.1). Taxonomy (NCBI): domain Eukaryota; kingdom Metazoa; phylum Arthropoda; class Insecta; order Coleoptera; family Curculionidae; genus Taphrorychus; species Taphrorychus bicolor. The sequence goes on along the minus strand of OX638298.1, from coordinate 3,101,295 downwards.
GAGTTAAATTTACGATTATCACCTAAAATTGTTAAGCAATAGGTAACCGCCAGTAGGGCTTCAAATTTACTCCGTTAAAGAGAGAACTTATACAAGATAAACAGCAAGTCTAAAAATAGATATACCGTGTAACTGCTACAGGAGTTAAAAAAGTGCAAGTTCGCTAGGACCCATTACACGGTAACTGATGAAGCACTCTCAAGGTATTTAGATGGTACCCATTATTTTTTTATTTAAATAATTGCTCTATTATATGGAGCTTTGGTTTTTTAGTGGTGATTCATATCAAGTTTACCGAGTCTATATTGTCAAATAAGAATACTTTCTCATAATAAAAAAACAATTTGCAATTTAAGTAAATTTCAATTTCAATTCTTTTCAGTTTTGGATCGTAGGTATTTTGCTTGTGTTCTTGCTGCATTTTTTATTGCAATGCCGTCTATAAAATAACCGGTATGTAGGTAAAATTTAGGATTATCATCTAAACTTGTTTAGGCAGTAGGTAACCGTTAGAAGTACTTCAGATTTACTCCGTTTAATGGAGAGATTCCAAGTTTACAGTAAGTCTAAAAATAGATGTACCGTGTAACTGCTATAAGAGTCACTTTCAGTGCAAGTTCGCTAAGACCAATTACATGGTACCTAGAGTCCATTTCAAAGAGATATTCATCTAGTAAGCTGAGAAATTGATACATAAATGACACATTTACATGGATCGAATAAGAAGATTCTGCCAATCCCTCAGCTTGCTAGATACCTATTTGAAATGGACCATATATTTATAATTATTATTCCAAGAATTATGTATTACTATACATATTTATAAGAATTATAGGGTAACTTAGCTCCCTAGGTATGATAGATGTCACCAATTTTAAATATACGGGGTGTTCATTATAAAACTTCATCTAGTTCGCTGTGAATAAATGTCAAAAGAAAAGGATGGAGAAATAAAAGTCCATTTATTTTGATTATGTCATGTTTTTCTGTCAAAATTTCATAGCCTGCTAGAGATGAAGTTTCATAATGAACACCCCGTATTTGTTAAAATAATAATTTAATGTTCCATCAAGTGATCTATCAGTGACATTTGTAGAATAAGCTCTTGGCCTAATAACATATTTCTCATGCAAGGTCAAGAAGCTAGTGTCGACGCACGACGGTGGCCTGTGGGTTTTCGTCTTTTTTCTGTTTTGTACAACCTGGGATGTTTCTCTCTCTCAGTTTAATTATTAATTCTAAAATAAGTTCGTTTGGTTTTATGTACAGGCTCGGCCATGTTCTTAAGATGTTTTATATAGAATAAGACCTTTTTGTTCTCACTTTAAAAAGTTAATAAAACAATATGCAGTTAATCCCTAATTTATCTGTTTTGCTATATAAAAAACGAACAGTATTCCCCATCGTAGCACTCTGACGTCAGTTTAAAGTTGCGTTGGTCAGTTGAAACCGGTGACCAAATAATGACGTCACATTGCTGCATAGTGATACGACCATAAACTTGACGTGACTGAGACGTCATTATAATGCATAATGACGTATAGGCGATAGAAGACGTCAAACAATTAAATCCTTTCGGCCTTTACGGCTAGCTTTCCTCATAATATTACAATATCAGAACATGACCGTGAAAAGGGGTGTAGCGTATTTTGGATTTCCAATTATCCGGTTATATAGCTATCCGAAGAACATACAAGCAATAGCCTCAGTAGCACGCCCGCTTTAAAGCCCTGTATTAGTAATTTAGAACTCTATTTTCTGCCAATCACTTTTTTTTATTTATAAAATTAGGTTTTTATTTGTTGGTTTGTCGACGTGTAGAAATTTTTCAGTAATGTAGGTACCTAGGATTTTTTAGTTATCGACGTGTATTTTAAACAATAAAATCTCACGCCAGCTTACTGACTGGGAATAGCTAGTCAGCTATTTCAAAACTTGTGGTATAGGTCCTTCCGAATTTGGACCGTGTACTAACAACGGTTTTCTAAATATAAAAGAAACACTCTCAATATCCCCTCTATTAATTTTTCATAAAAAATTTATCCTAAAAGTCTTGGTACAATAACTCGCACACCACATTTATTTTTACTATTTTCCAATAAGGCAACTAAAAATTATAAGAAAAAATATTTGTATACCTACTTACATCCTTCGTACGTACTCTTCTAAATCCTGAATGAATCCACCAGTAATTATGATTTCGTAGCAAATGTGAAGAGACGTCTTGCATTGACATAAGATTATAATTACTTTTTTCTAATTTTGACATATAAAGTGGCACTTTTCAATACTGATGACAGTGACGTAACGTCCTACTTTTCGTAACTAGTTACGAAAAGTAAAATCTTTCGTAACTAGTGATGAAAAGTTGGTGTCACCACCAGTTGCAGGTTTCGGCTGTGGCACACCGTTGCTATAGTTTTACGGTATTAAGTAGATACAAAGTGGTTTAAAAGTAAATATTGAAGTTTAATAATAATAATTCTCTCTCTAATTAGGTATTTGTAGTCAAAATTAGAAAAAATCTTGTATGAAACACGTGACGAAAAACCTTTTTTTTTATCTCATTCAAATTGCGGGAACTCGCTGCGCTCGTCCCGCAAACATTCATTCGTTACACAAAATCGGACTTTTCGTAACTGGTTACATAAATAGCTATTTGTGTTTGATTCTGGATGTGCGAGAGGTGGTTTATTAGTAGATAATCATGACATTCCGTGTTAATAATTATTCAAAATGACTTTTAGGAAAGTCTCATGGAATTTTTCTGTAAAATTAATAGAAAGGCCATTATGCGGGGGATAATAAAACTCACATGGGATTTCCTAATCATTAACATATTCAACTATATATTTTTAAAAAATTCCATACAATAAATAAACCATATAATGAAAAATTCTCTGGAAAGAAAATAGTGTAAATTTATAAGTTACATTTTTATTAAGCATTCAGCATCAACCAATTTTTCTTATGCTTAATCATTATATATGTATGGAATTACTAAATAGATATTTAGATCTATCTAAATAGGGGAAGTAAGTTCAATATCAAGTCACCAATTTCTTTTGTGTCAAGAAATCAATGACTTTTGCATACTAGTATATTTCGTTAATTTGGCGCTATTTATGAATTACATTGCAGAATTAACAATTTAGTTACGTCTCATAACTAAATAGCTACCTAATTTGTAGTTTTAATTTTTTAGACTAGCCCCTTACTTTATTATTGTTGGCATTAACTTTATTTTATTACTGTTAACGTAAGTTTAAGTTAACAAATACTCTTAAAAATATTTTAAACCCCTAAAATATAATTAATAGTCAATAGTTATAAATTTCATCAGATATTCCAGCAAAGAGTTCGCATCACAGCCAGTAGATTCATGGCTCATGCCATGCAAATAGAGTGCAGAGTGGTAAGAAGCACTGAGCATAACAGCTTTTCCCTATTCATTAGGTAGGTGCCGACACTGCCTGCTGTCTTTGTATAACATCCCATCAGACTCAAAGTCTTCGTGCATCACTTCTTGGAAACCTAGAGAATATATTTTCAATAGTGTTATGTTATGTGATGACGGCTTAAGCTAAAAAAGGATCTTTTAACTCCTAAAGCTTTTTCAAAAAACTATTAGTGTGCTCTAAGATATCAGGAATATTGTGCAGAAGTCAACTACTTTTATCATGCACATTAAAAAGATTCAAAAGCAAAAAAAATATTTCATAGATTATAAATACAAGATTTACAATTAAAAAATTAAAGGCTAATACCCCAATCGGCATTTAGAACTGAGCAGTAGGTGTTTAAACTACTGTTTTTCTTTAAATAGCTTGTAGCTGATGTACCATTTGGCATTACATTAGATGGAGGTTTTCGTCTCCATATTCATTAAGCTACTATAAAAAAAGTACCTAGTTACCAACATAAGCTATTTTTCTGACAAAGCTACCAAGTGACTCCAAACCATATAGGTAGTAGGTATACTGTAGGTACCCCTACGGGGTACCTTTGCTGGTCAGTACCTAATGCAGGATTCTAGAAACTTACAAGTTACGAAAAATCTTAATAAAAGAAAATAGGTACCTAAGTTTAAAAAAAAAACTTAAAACCTGAACTAACATTAATCTTATAATCTGTAAATTAAACCTGTCATTAAATAGGAAATTACGCAGAGTAGAGATTCTGAATGCATATCAGAAGTCAGAACACATAATCTAACCTGAGGAGGCATTTAGCCTCTATGGATATTATTTGCTTTCAACCAAAGAGATTTTTCAAACAAGCTGTTGCTTAAGCCATTACTTGAATTATTATGCAAAAATTGCATTTTATTGTGCAGGTGTCCCCCTGTATGTGACTACAATCTACAAATAATGCCTTCTTGTAGCATTAATGTAAGCTGGGAGCTTAATGGTGGGTGGTGGAAAATAAAACCTTTTATTCTCTGACAATTATAGTGGGGTTCTATTATACAGAGTGTTAGGGAATTATCGTGCCAAAATAAAACTGGCGGTAGACCATAAAAAAAGAAAACAGTTTTGTCCATAAATTGAACTTTCTTTGTATTTTTTTATTGAAATTAACCACATTTACGAATAAGCTACATTTACCACTAAGTAAATATTTATTTGTTAATACATACCTATATTAGTTGTTAATATTGGCCTCAAAACGACCGAAATTTGGCCTAAATATGGGATACACATTTCTGTCTACAGCTCAGGTCTACATTATTATTAATATATTCTCGCTCTAGCAATAATTAATTAGACATTGTGCCAATCGCTTTGTATGAAAGTCGTTACAGCCCTTACAGCTCTATCATGGCGCATTAGAGCTACTCACTAATAACATATAAGTAGTGGAGGGCTGAAGAAGTAAAACTTCATCTTCAAATAATGATTAAGTAGATGAGGCAATAAATGTGGTCAATACTTGGGTCAGTATTAATAATTATTGCAAAATAACCAATTATACTGCGAGATTTTGTCCATGGACATTTTATGGCCATCAATAATTGCTGCTTTTGGGGATGCTTAGTATGAACAGCTCAACCCCTGTTGAGAGGGTGAAAATTCATTGTGAAATTAAAGTAGGCAGTGAGACCTCAATAAATATTATTTATTATTGCCGAATAACTAGCCGCACTGCTAAATTCTGTCATAGCCCTGGGTTATTGCTATTTTTGACGATGGTAAGATCTTAGTAAGAGGTTGAGCATAAGGTTGACAGGGCAAAACTTTATCTTGAAATGAATATTAAGACATCGAGACCCCAAGAATTATTATTTATTAATGCAAAATAACTAGCTATGCTGGTGGACTCTGTTTAAGGGACTGCCTTAGCCTTGAACTGTCTACTTATAATAATCATTTCAAAAGAAATTTCACCCTCTCAACTCCTAACTAGGATCTTACCAATCATCTTCAAAATTAGCAAATACCGAGGGCCATAAAATGTCATTAGACACATTCTAGCAGTCTGATTAGTTAGTGTATAATAATAAATAATATTGACTGCGTTTATTGCCTCATCTACTTAATCATTGCTTGAAGGTGAAATTTTCCTTCATCAGCTCTTCACTACTTATAGGTTTATTGTGAGTAGTTCTAGTGCAGCATGATATACTAAGAGCTATAACCACTTTCATACCAAGTGAGATGAGAGTATAGGTAATAATGATTGGTCTACACCTGAGATGTAAATAGCAATGCAGGCAGAAATGTGAATCCTACTTCGAGGCCAAATTCCACAACAGATTTATTAACAAATAAATCTTAGCTTTGTTGTAAATGTAGTTATTTTAAGGAAAAAAAATACAAAGTCAAACAAAGTCAATCAAACAATACAAAGTCAACCATCAAAAGCCATTTTGAGAACAAAGTACCTTCTATAATTTGACTTACTACTATTAATTTGCATGTACAATAATTATCTCCCCTAGTTTCACAGACTGATTTTGAAAAAACCATGTATAACAGGACAAAACGGTTGAAGGATGTATTGATTAATCAATAGGAAAGTAATTACACACTTACTCCATCCAAAAGAGAGTAGTTCACATGTAGGTCAACATGTAGTGAGTTTGGCCCATATTTAAAAAAATTATAATTTTTTTCGTTTTATGTGAAATTTCTATTATTGTCCTAAAGCCTCTTCATAATTCTAGTAGATTCTTATGTAAGTTTGCTTTATTAAATTTTAGTTTGAAACAACAGTATGTCCCTTAGGCACATACTTACGAGGAGACATAGTAGACTATTTGTTTTGTTTGCGTATAGACAAGGTCTCCTGAAAGGTCATGTCATAAATAACAGGACACACAATAAAGGAGGAATCAAAATAATGTGATGACTTTATATAAATAACAATTTTCTTTATTGCCAACAATATTTTATAATACCATTGATACGATCAAGCAGCATCAAAGAAGGGCACCTTTACACAATTAGCAGATGACTGCAATAAAATAAAGAAAATTTTAAGAGCTAGCAGTAGAAAATGCCCTCATAGTGTAACCCAAGGTATAACCCCAACTGCTCTGTAGTACAACCCTCTCTCAAAAAACGCTGTTCTGTGAAATGGTATATAGGTACAGCTGTTCCCAACCTCTAATAACCATACCCATGAACTCTAAATAGAAGTCTGTACAGTTAAAGAAAAAAAAACACCCTGATATTTGTCCTCATAAATTGAATAATCCTTGGAATAAGCCAACAAAGTAAAGAGAAAGGAGCATCAAAATTCAGTGAAACAGTTACTGACAAAAAGTGTGATGAGAAAAAAAAACCCAACCTAGACCTCAAAATCTGTTTCTGAATATTAAATATTACATCAACACTCGTATCACCAGCATCCATTGACGAGCCCCAAATTAAAAGATCACACAGCAAAATTAGAGTAAGGTATACCTTCTTGTTACCAAATGGCAAAGGAATAAGACTTGGTGATCATAGTATGAAAATCTTCATTGGTGTTAATATTCTTTATGTGTAAAAATTATTTTAGATTATACCTGTATAGCACACAATTCTCTGCATTAAAATGTTTCTTACATTAAATTTTATCTCAAATTTTACTTATTAATTAAGCTGCCTTCTCATTCGATCGCCAAAAACTCGTTGTTGCCATCTTAGCAGTTTAGTTATTATGATCAAATTTAATTTTTCAAACTTTGATGCCCTGTACATTGGTAAACAGACAACTGAGAATTATGACCTATTTTTTAATGAAACCCACACATTATTTTGACCTCCTTTGTGTGCTGTTATGATGTGACCCTTCAGGACACTCTGTACAGTTACAAGATTTTTTAGGAAAAACTGAAAGGAATATCCTCTATCCTCGGCAATTTCCAAAATATGTGTGCAATTTTTGCATTTTGTTTCAATAAAACACTGTTCTATTTTGTTTGCAAAAAGTTTAACATTTTCTGCCTTAAATCTGGATTTATTATTAGTTTCTTTTCATATTAACATATTTTTGCTTTAGGTATATTTTGAGTATTGAAGCAACTCATTTTGCAATACTGGTGGATATATTAGCCTTGGAAGTAGTGGTTTTTGTTGGTTTCCTTCAAAATGTTTTGAAACTGTCAAAGCAGATTTTCAAATTTCCAAACTATTCTAAACAAAGAAAAACTAATAAAAACTGAACTAACATAACACAGGTAACCAAATGAAAAACATAAACTAACCTCACACAAAAAATTGCATTTATTTATGAGAGCCCTACCTATATCCTGTACCATTAACTTCTAACAATACCTCACAAAAAATAAATTTCTTTAATATTTTACTAACTTTGAATTCAGGAAGATTACTTTCCAGCTGAAGAAAAAAGCAAAACTATAGAACTAGGGGCCAAAAAAACTTACCTGATCTGCTTAAACTCAAATTCTAGAGAGTTCCAAGAGCTATGCCAGGTATCTTTTGCTGTCCTGAGATGAAGAATCACCACCTGCCAGGCACAAATTTGGGCCTAATTGGAGATAGAATGTTTGGGCTTAAAATTCTTGCATCTGCAGGAAAATCCTAATGAAGCTAGATGGCAACTGAGTGGGTGCTAAGAGCCTGGAAACCGATTTTCTCCTCCTTACAATTCTTTCCTTTACTGCGAAATGAAAACTTAACACTCACAACCCCACAAAAGGCGTGCTGTCGACCAGGCCTACCTGTGACTTGCAGTCACGAGTCCCGTATTCCCATTAATTAATAACACAAGAGATGAGTCTACTACAGCAAAATAGTAAACTGGCGCCACTATGTTATCTTATTGTTAATCAATCGTTTACAACGATATAACAATTTTATATACCACCCTAATTAACTACCAAACATAAATAACAAAAAAATAAATAAAAATGAGTTGACATGGGAGATGATGACCCCGTGACGTAAACAAGGGTCAATTCGGACTTAAAGCTTTTTTGCATTAAAAGCTCTAGTAGTGCACTATTCGTCGAGCACTTCGAGTAGTAAAAGTGAGCCGAAGGCGAACGGACAAAAAGCGCATGGTTGCCAAATCCACCGCAAATATATATACAAAATTATTTAGGGAAAAAGTAAGCTTGCCAGGGGTACTACACGGTATTTTCGGGTACCGGGCAAACCACCTACCAATACCATATATATAAATTTTATAATGGATATATATGTACCGTGTAAATGCCCCAAGAACTATATATATATATATATATAGCTCTTTCTATCAAAGTCAGACCACTTGGAAAAGCATACAAACCTGGTCCACCTATTTACCCCACGTTAAATATATATTTCTTGGAATATGTTTGTTAAGGGGCGTTTCTTTATGCCAAAAGTCACATATATACATAGAAAATCCCGCCAAAATAGGAAATAGCTTTCCGAATATAATTTTGTATATTACCATTAGGACTACATGCAAACCTAAACCATATAGGAAAACCATACAAATCCAATCCAATATATATGAATTTATGTAGTTAAACAGACAAAGTCGAGTCAGAGCTACGTTGCCAGCTTTATAAATGGATGAAATGACAATAATACCAGTTTGAACCGGATTTTTAATAAGCTAAATATTACATATGGCGAAACATTATAAAGAAATTAGAAACACTTGAATATAAAACCATATTTTTCATTTAAATATATTTTTTGAAAATACCTATAGTATAAATACTTAAACACATATGCACTTTAATTATTACATACACATACACTTTAATTAAGTGTTCCAACCTAGTAACTCGAGCATATAATTTTTTGCTAATTAATCTCTTGAATCGAAATTTTTAAGATATAATAAATGCATTAGGGTCTTGGTTTACGGTCAACATCATTTTCAACGACAGAAATGGCATCTATGCTTTCGTTTGAGCGTTTAAAAGCCCCAACCTTTTCGATACCTTTTTTCGAAGACACACAAGAAATAACTTACCGCCATAATAAACTGATGTTATAATTTATATTATAAATAAAGTTATGCCTAACGCTTAAATAATTTATTCAAATTCAATGTTTTTGTTGACATACGTCTGGATAATTAATAGGTACTTTCAGGGCACTTATTCTATAGAAAGGTGTGAAAGTGAAAATGAAAATCTCTGGCCAATGGAATTGGTCAATAGATTTTTTTGACCAATCAAGGTTGTCAAAATTTTTATTCTCACTTTCACAACTTCCTGCAGAATAGGCTCTCCTGAAAGATATCATTCGGCATAACTTTAGGAGCCATAAAATGACATCTATATGATGAAAAGTTCTGCTGTCATTTTACTTCAAGTTAAACAACATTCAGTTGTTTCATCACGGGAGTCCACTATTCTTTGTGTTAGAACTTCCAAATTAAATGTCCCCGCCCATTGTTAATGGTTAATGGTGTTATCTTTATTAGTTGTGGTTTTTGTGAAATAGATAACCATCAATTTTACGTTAGGCTTAAGTTTATGTCAAAAAAATATTAAAACTTAAGTAACATATCACATACTTTCTTTATCCGCCAGCATTTTTGCTAAGTCGACGATTGTTCTAAAATAATGCATTATATAAGAAAATTCGCAGAAGCAAAGTTGCAATTTTTTACTACTTACTTTTGGGTGAAGCCTCATTCACCTTTGGGCTCGATTCGTTCGTTGTTGGAGAAGGAATTTCGCACTACTCACAGTAAAATTACTGCCAATTACTGCGAATAACAATTTACCCTAGAAAGGGCTCGGACAAATCGACCTGGTTAACGTTTCGGCAACTTGTCTGCTGCCTTCTTCAGAACTATCTAAAAAATAAAGCTTTAAAAACTATGAATTACAAAAAATTATACCTATTAATGTGTTTTGTCTTTGAGTATTTGTGTGTGATATTCTGAAAATGCTTTTTGCTTTTGACATGAAAATGTCATTTGATAAGAATTGTCATTATTACGAAAGGTACGTTTAAAATGTTTGGTTAATGTATTGTTTAGTACCTAATATGATTTGTTCTATCTACGTGTAAAATAGGTATAATGTGAATGTTAATATTAATTTATATGTAAGTTACCATTTTGAACTTCTTGTTCTAACATAGGTAACCATGTGTTATTTATGTATGCTGAACAAGAAGCCACACAATGATCTTTGTTAAGTAAAATATATGCACTTTCTTTGATTTTGCGCTTCTTTGATAATGGTTCTTTGGATACGATACTAGTATCGTTCCATTTTACTCTATGACCATTATCAAAGGCGTGTTGGCATATATTTGACTTTTCAAAATCTCTGTTTTTTATGTAATTTTGATGTTCTTTTATTCTCTTTTTTAGAGGTCTAGAAGTTTCGCCTATATAAAATTTCTCGCATTCGCAAGGAATTTTATATATGACGTTTTTTGTGTATTCGTTTTCATTGTGTGGTTTAGTTTTTGTCAGTTGTGCACGTAATGTATTTTGTGTTCTAAAAACTGTTCTAATATTGTATTTGGTACCTAATCGTTTAATTTTGTCTGATAACCCTTTGATATATGGTACAAAAAGGTTTGTAATATGTCTATTTTGATTTTGCCTTATATTTGGCTGTTCGAATTGATTAAAGCATTTATTAATGAAATAACCTGAATAATTGTTTTTAAATAAAACATTTTTAATATGTTTCTTTTCAATTTCCAAATTATTATCATTACAAATGATTTTTGCGCGATCAAATAGACTCTTTTCAACTCCTTTTTTCACCATAATAGGGTGATTTGAGTTGTAGTTTAAGTATCGATCTGTATGTGTTGGTTTGCGATAAACAAAAGTTTCAAATCTGTCTAAATCTTTTTTTATTAGTATGTCTAAAAATGGAAGTGTTTGATTGTGTTCTTTTTCAATTGTAAATTTTATAGTGGGTTCTTGTGAATTTATGTGATTGAGAAAGGTGTCTAAATGATTATTACCAAAATGATATATTGAAAAAACATCATCAATATATCTCCACCAAACTAAAGGTTTAAAATTATAATTATAAACATAATTTGATTCAAAATTTTCCATAAATAAATTACTAAGTACAGGAGACAATGGTGAACCCATTGCCATACCTGTATTTTGTTGGTAATAATCATTTTTGTATTGAAAATAGGTTGTGTTAACGCATAGTGTTAGTAATTCCATAATTGTATTTATGTTTAGTTTAGTGCGTTCTCTAAGCTTGATGTCATTTTCAAGTTTATTTTTTACAATAATTAAAGTTTTATCGACAGGTACATTAGTAAACAAACTAGAAACATCAAAACTTACCAGTGTGTGATTTGGGTTTATATCTATATCTTTTAGTTTTTCTAAAAAATGACTAGAGTTTTTAATGTAAGATTCTGTGTTTCCTACTAAAGGATTTTAAACCAATTCAAAGTAGCTATTTCACAAAATTTAACAAACATAAAAACATACAGTTAAAGAAATTCAACAAACTAATTAACTACAAAATAAACAAAGAGTTTAGATACTTAAGAAATAATAATATAAACACTAAGACAGTAATAAACCTATCAAACAGAAACCTCACTAATACTGAAAATTTTGTACTTTCTAAAGGTCTAAATTTTTCTGTAACACCTAAAAATGTTCCTAAGCTTGATTTCATTTCAGCAATTGAAGAAACAGTTCAAAACTTACCACAAGAACACCAACAAGAGTTTAGAATTAGGTCAAAATTAATTTTAGATAAACCCTTTAACATTAAACAAAACCTAAATCCCATCGAGCGAAAGGCACTCAATTTTGTAAAAAAAGATAATAATATTAAAATTCTTCCAGCAGATAAAGGTAACGCTACAGTTATAATGAACTGTATTACTTATGAACAAAAAATTGAGAGCCTTTTAAACGATGGTACTTACACAAAACTTAACAAAGATCCAACTGAAAAAATAGAAAGACAAATTTACACCACTTTAAAAAAACACAAAAACAGTTTCACTGATAGAGAAAGATTCAAATTAACACCACACAATAGTAAAACACCTCACTTTTACGGTGTTCCAAAAATACATAAAAACAACATTCCTTTTAGACCTATTGTCAGTAGCATTAACTCACCAACACATCCACTATCTAGGTTTTTATTAGAGATATTAAATCCTTTACTAGGAAACACAGAATCATACATTAAAAACTCTAGTCATTTGTTAGAAAAACTAAAAGATATAGATATAAACCCAAATCACACACTGGGAAGTTTTGATGTTTCTAGTTTGTTTATTTTTGTTAATTATTGTAAAAAATAAACTTGAAAATGACATCAAGCTTAGAGAACGCACTAAACTAAACATAAATACAATTATGGAATTACTAACACTATGCGTTAACTCAACCTATTTTCAATACAAAAATGATTATTACCAACAAAATACAGGTATGGCAATGGGTTCACCATTGTCTCCTGTACTTAGTAATTTATTTATGGAAAATTTTGAATCAAATTATGTTTATAATTATAATTTTAAACCTTTAATTTGGTGCAGATATATTGATGATGTTTTTTCAATATATCATTTTGGTAATAATCATTTAGACACCTTTCTCAATCACATAAATTCACAAGAACCCACTATAAAATTTACAATTGAAAAAGAACACAATCAAACACTTCCATTTTTAGACATACTAATAAAAAAAGATTTAGACAGATTTGGAACTTTTGTTTATCGCAAACCAACACATACAGATCGATACTTAAACTACAACTCAAATCACCCTATTATGGTGAAAAAAGGAGTTGAAAAGAGTCTATTTGATCGCGCAAAAATCATTTGTAATGATAATAATTTGGAAATTGAAAAGAAACATATTAAAAATGTTTTACTTAAAAACAATTATCCAGGTAATTTCATTAATAATTACTTTAATCAATTCGAACAGCCAAATATAAGGCAAAATCAAAATAGACATATTACAAACCTTTTTATACCATATATCAAAGGGTTATCAGACAAAATTAAACGATTAGGTAACAAATACAATATTAGAACAGTTTTTAGAACACAAAATACATTACGTGCACAACTGACAAAAACTAAACCACACAATGAAAACGAATACACAAAAAACGTCATATATAAAATTCCTTGCGAATGCGAGAAATTTTATATAGGCGAAACTTCTAGACCTCTAAAAAAGAGAATAAAAGAACATCAAAATTACATAAAAAAACAGAGATTTTGAAAAGTCAAATATATGCCAACACGCCTTTGATAATGGTCATAGAGTAAAATGGAACGATACTAGTATCGTATCCAAAGAACCATTATCAAAGAAGCGTAAAATCAAAGAAAGTGCATATATTTTACTTAACAAAGATGATTGTGTGGCTTCTTGTTCAGCATACATAGATAACATATGGTTACCTATGTTAGAACAAGAAGTTCAAAATGGTAACTTACATATAAATTAATATTAACATTCACATTATACCTATTTTACACGTAGATAAAACAAATCATATTAAGTACTAAACAATACATTAACCAAACATTTTAAACGTACGTAAAATTCTTATCAAATGACATTTTCATGTCAAAAGCAAAAAGCAATTTTCAGAATATCACACACAAATACTCAAAGACAAAACACATTAATAGGTATAATTTTTTGTAATTCATAGTTTTTAAAGCTTTATTTTTTAGATAGTTCTGAAGAAGGCAGCAGACAAGTTGCCGAAACGTTCACCATGTCGATTCGTCCGAGCCCTTTCTAGGGTAAATTGTTATTCGCAGTAATTTTACTGTGAGTAGTGCGAAATTCCTTCTCCAACAACGAACGAATCGAGCCCAAAAGTGAATGAGGCTTCACCCAAAAATAAGTAGTAAAAAATGAACTTTCCGCCTCAAAGATTTAGGAGTTATCTACAACAAAGTTGCAATAATTTACTTGGAGCTATAAAGTGGAACCTGATTTAATATAAGTTGGTCTGTTTAGAAAGCTCACCAGTGCTGCACCTATCTGGACTTGATCCTTTCTTAGCGACAAGGATTTGTCAAATACAAGTAAAAAGCTTTTGTTAGTAAATATAATTGGTTCTTAGTTAACTATTGAAGTACTTTGACTTGGTTTTCTCCTAAAATCGTCTTCTCAAAATATTTCTCCTCTTTTACCCAAGTTAGCTACATTTTTCAGTTTAGTTACTGCTAGCAAGCAGGGGTTTTTATCAAAATGCGTAGGAGTACCACGATATGGTAAAGACGGAGTGCGAATTAAGCTGGTACCAATAGGTTCTGAAAATTTCGGCTTTATTTATATAAACATTTTGGCAACTTTCTTGGTGTCACTGAAAAAAGAAGTTGTAGGTAATATTAAATAACTGCTTGTTATTTTGAAATTTGTTTATAATTACAATATCATATTAAACGTTAATATTGCTAATTGAATTCAAATATCGGTTATTTACTAACACGATACCACTAAATTCGGTTAGTTCATAATAAATCTATGATTAATTTGAGTTAGATTTTGTTACTAAAACCAAATGTGTTAATTAGCAGTAAATGATTTGGTTATTATAGGTTTTAAAAACTTCCTTAACAGTTCATCTTATTTAGCAATAGTTAACATTTATATGGTATCAACAATCTTTCATTTATTTACGGTCCAAACATTTATTGATTGTTCAGAAATAAAGTACATATTCTTTCCACTCTGCCTTGAGGTATCAATGAAACTATATTAATTAACTTTAACAAAACCGAAGATTCTTTAAAATTAAAATCCCCTCACCACCCCCCATCGATTTCATCAAAACGCTTCGTTTGTCTCGAAGTTCGTCTTTTTTGTGTTCTCATTTTTTTAGACGTTTTGACTGAAATTAAATATGAGTTAATCCGATCATCAACTCTAAATATTCTCGAAGGTAATGTATACCGGGTGTTGCATCATCGTGTGGGACATAGGAAATCCTATGTAAATTTTAAAAAGGTCTATTATTGGCGTTTCTAATTATTTTAGACAAAAAATCAATTTAAATTTTTTGAAGAACATTATCAACCACAACTAAATGGACAACTTCAGACATTTTTGACAGCTTTATTTGACAGCAAACTCTTACCTTGACTGGTGTCGTTGAATACGGGGCGATAAAAAACACCAAAATATTAAAAATGTTACTGTCAAATAATTCGTAAGCGGTTGATCAAAAATGTTTGAAGTTATCCTATTGGTTGCGAATTTTAGCGCTCTTTAAAGAAACTAAATACATTTTTTCACCAAAGTAATTAGGAAAGCCAATAATTAAACCTATCAAAATTTACTTGGGATTTCCTATGTCCCGCCCGACGATGCAACACCCGGTATACGTTTCTCTCCGTTTACATATAACAACAATATAATTATTTTCCTACGAGCGTGCGGTAAAGTCGCTTTAGCGCACGCATTTGCGTGTTGTTGTGCAGTTATAGTATATTGTGCAACTAGTGTTGAAAATTGCACTTTTTACACGAGTGTGAACGTCACAAGAGTGTGAAGAGTGATTTTCGTAAGTGTTGTACACTATACTTTTTCTACGACTGAGATTTTGCTTCATAAAGGATCATTTGTATTATAGAATATATGAAAGGCGTGTGTAAAGCAATCAGAAGCAACGTGTACAACTTTGCACACGCTTCTGTATGAAGGCCTGCGCAATGTGCACTTTGCGCACGCTGTTTGCAATATGCAATTTTCAACAGTAACAAGTGGTGCGCGTTTGTTAATTTTCGAGGCAGTCGTAGAAAAAAAAATCCTTGCCTTAAAATGGAAAATTAGAAGCATTATCCATCCACCACTGCAAAATATTCGTTATTTTGGGGCATCGTAGCCATGAAATATATCTTTTAAATTCCTCCATCACTCCTCCACTGGTCGAAGTCGAGGGTAACACCAACACATCTTCATATAAAGCATTAAAATCAATTGCATAATCTGAAGTTGAACCTTTTTCATGAATATTGCGTTCTGAGCTTCTTAGCATTTCAGTTTCTGTTTTTTTTTGTTTGTTCAAATATTGAGAAATGCGATTTGTAGATATCTTCAAATTTTTCGAGTGCTGTTTTCTTTAATTCCATTCCCCATGTAGTAACATCAAAAGTTCCTAATTTAAGCCGGAGGTCCACAATTAAAATTACAGGATATACAACTGCTTGCATGTCATCACTACATTCGTCTAACAGTCCCCAGTTGCTTCACAAATACCCCTAAGTCTTAATAAAAGCTGTTCTGAACGGTTGATTTACTTTACCGATTGCGTTAGAGTTGTCGTCAATCTCTTCAACTAGGTTTTCAATAATTGTATCCTGGTCGTCGCTTTGATCGTCATAATTGTCATAAGAATGATCAGTAGGTTGTTTTACTGCAATGTAATATATACTGTGATACGGGAATATTGAAAAAATTACAGGATGATAGCTGACCATACGCTATATAAATTTACTCTTAAAAGTTTTTCAATCAATTCAACCGTACAGGCGCAAAAAAATAAAAACCGATTACCCATGTTAAACTCCTATGTCCAGGGTTGTGCAGGACACCGGCTATATATTTTTTTCTGATTCAAAGACCTTAAAGAATTATTTTCAAATAATTTTCTGACAGTACATGAACTACTTCAAAGGTAAAGTGTGTGGTCGGCGTTTTTTCTTAATCTTTATTCGCGATACTGCGAGACTTTTAAGAGACTCTCGTGCGATATTCGAGACGAGACTTTTAAAAAATCTCGTCTTGTCTCCCAAGGAAAATTGAAAATATTGTCTCAAGTCTTATCTCGAAAACGAGACGAGACGAGACGAGAATCGCGAAACGAGAATATGGTGGGCATCGCTACGCACTAATTACTTTTATACGAAACTTTTTTTTGTAAATTTGTTTACACCATTGTAATATATTAAAATGTTAACTAACAAACCACATGATGTGTTTGAGAAAATAGGCACACGCACATTACAAATAAAACTTTTGTGAGGTGAGTTGACAAGTGCATTGAAGCTAATAAACGTTATTTTGGACATTTATTTAAAACTTTATTTTTTATGTCAAGAGTGGTTTTTATTTTGCTTAATATTAAAAAAAAGTTGAAGTTATAAAAAAAATTTCGTATAAAAGTTACTAGTTTTTTACTGCTTATTAAATTTAGGAAAAAAAAGTACTGTTCCGCTTTACAGCAAACGTACTAGTAGGAGTAAAAGAGAGAAAATCCCTAAATCTTTGAGATTTGATTTTTTTTTAACTAATTTGGATATTTTGCCTTTGTCGGTGGTCTTTTTGTTACTGTAGGTCAAAATTGGCACTATTCAAAGTAGCAAAAAAAATAAGAGGGAGTGGGAGAGAGAGGTTAAAGAAATAATAGGGAAACACATATGTTCAATGTTGCCATATTTATTGGCTCAATATTGTATGGTTTTCCAAATATACAAGATATACAAAATAGGTTCGCTCCCGCGCCACCTGCATGGGAATTCCGTGCACTGCATTTTGAAGAACCATACAAAGTCAGGCCATCAAATTTCAGTTTTTAATTGGCTATTTCTCTTTTCCTGGAAGGGGAGACTAGGTAAAATAAGCGCCAATCAAATCCTTATGACATCAGTTATGTAAAAAGGTACAAGGCCAAACCAGAAATTGCGCGGGAAACGAATAATAAGGCAAAACAAAGCTGAGCCACATATACGGCTCAGGTTTGTAAAAGTGGTCTGACTTTGCTCTTTAAACTACATACGAGTGGCCTGACTTTGTATGGTTTCTCTAAATATATATATATATATATATATATATATATATATATATATATATATATATATATATATTTACGTTTTTATTTTGGTGTCGTTTTCAAATATTCAGAATGACGTCATTTGAAAGTCTTAGATCTCAACGTACCATTGGAAAACGCAACATAACCAAACTTTGTAGTTGGATTAATGACCACAAAGACAAAGAAACGGACATTTACCAGTCTGAAACTAGACTAGCGCGACTTGATGCCGCATATGATACGTATGACTATGTAGAGGGTGTAATCGAATGTAGTTACTCTGAAGAGCATACCAGGGATGGAAAAGATAGATCAATAGTTGATGATCAATATTTTAATAGTGTAACCGACTTCAAAAAATGTATTAAAAATTTATCTTCGCCTTCAACTACCACCGTTAAGCAATTTTCTGGTCACTGTGGATCTGCATGTTCTAATTCACTATGTAATGTAGGTTTACCTAACATAGAAGTTAAGTTGCCGCAAATTGGAATCAAGCTTTTTAAAGGGGACACAGCCGAATGGCAATCATTCATTGAATTATTTCAAGCTCTTATTATAGACAATCAATCGTTGTCAAATATTCAGAAGTTGATGTATCTTAAATCATTTTTAAGAGATGAAATTAGAAACTAAGTGAAAGATAAATGTTGCGTGTTTTTTGTTTCAAATAGAATTAAAATGTCAGTCATACAATTGTCCGCTTGCGCAACCCCACTGCGATATAAGAGTTCGCACAAGATACTAATAAGTTTCTAATAACTAATAAGTTTTCCTGAATTAACATTTTGAAAGTTGAAGGTGTTTGATAAAAACTTTCCGAAAAACGCATATAATATATTATTCAGTTCTAATTTTAAAGAGCTTTTTTGGACTCATACATTGATATATTTTTAGGATGCATATCTAGTTTGCCAAATGTTCCAAGTAATGTATCGCTCTTCAGGGCAAAAGTAACGGCTGTTCATTATAAAACGTCAGGCTGTGACATGCCAAATGAAAAAGATGGAAGGATGAAATTTATTTACTTTGATTGTCATTCTTTTCTGTCAAAATTTTATAGCCTGCTCGATGACAATTCTTTACTGAACACCAAGTATTTTCCAAACTTTATGAACACACTGTTTACATTGATAAAATGTAAAAAATAAGTTATTATTAACATTACTGAGCAATTCTAAGCTAGAAAGCAAATTACAAGATTTTGTCCACTTAGATTTACTCAATAGCCCACTGTGCGACGGTCGGGCGTATCAGTACTTTAATTTATGAGATTGCGAGTATTTGAGTTCCGTTGCAAAGTGTTGATTTTGGTGTAGAAAGACCACCTTTGAGGGAAATTCTAGTGGTGGTTTGTGTTCTCCTTGAAGGTATGTTTCCGGCCATGTGCCTTCTGCAATTTCATTATTAGTATTTCACCTTTTTCTCTTGCGTTGTTCTTCTGGTTCTGGACTATTATAGTTCGTTATAAGCCTAGGAACTAGGTAGAGCCTCGAACGGCACATGTTGCGCTTGCTTGGGAAGAAAAACATCATTGCCAAGAAACTTCTTTCATCTTCTACTGTTTATGGACCACCTACGAGTGGTAATGCCACTGTTACAAATAATGATAGTATTTGCAACTAGTGCGAAACAATGAAGGGTTTCGACATAATTAATGTTACTAATTGCTCGTTTTATAAATATTAATAAAGAGCAATAAGTATTAAAATGTTATTTTCTTCATCACTATGAAATTTTATTTCAAAAGTTAAGTAATACTCGTTTTCTTTTAACACTAGTGTAAAAAGAAGTTTATTGTTAAACACTAGTGCTTTAGAACGCTATTTTTACTAAATAGTTCATTAACGTATCAAAGTAAAATTTTTGATTCGTTTGTAGAAAAAACACTTTTGATATTTTGTAATTTATGAATAGCAAAACTGCTGAAATTTGAGTCAGCGAGGCAAAATTATTGGACAAATTCCCGATTTATCACCATTTTAGATCAACGTGGTTTTCATAACTGATTCGAAGAATATCAGTAACTATAGAGCCATAAACTTGGAATAGCATATTCTTCTCCCGTACATTCTTAATAAAAAAAAAAACAAAATATTGACAAATGACCCCTTTTTTATGTTGTTTTGTTGCATCTCATCACAGTTAAAACATTCTTTCCGATAATTATTTTTTCAATAATTAATTATTCCACTTAATGAATGATTCGTTCTAATAACGATTCGTTTCACTGGAATTTGTATTAAATGACAAGTTGATCTAACACATTTCGCATTATTCCTTACAGCGAACGATGCTTCCAAAAATGTCTCCTAGTAAGTTATAAATATAAATTTTCATATTGTTAAAAAAAAACGAAATCACCTCAATATATTACAATTTTTAGGTCCTTTTCTTCAATTGGAATATAGATACTTTCAACTTGTGGAACACTTGAATCCTTTAATATACTTAACGTTGCTGGGTCTTGGAATATTTCAGTCGCTTTTTTTGGTAGAGACTTTAAAGAATGGCACTTTCCTGCAATATTCATCGCGCTACTTTTCATTCTACTTTGTAAAATCTTGTCCTTTCGAATATGTTTGTTAACTCTAAAGCTGATCCAAGATATAATTTTAGGGCATGTCGCAAGTTGTCATGTATAAAATAGCTATGAAGATGCTTGCCACGCAAATGAATGAAATAAAAAGTATGTTCGTAGTTAGTTTGAAAGGCACAACTGAAAAGACTATAAGAAAAGTTCACCTGATGGAACGCCAAATGCATTTTGTATTTATTGGTGTCTTGATTGCGGTTACCGCATTTGGCATTTTTGGCCCTATAACATGGTTAAAATCATCTAGCACAATGGAAGGCAGTATTTTATTTTTCAAAGTACTCCAAAAGTTTTTATCTAAGAGTAAGTTTTTGAACAAAAGTAATATAAATACAATTTTTAAAGACATTTTTCAGATTTTCAGTTGTACTTAATTGGAGGTTTTATGATTTTTATAGTATTTATTACGGTAGTTACATCAGTTGCAACGCCTATGTACTTCATATACGTTACGTTTCATGTTAAATGTTCTATTCTTTTATTAACTGATTTTTTGTATCAATTTAACAAGAAAACTATGGATCATAATAAGAGCAAAGCACCTACAAAATATAACGAATATATTTTAAGAGTTTTGAGGACAACCATGGCACATCACCTGCAAATTAAAAGGTGACTCGAATTAATTGAAGAAGTGATAAATAATTTATTACCATTATTACTATTACAGATTCAATGAATACATATTCGAGTCACATGAATTAGTATACTTCCTGTATATTTGCAGCGGATGCAGTTTAATTTTCTTACTTAATCTTCTAGATTACGTGGTAGGTAATTGAAAATTGTTTTTAAAATATTAATAAAGAATATTTTTCTATTCCTACAGCCTGAAACCAGAAATACAGCAACTATTTTTGTGGGTGTTACTACGTTCTTATATATCGTTTATTTCCTTTGTGAAGCTGTAGAAGAATACAGTGAACTCGTAATAAATAGTAAAAATAAAATATAAAAATCCTTCTGATTTTTTTTTTAGGGAGAATATTTTAATAGGGAGGTAAACAACTTACAATGGTACGAGTGGCCAACTAAAAGTCAAAAAATGTACCTGATGTTGTTAATGCAATCTTCTAGAGGTCTAAAAGTAACATTGTTCCTATTTGTGGATCTCAATAGAGAACTACTAAAAAAGGTAAATGGATGATGCTTTGAATAAGTAAACATATTACGATTCAGTATTTCAGATTTCTCGCAATGTTTATACGATTTTCAACGTCTTTTATTCCACAAGGAAAGTTGCTTCATAGATTATCACCGATCAGAACATTGTTAAATGTTTTAACAATATAAACCATTCACTTATTATTGTCGTTAAGTAGGCGTTGGAAAATTGACTTTGACATTTTTATTCTATCTTCTAATACTCCTCTTCTAATACTACTACTAACCTCAATATGTATTGTGCTCAAAGGAGATGGGTTTAAAAAAAAGTAAAGGTTTCAAAGGTAACTATTTTTTTGTCATCTAGTTAAAAGATCAAAAATAGTGAATGGGTAATAAGTTCTATTCGGTCGCGGAAGGATATATTGACGACTCCTTGAAAAACAAAATTGATACTGCTAATAAGATTATGAATTCTGTTACAGCTAATAGTTCCACAAATTATAATTTAACTCAATAAAATCATAACACATTAAATAATGAAGATATTAATTTAGATATTAATAATATTCCGTCATGAACTTTTAATAACTCTTCCGGAATAACAATTAATATTAATAATTCCCGTCAAAATGAATAATAAGTTATAAGTTAGTACCTCAAAAAAGTGTTGGAAACAGCTAATACTTCTAATTATAATAATGTTTTTATAATGTTTTTCTAGGTATATCAAAGTTTCTATAATTTTTTTACGAACTTAATTTGACGTTGTAATGTTTATGAATTATTGTAAGTAATTCAGTTAAAAAATAAAAATCATTAAAGAAACAAAATTAAATTTAGTTTGTAGAAAAACAAATTGTTAGTAGAAAGTAATTGTGTTTTAATCGTGTTGTAATAGTTAAACGTAAATAGAAGTTTGTAGTTAATTGAGGGTAAATTATTGGAACCCGAATCCCGTAACAGTAATAAGCAGGAGTTCGATAGAACAGTTTTTCCAAGAACACTAGCCTTAAAATAGTTTATTTTTAACACTAGTACCTTAAAACGTTATTTATAATTGTTTATTAGCGGGTTAACAGTAAAATTTTTAATGCGCTTTTCACATATCAAACTTAAATAAGTTTTTGTTCTGAATGAAAAACTCTTATATCAGGTGCGGTTGGAAAGTCGCAAATAATGGCTAATTTTTTTCCAAGCGAAAGAGCAAAAAGAAGGGAGATATGGAGGAAGGTAGGTCAAAGTGGAGTGTTCTTTTTGGTTATATCCGTTAGGCCCACTTTTACGTCTCAAGTTTACCCCTATCTGAGGTTCAAAGTCCACATTTGAAATATATTGCTGTTTTTATTTGTCAAAATCATTGAATCAGAATTAATTAAAGAGATTAAAGGGAAGTAGGTTTTTCGAGTAGTCGGTCAAAGACCGATTACCCGACAAACCTACTTCCCTTCTTCGGTCGAGATACCCACTACATTAAAGCAAAGGGATTAAAGACAGCAGACGCTACCCAAACATAAAGTTTTCTCTAATTTTTACAAATAGACCTTATGGCCCTTTTTCCCAAAAGTGTCTTTACCGAGCTATGATAAGTCAAACTATTATTAGCTAGTTAACTGTTTCCTTTTATTGTTACACTAATCGTTATGTTGCTGGACAAAACTTAAGAATCAGTTCTCTTGTGCTGTTCCATTGGGTTGTATCCAAAACGAAGGATACACGCTATCCATGGCGATGGCACACTCGTTCGTTCCTCTCCTCAACCTGAAGTAACCGTCTTCCCCCCAATCCTCTCCCCACGAATTTTTCAGTATCCAGTAATCCATGTCTGTCGCATTGTCATGGCCATAACCGTCAGTGATGACTGCGTGGTTGGTTTCGTTTTTAGAGCAGTAAATGTTCGTATATATTCCTAAAAGGCCGCAAAGTGACAAAAAGGGGCTATTGTTTTATAAAACTTACTAACCCGATGTATACATTGCTAATGCAGACGCATCTAGAGCTACAGAAGTTGGTCCTAAAAAGCCAGTGACCAGCAGAACAGTGTGTTCATCACCAGGTTCTATTTTGACGTAATCGTCCAAAACAGCTTTAACATTAGATTCGTTATACTTGCAAGCATCCTTCACGCCCGTGAAAGGATACGATTCCTCCGTTTGAATACCTGCCAAACTCGTTGTGTTATAAATCGCTATGCTGCTCCAAATAAAAAACTTTTACCATATTTTACGAAATATTCCATTGCCGGTGTCTGACTTGCAACCAAAATTATTGGTGTCGCAATCGACGAGTTGCTGCTCGCTGAATTCCACTTTTTCTTTATATCTCAGATAGTAGAAACCCTCAAGAGATCCAGTCTAAAACGATAATAAATAATAACTGGTCAAACGCCCTCCTTAGAACTGCTTACCACGGAGAAAGCCCAGCATGACCCACAAGTCCCTTGATCTTTCACCCTGGTAACAGCTCCTACATCCCTCCAGTCTGTTGCGTTGGGTAAATCTGGTTTATCTAGAGGGGGCTGAAAATGCTTCTTCTGTTTGTCTACTGGGGTTTGGATTTGCTTTGTTTCGTCAGCCTGGCCACAAACTCATCTCTGCTCAAGTCTGCAAACTTGGTAACACCCATTTTGTATGTTTCCTGACCTGCTTCGTAAAGCATGTTGTGGTCGTGGATAGTGCGTAAGTTTTCTTGAAAAATGACGAAACGTCGGTTTTCTTCATCGATGGACTGGTAGCTTTTGCCATGTTTGACCTACGAAAGTCCAAGTGAGTGTTTTGATGAGTGTGCTCAGTGTTCACTGAAGTTACCTTAAAGTTATTCCATAGCTCTTGATGTTCTTGCAAATTGGCCAACGTCACACAAATGACACCTAAAACTAGCACAATGAACGACTTCATCGTGGGTACCGTTTCAATTAAAAGTGTTTAAAGTGTTTTAAAGTATTAAAGTGTTTTAGTAATGATATTATCTTTCGAGAGGTAATTGAAAACTGATAACGCATTTTTAATTACGCCTTAAATCGTTTAGATTAGAATATTTACCTTGCATTGACTTATATACAGGAATAGCAATAATTTTAAATAAAGTGGTACTTCAGGGCAACTGGGGAATAGAAGAGTTATTGTGCCATTTACCCGAACGAAGAATCTAGACTTCTTGAAAGCACCACCTTTGTTCCGGACGACAATCCTGTTTGCAACGGAGAAAAATGTCTAGAAGTCATCCTGGACAAATCACTCACCTGGACCCCACATGTGACTCGTACCATTGGGAGGGCACAGATCTCCCTTTGGTCGTACAAGAATCTAGGAGGCAAATCATGGGGGATGGGATCCCAACAAACTATGTGGCTTCTGTCTGTCACTGTCACAAAGAAGCAAAAACATACAATTGCAGCGTCCTTATAAATGGTCAGCCGATGACCAGTTTAGTAACCAAGGAATAGTTGACCCAAATTTATAAATCATAGATTGTAAATTTGTTCAACAACTGGGTACTTCGAACCGCTGATTGACGTCATGGAAAAGAACGTTGCAATGCATTGGAAAAAGTGCTGACGAAAAGAGAAGTAAGCTCGAGGATTTTTCGGCTAGCGATGAGGACTTGCTCGGTGGCTTGCACGTAGGCAAGACTCCAAGATTTTTTGAAGTTCGGGTTGATCCTTTTGGGGGCGTGACGTCAGATAGACGAACGACCACCCATCGAAGAGTAATTAAGTGTTTTCCAAAATTTGTTATCGTCCCGGTACAATGAAGAAAGTGTCCTAGAAGTCCTCGTTGTCATAAGAGAAGCCACGGGTACGCATAGAAGTACCCCTGAAATACGTTAAATTGGTTGGCACGATACGGTCCTCCTCTACACTTGACTTAGGTAAGACCCTTTTGTTATAACGGTGTTTGTTTTCATATTAGTCATTTTATTTAAAGTAGTTAGGGTAATTTTAAGGCACAGAAAATAGAAGTTTACTTGAATCCCATCTTCTTACTTTAAATATAAAACCCCCATATTTTTGAAAGCCCCCATTCAGTGAGTAAATCAGCATAGGACCCTTCGGGGGCGGTAACGACGACCCGGTACTCATACTACAAGAATAGAGATTTAAAGAGCAAATTAACGCCAAGTCGAAAAATAGTAAATTTCACATAAAATAACAGTTTACACGGCCTTTTTTAGCGTGACAATACATGAAGGTAATAAGACCGATAATGGGGCCATAGTTTGGTATCGAAAGAGCAGACAGAACTCCATCAAAGCTAAACTGTCCTCTCTGCAAAGACAAATATGTCACCGCATCATGGGGGCTATGAGAACGACGCCCACCGCAGCCATGGAGCGCCCGCTTGACCTGCCTCCACTCCACGTTTCTAAAAATTTTTCTAGAAACTTTATTGCATATGTATATTTCTTGTTGTATCATGCTTTATAATTTTGACGATGTACCAACCAGAGTCATAATACCGAACACAATACACTGCATAATATTTTTCCAATTCAATGGCAACGTTCGGCACTTTGTTGCTTGGCTCTGAAGGATCCTTGTAGATATTAGAGCTATCTAAATCAATTTCATCGATTTCACCAAGAATTTCACTGTGTGACGATTCCAGTTCATCGTGAGCTTAATTAACGTTTCTTATGGGTTTTAGTTTGGGTTTCTTTGCAGTTCTTGATGGTGATAACTTCGTATTTGTACTGAATGTTTTTTCAGTTTTTTTAAATTTTAATAATTAGTTCGTGGAGCGCACGGCAGCTGACCAAGCTCAAAAACTGGCCATCTCTGTCTCAGGACATCAAAAAGGAACAAAAAACCGTTGATTTCACTCCAATTGATCTACGCGTTCTAAAGTTACAGGGAGTCAAATTTGGAACTTGAGAGAAAAGAGGGAGTTACGACTTTTTTCTCAATTCTCAATTCTAACTGCCTCTAACTTGACAACGCCTGGACTAATTGAAGTGAATCCAACTGTTTTGTCCTCTTTTTTATGTCCCTTTTCACGTCCCACCATCGGAAGTACCGTAGATGCAATATTTTCGGAGAATGACCATTTCGGATGTCGAATTTTAGACACTTTTAGAATCGCGCTTTTAGACCATATTTAAAAAAAAAAAAACATCTTTAAAGGTTACTTTCATTCGAATTAAGTTTGTTACGTTTTTAGGGGATTGCAAACTTTAGGAAATTGCAAAATATCCAATAAGGGGGTGTATTACCACTTTTTTTCTCAATTCTCAAGTTTGACCGCCTGTAACTTGAGAACGCCTCGACCGATTGGAGTTTACAACCAAGGCAACCAACTGTTTTTTCCTCTTCTTGATGCCCTCTTTTACCTCCCACCATCGGAAGTTTCGTAGGTGCAATATTTTCAGAGGTAGACCCATTCGGTGGTCGATTTTTAGGTACTTTTAGAACCTGCGTTGTTTTGACCATTTTAAAAAAAGACCCTTCAGTGGTCGATTTTAAAGAACTTTTAGAATGTCTCGTTTTTTGACCATTTAAAAAAAAACCTTTTAGAAGTTAATTTCATTCGGATTGAGTTTGTTATGTTCTTAGGTGATTGCAAACGTGCCATTCCTATTAAAAAAAAGCAAAAAAAACTTCCCATTTTTTTTTTGAAAATGTCCTATTTCGACTTTTTTCTAAGTTGAAAAGAGGATGATCCTTTTTTCAAGATGTCTGAATGCATAACGTTCCCCATTATACCTAATTCTTTTAAAATTCTGTTCTTTTCATCACTTTTCGTTTTCTTCTTTATTTTTTTTCTTTCTTTTTGGTTACCATCTGTGGACGCTCACTTTCTTGCCATCAGATTTTTACAGCACTTTTTTATTAATTATTCTTAAACTTATTTACTCGTGTAATTGGTAACAATATTATAGATTCTCCACATATTTTTTTCAATTTTTGCATTTGAATTTATTGCTGTTTCATGTTGTAGCAAAAACTATTTTAATTTTTTTTCTAGTTCTGATAGGCTTTTATTTTATCATTTTGACATGGTTTTGTCATTTTTATCACTTTGTTATATATATAATATTTTTTATATATAATAATCGATCATCTTTCTTCTTTTTTATTTTCCTTAAAGTTTTTTGATTCTTCTTGTCATTCGTTTTCTTTCTTGTTTTGAGGCTTTCTGAAGCTTTGACGTTCACTTTATTGCCATCAGATTTTTACAGCACTTCTTTTTAATTATTCTTAAACTTATTTACTCCTGGAATTGGTAACAGTATTATAGGTTCTCCACATATTTTTTCAATTTTTGCATTTGGATTTATTGCTGTTTTTTGTTGTAGCAAAAACTATTTTAATTTTCTTTTAGTTTTAAGAGGCTTTTATTTTATTATTTTGACATGGTTTTGTTATTTTTCTCACTTTTTTACTTTAATATCTCACCTCTTTCCAATAATCGATCACCCTTCTCCTTTTTTTAGTTTCCTTAAAGTTTTTTGGTTCTTATTGCCATTCGTTTCCTTTCTTGTTTTAAGGCTTTCTCAAGCTTTGACCTTGTTTTTGTTCAATGTTTATTCTCAATTTATTTACCGTTTCGCATCTAAAGGCTCTAAATAGCATTTTTAAACGTTTTGAGTCATTTTTAACCAATTTTAAATCTAATTCTTCGTTGAATTTCTCTAAATTTAACAAATTTTTATTTTTAGACGATTTGAGTCGTTTTTTTTAACAACTTTTGTTCTTAAATTTAACTTGAATTTCTCCAAAGGTTCTAAATAACATTTTTAAACGTTTTGAGTCATCTCTAACCGATTTTCAATCTAATTCTCCGTTGAATTTCTCTAAAATTAACAAATTTTGATTTTAAGACAATTTGAGTCATTTTTTAATAATGTTTGGTCCTAAAGTTAACTTGAAGTTCTCCAGAGGTTTTCAATAACATCTTGAACGTTTTGAGAAATTTCTAACGGGTTTTCCCTTAATCTCTAAAATTAACAAATTTTTATTTTTAGACGATTTGAGGCATTGTTTAGCAATTTAGGTCGTTAAGTTAATTTGAATTTCTCCAAAGGTTTGCATCCAAAGGCAGCATTTTGAAACGTTTTGTTGGTTCTTGTTGCCATTCGTTTCTTTCTTGTTTTGACGCTTTCTGAAGCTTTAGCCTCATTTTAGTTCAACGTTTTTTCTCAAATGTATTTACCGTTTCGCATTCAGGATTTTTTGTTTTTTTCTTCTTTTCGACGTTTTGCATCTTGTAGTTTATTCTTTGATTGTTGTATTATTTTCCTTCATATCTTTTTATTTTGTTTGGACTTTTTACGACCTCTGAGTTATATACTTATATAATAACACTGTTTCACTTTTTTCATTTTTTAATTCTCTCAGGTGTCCTTTTTATTCAATAATTTTTGTTTCCCTGTTTTTGATTATCATCTCTCGTTGTTCACTTTCTTGCCATCAGATTTTACAGCATTTTTATAACTATTCTCAATCTTATTTACTCCTGAAATTGGTTACAGTATCATGGCTTCTACACAATGATTATTTGATTGCTTCCCTTTATTATTTTTTATTTTTCTTCTCTATAATTTTTCAATCTTCCCATTTGGATTTATTGCTGTTTTTTGTTGTAGCCAAAAATATTTTTCATATATTTTACTTTTGACTTTGTTGTTTTTTCCCACCTTTTTACTTCTTTCCGACAATCGGTCACCCCCCTTTTTAGTTTCCTTGAAGTCTTTTGATCCTTGTTGCCAATCAATTTCTTTCTTATTTTGAAGCTTTCTGAAGCTTTGACCTTGTTCTTGTTCAAGGTTTCTTCTCAATTGTTTCATCGTTTCGCAATTTAGTATTTTTTTTTCGATATTTTGCATTTTGCAATTTAATCTTTGCTTCTTTTATTATTTTCCTCCACAGTATTTTTTTGTCACTTGGACTGTTTACTTCCTCTGAGCTTCTTATTTAATAAGACTGCTTTACTTTTTCCATTTTCTCATTCTTTCAGTTCTCGTCTTTAGTTTTCGTTTCCTTCTTTTTCCCTTTTGATTATCATCTCTCGTCATTCGA
Source organism: Taphrorychus bicolor (assembly GCA_951812265.1). Lineage (NCBI taxonomy): Eukaryota > Metazoa > Arthropoda > Insecta > Coleoptera > Curculionidae > Taphrorychus > Taphrorychus bicolor. Next base: position 3,071,370 of record OX638298.1, on the reverse strand, counting down.
TTTCTTGTAATCAAATTTTACAGCATTTTTTTATAATTATTCTCAAACTTATTTAAGCCTGGAATTGGCTACAATATTATGTCTACACAATGATTAATTGATTGCTTCCCGTTTTAATTTTTGTATTTCTCTTCTCTATATTTTTTCTATGTAACTTGAGAACGCCTCAACCGATTGGAGTACATCCAACTGCTGTTTCCTATTCTTGATGTTCTCTTTCATCTCCTACCCTCGGAAGTTTGGTAGCTACATTATTTTCGGAGATAGACCCCCTCGGTGGTCGATTTTTAGGCACTTTTAGAATCGCGTTTTTGGAGCATTTAAAAAAAAACTCTTTAGAGGTTAATTTCATTCGAATTGAGTTTGTTACGTTCTTAGGGTATTGCAAGCGTGCCATTTCGATGGCGTATGCGACTTTTTTCTATAACCGCCTCGTTCGATTGGAGTGAATCCAACTGTTTATTCCTCTTCTTTATGTCCTCTTTCACCTTCTCACCACCAGATGCTCTGTAGGTGCAATATTTTCGGAGATAGACTCCTTCGGTAGTCGATCTCCGAAAAAAAACCCTTTAGAAGTTAATTTTATTCGAATTGAGTTTGTTATGTTCTTAGGGGATTGAAACTTTTTAGTCGCTTCTTTCATCTCCCACAATCGTCGGTGTCAGTAGTTTCGTAGATACAATATGATCTGATCTGAATTTTTTTTTCTTTGTTGGGGTAAAAAGTCTAAAAATCGTAAAATGTATAAAAAAATATATGTATAAACATACATACAAGACAGTTACTAAGCTGTTAATGTATTTTCAGTGTCTAGTATTCATTTAGTATTATTAGAAAATATAACTAACGCATAACTTGTCAAACGTGACATGTCAAATTCGTTTCCATACATAACAGCTTCCCCAAGAGCGTCCCTCTTTTATGTTTATTATGTATGGGCATCGATAATAATCTCCATTTATGTTTATTACTGCGTGTTTACTGCCCTTTATTGCCTATTACTGCCCGTTACTGCCTATTACTGCTCGTTACTGCCCAACTGCCTGGTGCTGCCTGTTACTGCAGTTTTACTGCTTGTACTGCCTCTTACTGCCTAACGTTTGTACACCTACTACCTGAGTGAAATACCCCTTGTATCGGATGGTATCTGCATAGCCAAGAGCCTGGGCCGATTCACCACAGTGTTTCAGTCAGAGATACATGCCATTGATATGTATGCCCGTCACCTATTAGAGAAGGGAAGATGCAATAGATCAATAAAGATATGCTCGGATAGCCGGGCAGCGCTTCTAGCGCTTATGACTTTACCCTGCAACTCCAAAATTGTTTAGAACTGCCACAGGACCCTGAACACCCTATCGCAGGAGAACAGCGTCACACTGCTATGGATCCCGGGCTATCGTGGTCACGAAGGCAATGAGAGGGCCGACTCGCTAGCTAGGAGGACGGCGGGCTCTGCATTCGTAGTCCTGGAGTCGGCACTGGGAGTCCCATACTGTATGGTCAAGGCTGAACTCCAGAAATGGAGCAATGCCAAGTCCCAGGACTGGTGGGAAAACCTACCCGGACACACTCCAAAAAATTTGTCACGGGAGCAGGTAGGGCATAAGCCCAAACATTCCTCAGCCTAAATAGAAGACAAATCAGAGTGGCCACTGCACTGTACACAGGACATAGCTACCTAAGATTTCATATGCACAGACTCGGACTGTCCGAAGATTCGGAGTGTCGGCTGTGCTTGGAGGACGAGGAGACAGTTGAGCACGTGCTATGTGACTGCCCGGCTATTACCAGATCGAGATATTCACTGTTCGGAAACACGATCATTGAACCCCAAAATGTAAACGCATTGTCGCCCAAGAGACTAATCAGATTCGTTGAGGGTCTGAGCGTAATGGGTGACAACTAGTGGAGCTAGCAGGGACAAACCTTGTTGGTAACACTTCAAGTGAGCCGCAAGTCGCGGTGGAGAACTGTAAAAGTCCAGTCACATTGAATACAATACAATACAATACACGAGTGTTAAAAATGGTTTATTGGTGTTTTAAAGGGCTATTTTTAATAGCTTATTAGCATATAATGCGAAGGAAGGTAGACGGTAGTTAGTTAAGAAAGTAGGTCAAAGTGGAGAGTTGGCCAACTTTTACGTCTCAAGTTTTACCCTACCTGAGGTTTAAAGTTCACATTTCACGTAAATTGCTTTGTTTATCTGTCAAGATTATTACTTCAGAATTAATTAGATACACTACACACAGCAGACTCCATCCAGATATGAATCATTTGTAAATTTTTGTCTTTGTCAATGTCAAAATTGCCTTTAGCCAGCTATGATAAGTCAAACTATTATTAGCCAGTTTAGTTTTATTGTTACACTAATCATTATATTGGTGAAAATAAATTAAGAATCAGTTATCTTGTGCAGTTCCATTGGGTTGTGTCGCAAACGAAGGATACACACCATCCATGGCGATTGCGCACTCGTTCGTTCCTCTCCTCAACCTGAAGTAACCGTCTTCTCCCCAATCCTCTCCCCACGAATTTTTCAGTATCTAGTAATCCATGTCTGTAGCATTATCATGGCCATAACCGACGGTGATGACTGCGTGGTTGGTTTCGTTTTTAGAGCAGTAAATGTTCGTATATATTCCTAGAAGGTAGCAAAGTGACATAATAAGCTAGTTTAAAAAAAACATACTAACCTGATGTATACATTGCTAATGCAGAGGCATCAAGAGCTACAGAAGTTGGTCCTAAAAAGCCAGTGACCAGCAGAACAGTGTGTTCATCACCAGGTTCTATTGTGATGTAAGTTTCCAAAATAGCTTTAACATTAGATTCGTTATACTTGCAAGCATCCTTCACGCCCGTGTAAGGATACGATTCCTCCGTTATCCGAATACCTGGCAAACTAGTTGTGTTATAAATCGCTGCATCAAATAAAAACTTTTACCATATTTAACAAAATATTCCATAGCCGGTGCCTAGTCGCCTGAATCGCAACCAAAGTTATTGGTGTCGCAATCGATTAGTTGCTGCTCGCTGAATTCCACTTTTTCTTTATATCTCAGATAGTAGAAACTCTTAAGAGATCCAGTCTAAAACGATAATAAATAATAACTGGCCAAACGCCCTCCTTAGAACTGCTTACCACGGAGAAAGCCCAGCATGACCCACAAGTCCCTTGATCTTTCACCCTGGTAACAGCTCCTACATCCCTCCAGTCTGTTGCGTTGGGTAAATCTGGTTTATCTACAGGGGGCTGAAAATGCTTCTTCTGTTTGTCGTACTGGGGTTTGGATTTGCTTTGTTTCGTCAGCCTGGCCACAAACTCATCTCTGCTCAAGTCTGCAAACTTGGTAACACCCATTTTGTATGTTTCCTGACCTGCTTCGTAAAGCATGTTGTGGTCGTGGATAGTGCGTAAGTTTTCTTGAAAAATTGCGAAACGTCGGTTTTCTTCATCGATGGACTGGTAGCTTTTGCCATGTTTGACCTACGAAAGTCCAAGTGAGTGTTTTGATGAGTATGCTCAGTGTTCACTGAAATTACCTTAAAGTTATTCCATAGCTCTTGATGTTCTTGCAAATTGGCCAACGTCACACAAATGACACCTAAAGCTAGCACAATGAACGACTTCATCTTGGGTACTGTTTTAATTAAAAGTGTTTAAAATGTTTTAAAGTATTAAAGTGTTTTAGTAATGATATTATCTTTCGAGAGGTAATTGAAAACCGATAACGCATTTATAATTACGCCTTAAATCGTTTAGATTAGAATATTTACCTTGCATTGACTTATATGCAGGAATAGCAATAATTACAAATAAAGTGGTACTTCAGGGCAACTGGGGAATAGAAATGGAGCGACTTATAATAGAATTCTATGATGTGCAGAATGTCGAAAGTTAGCTCGAGAATAGGATGAGATAATGTCTTATAACATTTAACTCAATTATGAAAAAGTTAGAGGGTGTGATGGACCACTGAATAAATGATGAATGATAAATCACTTTAATCATCAAGCATTTCAGGAACAGGGTACAGATAATACTGTCTGCTTCAGCCGGCCACCAACAATACATTTAAAGCATCTACTGAAAATCGCTTACTAAATTGATATATCAAAAGATGATATTGCTTGAAGAAGAAAAGGTCAACATCAGAAAGAAGAAGAAGAAGCTTCTGAAATTACTTTCTGTAGAAGTCATAACCGGAGGAAAAAAACAGAAAAAATAATCATTATAGGAGAACAATCTGTAGTCACCAAAACCAGAAATGGTCAGAGTCAATCAACAATTACTGTTATAGGAAACGATAAATCTATGTCCGAATTAATAAACAAACGGTTATTGGGCGAAGAAGCTCAATCATATTTTCGCAGCTGAAGAAGCTGGAAAAGCGCTCCAAAGTATCACAACAATAATTAAAAGCAATCAAGAGAAGAAGCAAAATTCTGTCAACATTACTGAATTACTAATGCTGAACTAACATTATACTACAAGTACTGAGTTCAAAAAATTCCGCAACAAATAATAATCAGGAGCACACTTATTATTTGTTGACGGTATGAAAATTAAGTAAGTTCAAAAAGAGCCGCTAACATGCAATATATGGCAAATAGAGATTCCGCGAAATAAACACCCGGAAAACAACACAGCAGAAGTAACAGCAACAACCAAAGGAGTCGAAATAGTAGTGAAAGACTTAGGAAACACAGTCACAGTTCCAGCCTCTTGAAACAAAAGAAATTTTTATTGTTGACAAAGGCATAACCAAGAAGAAGGTGCAGAAGAAATGTACCAAAATTTCAATTGTTGAGGAGGAAGGCAATGAAGGCTTCTCACTCAACACAGCAGTTGTCCATGCGTAGTATACAAGCCACTAAATGGACTAATGGACGATCGAAGGAAAATCTGAAAAGTTTCGTAAAATCGTAGACAAGAATAAAGTAGAGAAGAAATACTTTCAATTAGAACCAAGAAAAGATAATGTGGTAGAAACTTGCTTGAAAAAATTGCATTAAGAGCATTTTACATTATTAGATATTTAGGATCGATTTTTTATTTCGATATTTTCGTTGGATTCCATTTTGACGCACTATAGAAGTAAAAAGCTAGGTTAGAATTACAGCTTTGACTGTTCCAGGTGCATGCTCAAAGAAAAATCCAAAAACAAAAATCGAATCCAAATAGATTCCGTTCCATTCCTTAAAATCGAATGAGAAAATCGAGAGATAGATCGAGCCGAACCAGTCCAATGTAAAATCGAATGATGTAAAATCAAATATTTCGGTTTTTCATTTGATAAATTAAAAGTCGAATGGGAAAATCCAATAATGTAAAGTGCACTTAAGAGGAGAATGAAAAAATAATAAAAAAAATTGTTACTCTGAGAGAAGTTGCAAGGGAAATGAAATCAAGGAATCGTTAATACTTATGAACTACTAGATGCAGCAACAATTTTAGTCACTTTCCCATGTGAATTCCAAATAATTTGAAGTTCTATAAAAATTACGTAAGTCCTGAAAAAGAAGCCAAAAATAGCTGACGATCGACATGCCTAGTTATTCGATGGAAATGAACTGCGCATGCGCGAGATTTGAAAATTATTTGAAAGTTCTACGTTGCCAACTTGTCGACACATCTGACGTCACACGATTAGATTAATTAGTAAAATCTTACTAAAATCACCAATAATTACCATTTTAGCATTTTTAAGTTAATGCAGGATACATATTACTTACATCTTATATTATAACAGAACATGTGATATTATAAAATCGATAAAATTCACAATAAATTGAATTTTTTAACACTCACAAACGGTAGTAGAAATTACATCTGTCAACCTTGCATTTAACCCTACTTTTTGGGGACGCTTTCAAGTTTTCATCTTGATCTTGTTCGTTCTTTGCTAAAATTAACCTTTCAGTTTAGTGTTTGTTTAGTTTAATTTACTCAAATCATTAATCGGTCTGCATAAATAACGTTTGGTTTAATCTAATTCAACTTTGATTGGCTGGGTATTCCGGTGCGGCGCCTTTTGTGCTGTGTTTACTGCTGCAGATTCAGGATTGTTCCTACGTCTGACTGAGACTTGTTTAATATACCTAGGTATGTAGGTTTGTTTTGCAATTAAACAGATGTTTAGGGGTTTTGCCTGTATCCAGGCCCTCCACTAATGAGCTCCTATAGGAGTTCCATATTATTTTACCCATACCAAGACCTATACCTAGTTCAGGTGTTTATGCTAAACTGTAGGAAAGCATCAATGAGATGGCCTCCATGGGTGCTAGGCATATTATTGTGTGCGTGGTTTGTGACGCTTCAAGGTCAAGGGCCAAGGGCCACTACTACCAGAAGTTTCTTTCGGTATCGACTTCGTTCCCGCCAATGAACATGTCACATTTGGCATAACCTAAAAATTTGTAGAAGTCAGATTTAAAACGTCACTAATCTTTCAACTAGCACGTGGTGCGCAGTAAACATGCGCAGTAAAATCTCGTCGACCAACTGCGAGATTTTCATAGCCAACTGAGGAGCTTCATTTTCGATTTACTGTGAGGGATTGACGTTCGCCGTATATTTAAATAATAGGTATATGGTGAATTCCCATAACAAAATCAAAGTTTCACACTCCACAACTCTTGACCCGATGGTGAATGCGCCCATCTGCTGGTTATTTCCACTATCTCATCTTTACTGGTACATTTCTCAATGGCGACTGATTACAAACAGTCAATAGGTATGTGTGTTTTTTTGTATTAGAACATTGTTTTTTCTTACTCCGTGATGTTGCCTTGGTGAGAACTGGTAAGGGAAGAAAATAAAGAAATCGTTGAGGCTTAATACATGTAAAAATTAGTAGATATGCAGTAACAGTTCCGACACAATTTCTGTCATTTTTCATGGCAGAATCCAGAATCCCAGACATCAGAGTCAAAGTTTCACACTCTACAATTTTCGACCCGATGGTGAATACGCGGCGACCATCTTCTGATTATTTCCACTACCTCATCTTTGCTAGTACATTTCTCAATGGTTACTGATTACAAAGAGTTATTAGGTATGTGTGTTTTTTTCGTAGTAGTACATCGTTTATTTCTTATTGGGTGATATTGCCTTGGTGAGAACTATAATAATTGTTGTTTGTTTAGCACCTGGCTAGTATAGGACAATATGCAATGATAAAAAGTTTTTTTAAACATAATACAAGTTTTTAAATTCTAATCTTATCCTAGATTAAACCCTTAAATCCAATTTATTTGTTAAATAATTGACAACGTCATAATTAAACTCTATTATAATCCATTCAGTTATTTTTGGCATCAACCCATGCTATGGAATTTCTCCGGTATAACATCGATTGCGATTGTTTGTTTACTTGTCGTCAAAACAAACTTGTCAAGATGTGTCATTAATTTTAACGGTTACCGTTTTTTTTACACAAACACGTGCATTTTGTATTTTGTTATTAAAAAAACTGTATTATCCTAACAAAAAGATACCAAAAGTACTTAACACTAATCAGTAATCATATAAGTGACTCCAATTTAGAAGAAATTTCCCCCCAGAACTGCCCTCTATGACCTTGCTTCGGTTTCCAATATTTTTGGGGTAAGCATTAACTCTTCCATCTCATGCTTGCTGGTCATCTCTACTTATTCTATTCTACTTGTCCGTTTCTCAATGGACACTGATGACAAACACATATTATGTACGTAGAATTTCAAGAAATAGATAGCTAGGGAACTGGTATGGAAAGCTATGGTGAATCTTGGTGTAACCATCAATAAGTGGATGGCCTTCTTGGATCTTCATCTACATGTGAGTTTTTTTTAATTTTTAGTGAAGGGATGTCAGAAACTAGCAGAGTTACCAAATGGGGTAAATGATGAAATAATTGCAGTTTTAACCAGATCAGTTCAAAACCAGTTCCACATTTAAATTTGTAATTTCAATCGGATTAGCAGTTTTCTTAGTCAAGACATTTGGCCAGATATGTGGATAAACTTGCAGCGAAAAGGAAGAAAGTTCGTTTGAGGTTCCAACTAAGGAACTTAATATCTAAAAATTTAGGAAATCTGTTAAGGACATTCCCGGATAGAAGCGCAAAGTACTCAATTTTTGACTTTTCCGAAGAAGACGTTTTTATCATCCTTACATGAAAGTGAGGACTTACTGCAACTAGTAGATTAAAAAGTGGAAAATCTGTGAGGAACTCGGCATCAAAACCTCTATAATTGACACCTAGGGGATTACTCTTATTACCAAATGTGACAGAAGAAGAGGGAATACGCCCTCATAAGTTACTTTAGAGACGGAACATGTGTTTCCTCTAAGAATTCTAAGACAGTCAAGTCTATACAGTTAAGGCAATAGAAGATTTTTTTTCAGTACAGACCACCATATTTATTAAGTCTGACGTGAAAAGAAAATAACGACAGAAAAAGTGTATGTCAAAACTTCCAAAAGTAATAATCAGAAGGCACAAGAGGGCAGTTCTGTTTTAACTGAGGTTTCAGTTTTAACCACACAAACCATTCATATCTGAAGAAGTTTTCATGCAACAATTTTGAATATAAATTTAGTATTTGGGCTATTGAGAAAAAAATATGAAATGAATCGTAGGTACCTTTAAGAAGGAAAGAAAGGATGGTAAGGCTGAAGAGTGACTAAAAAGGGCAAGAACCCAGAAACTAGATTTATAACCAAAACAGCCTTCTTATAGAGAAGAAATTTGTTAGGAAACTGGTTGAAGGGGCAGCAGAAGAAAGTCTTGAAGAGAGGGATAATGAAAATAAAGAAGACTTTACCAGGAGAAAGGCACAGGAACTGTAGTTCTGGGGACGAGCATGAGCCCAAGAAGAAAAGCTCTATGAAGTTACTCTAGAGTTGGATAATATTCACATTTCACTGACAGGAACTTGAGACCATGTTCTTAAATCTGGGAACTAAATCTCACCTGAAGAATGACGCTAGCATTTTTTACGTTTATTTTAAACATCTATAATTTAACATTAGGTTGACGTCAATCCCCAAGATAGCTGTGTTCCCCAGAGTCAAAAATTGGTCCGTTGCAGTAAAATGGAAATGGTGCAAAATATGAAGTCATTAAAACGGAGGAAGAATGACTAGAAGGATGACGTAATATTCTATTTGCATGGTGTTCTGTTCTAGATCGTGTAGAAAATTTGTTGTAAACACTTTTCTTTTAAAAATAGGGAAATCAATCTATTTATGACTCTATATGCACTTTTATTCTTTTATATCTTTTTCTCAACTAACCTGACTGTCTATATTAGTAGTAAACAATGGGGGAGCCGAAGCCTTGCCACTAGGCTTTAGAGGCCCTTTTCAGAGTTCCCCGACTCACCTATCCCTACTCCACCAGGGCCCTCATTCCCTTCACGAGTCGACCTGCCCCCCCCCCCCCTAATGAAGCAGAGTGTCCCGTCCCATTTCAGAGTCGGAAACTCCTCTCGATGAAGAAAAGTGGCTCATGTGTCCTATGGCGCAGTCGCGCCGACCTATGGCACACTCCCAGAAAGAAGAACTGCAGATTTCTCCCAACAAGCCACGAGGCCCTGGATGTATCCGGGTTAGGGTAGATTTCCTTGGTCTGTCTTTTTTTTTTATAGAGGATTAGAGAATCTGCTATACAGACATGATGGCTTGGTACATGGCGATCGAGGTTTCCAACATAGTGTCAGTTTGGCGTCTTCCCTCCAGGAGCACCGACTGACTAAACTCCATCCCTCTCTTCCCGGTACCACCTTACGGTATTACTTCAGGGTAAATTTTTCTTGTGTTTCTTCTTCCTCTCTTTTTTTTTAATTTACAATCGTTGGTCCATTTCTTGTTTCTTTTTCTCGTCCTCGATTTTTGTTTTCATTGTCACTGTTATGAATTGTTTTATTGCCTTCCAGTTTTTTTTGTTTGACAAGAGTAGTGAAGCGATGTTGTTCGGGCTAATTTGTGTTCCACATTTTACAGTTGTCTTGCGTCGGTCTGTCTCCCATCTTGGGCATTTGAAAAGAGTTTGTAGTGAGTTGTCTATTTGTGTGAGGTCGCAGTATTCGCAACCTGGGCTTATCTTCTTTCCTATTCTGTGAAGGTATTCCGCGAATACTCCGTGTCCTGTAAATATTTGCGTCATGTAATGGTCTGTCTCTGTCCAGTCTGTAGTTATCCATTTTTCTAGGTCTGTGATGAAAGTCTTTGCTGTTCCTTTGTAGTTATTCCATTTATTACTCCACTACCTGTGTACTTCATCCTTTATTTCAGCTATCTGAGTTTTATTTTTGCTGTTGTGTAATTGCGTCCTTTGCCTTATTTGTAGTTTTATGGGGAGTATCTTTGCTATTGCTAGGAGTGCGGTAGTGGGGGCAGTTCTGTATGCCCTCGTGATTCTTAGAGCTATTTGCCTGTTTGTTTTCTCTAGGAGTGCAGTGTAGTATTTATAGGTTGTTATATTTTCCCAGATCGGTGATCCATAGAGGATGATGGATGTCACGGTGCTCATTAGTGCTTTGCGTTGGGTGAATGTTGGTCTGTTTTTTGTTGGTGTGACCCTTGAGAGCATGTTTATTACTGTCTTCGCCTTGTTGCATATGGTTCTTATATGTGTGTGGAATTTGAAGTATTTGTCAATATTGAGGCCCATGTATTTGATATAGTTGTTTGAGACTATTTGCTTGTCGTATATGTTTAGTTGAAGTTCTGTCAGCTTTCTTCTTCCGTTTAAGATTATTAAGTCTGTCTTTTGTACTTCTACTTCAAGCCCCATTTTGTGTAGTAGGTATTTTGTTGTTGTGACTGCCAATTCTGTTCATGCCTCTAGTGATTCTTTGGTTTTTGCTACTGTTATTATTGAGGGGTCATCAGCGTATGCAATCAAGTGCGTCTCTTCCAGTTGTATTTCCCTGAGTATCCTATTGTAGAAAAGGTTCCACAATAGAGGCCCTATCATATTATTATGCGGGACTCCGCAGCTCATTTTCATTTCCTCGCCGCAAGGGAGAGTAGTAGTTTTGTTTTCAAGGTAATCCTGGATAATTTGTGGCAGGTAGCTGCTTACATTTGCCGATTGTAGCGCTTTGATGATGTTTGTCCAGGGGGCTGAGTTAAACGCATTTTTTATGTCGATGGTGACCATTGCTGAAAACTTCCTGTTTTTGTACGCTACTTTGTTAACTTCTTGGACAATTTCTTTTACTTTTTGTAGGGCATTTATTGTGCTGCGTCCTTTTCTGAAACCGTATTGGTGTTCGTGGATAAAGTTTTTCTTTTCAAGTTCCGTTTCTAGTCTATCTTTTACTATTTTTTCCAGAATTTGTCCGAGCATATTTATGAGGCATAGGGGTCTATAAGTTTGGATGTCGTTGGGGTTCTTTTGCGGTTTTTCTATCAAAACTAGTTTTGCTTTTTTCCGTATTTCAGGAAAAGTTCCGGTCGTCACGTATGCATTCATTACATTTACCATATTGTCTACAAAGTGTTTATTTTCTATAGCTTTTTTAATTATTTCAGAGGTGATGTTGTCTGGTCCCGGGGCTTTTTTGCTCTTGATGTTTCTTGTTGCTGATATCACTTCCTCTGTAGTTACTATGGGTACTGTGCCATTTTTTATTGTTTTATTGTGCCATCTTCTTGTAGGATGTGAGGGAAACAGTTTGTAAAATTGCTCTATTTGGGTTTCTTTATCTAGAGTTCTTTGGTTTGATATTTAGTTTAGAGCATGCTATTTTATAGCCCCGTCCCCATATGTCTTGTTCCGTTTCGTCCAATAATTTGGTCCAACTTTTTTGTTTTTCACTTTTGATCATTTTTTTCAGTTCTTGGTTAGTTTTTTGTATAAGAGGAACCTTTTAATTTCCTCTTTTCCGTTTACGTCAGACGGTGTTGCGTTTATTCTTGTGAGGGTTCTTCTGATTTTATTGCACTGTTTTCTTTTCATTGCAATATCTGTTGTACACCAGTGTGCAGGTCTATAGTTTGAGTTTGGTGATTTTCTTTTTGGGAGTAGTTTATTGCATAAATTTGTTAGGTATTTGGTCAGCTCTTCAGCAGTGTTTAGTTTCGTCTGTGTGTCTTGTTTGAGGTCGTTTTCCATCTTTATTTTGCCCATTTCGTCCAATTTCCCCCCTTCCAAGTTTTCTTTGTTGTTCGTTACTTCTTGTTCGGAAAATGTTAATTCATATGTTATGTAAAAATGTCCGCTTAGGTTGTCTATATTGTTAACTACGTGCCAGTTGCTAATTTTATTACATATTCTGCTTGATGAGGCTGTGATGTCTATTAATGAGGTGCCGTTTGCGTTGGAGAACGTGGGTAAGTTTCCAGTATTTATGCCTGTTAGATTATTTGAGATTAGTTGTTCTTCTAATAGCGGTTCTCTAGGGTTCTGCACCGTTGATCCAAATACCTTTGACTTCGCGTTGAGATTCCCTGCGATTAGAATATCCTTACTGCAATTTTTTATAAAGGTGTCTATTTGGCTCAGAAAGTTTTCAAAGGCTTGCAGGGTTTTGTTTGGAGAGAAGTAGCATGAGATGACAATGACTGTGTCGAGTTCAATAGCTGCAAATCCGTGATGTCGGGTTATTTTCATCAGCTTTAGTTGTTTGGATGTCCATATGAAGCAGTCGTTGTTTAGGTTATATATGAAGTTTTCCTTTTTCCGATGTGTTGGTTCTTGTCCTAGTATTATGTCTATGTCTTGTTCGTATGTAAATTGCCTAAGTAGGTCTAAGGCGCTATATTTTCTGTCTATGTTTATCTGTAAAATTTTAATTTTTTTGGTTTCGCGTTCTGCAAACATTTTGGCTTTAAATCATTCTACGAGTTTGCCTCATTTCTAAGAATGCCTTCTTATAGAGCGGGCATTGGTAACTGTATGTTTTGTGGTTATTATTGTCAGTGCAGTTGAGACATTTCGGCTGTTCTTTGCAGTTTTTGATTTCATGCTGGGTCAAACTACAGTTAAGGCAACTTCGTTCTCTGCGGTCGTTTCTGCAGTTAGGGGTGATGTGTCCAAATTTATAACAGTTTAAGCATTCTACTGGCTTGTTTGTTTCTTCTACTCTACAGTTTTGTGTACACGTATTTTTTCCGTATTGATTAGTATGTTGGCTTTTTCAATTGGTAACTTTGCAAAAGCATAGAGGAGTTTATTTTGGTCAGGTTTTATAGCTAGTTGTATTGTAATTTCGCTTTTTTCCTCAGGGGTGATTTTTAGTGTATCGGTAATAGCGTCTTCTACTTCTTGTTGTTCGGTTGTGCTAGTTATATCCTTTATAAACACTGTTTTGTAGTTTTTGGAATTCAAAGGAAAGTCTTCTCTTCATGTTCGTTTGCTTGATATTTGATATGTATCTGTCCTTTGTTGTCGTGTCTAATATTGTGCACTCTTACTCCTATGTTTTGGATTTTGATGTTTTTTCTCATATTTGACGTTATTTGGCAGTATGTAGCTTCCGAGTTTACTCCTTTTATTATAACTGTGCCTGTTTTCTTGTTTCGAGTTGTTGTCCAATTAAAGGGATCGTTATTTGTAGAAGTACCTGTATTTGTGTTCAGTTCTCCGTTTGTGTATACTCCTTGTTCCTGTGTTGTTATTGGTTTGTACGGAGCTCTTGTAGTTGAATATATTGTCATGTTCATGTCGTGATCTTGCAATATTTTTTCCGCCAGTCGTCTTATTTTTACTATGTCTACTTTCGTGTAATTACAGAGTGTGAATTTTTTGGTTGCCTTTTGTTGTTCTTTTTGTATTAAATTCTTGAGTCCCTGGTAGAGACTCGTCCATTTTTCTAGGGATGTTGAAATGTTCTGCTCAGATTCTGGATTTTTTAATCCAAGGACGTGTAGTGTATTTCCATTTTCTTCTTTGTTGTCTTCATCTGTGGTGATTTTTGTGTCGATGCTAATTACTTTACCTTCATCTGGCTTTCCAGATTTCAGGTAACTGGAGATTTGCGGAAAGGTTTCGCCTAGTTTTTTCTTGTAGCCATTATTTCCCTGTTCGTCCGTATCTATGATCACTATGGTGTTATTTTCGATTGAAAGTGGGTTTCCTAGGCCCAGTGTTGTTTTTGGGTAACATTTGTCATTCCTTTTTAATTTTATTATCTCCATGATTTTGCTTATGTTATTTGCTTTATGTAATTGTCCTAGTATGTTCTTTTGGTCGTAGTTCGGGTCCGTTTGTGTGTCTATGTTTTTTGTTTCCACTCTTTTCGTTAAGTATTGCATTGTGTATGTTTCTTCGGTTTGTGTGTCTGTAGTTTTTGTTTCTGGTTTTTCGTTACATTATTCTGTACGAGTTCCTATTTGTAGGGAGTTGATGAGGTCCCACATTTCTGCGGTATTCATCAGGCTCGACTTTGTTCTAAGTTTTTCTGTGATGTCTTTGGTGTTTCTGTGAGGTTTTCTGTGAGTCCCTTTTGGTGTTTCCATTGTTTCTTACTTGATTCGAAAGTTGCTTTACAGTTTCGTCCATAGTTTTGATTGAGTTTTTCAGTTTCTTTAGTTTCTCCCTGTCTGCTTTCAGATATTCTTCGTCGTTGTTCTCATTCGCACTTCCTATTGATGCAGTTCTTTTACGCTTAACTGATTTGCCTGCTTCATCATCCCAGCGCAGATCAAAGTAGCCGGTTTTACTTTGTGGAGTTGTGGTATTTTTCGTCTTTTCCTGCTTTTGGTTCGTCCACGGTGGTGAGGTACTCAGACTTAAAGTTATCTTGTGTGATGTCATTTGCCCCCGCTGTCAGCCGCTTTTTTGTTGTTGCGATGCCTGACTTTGTCGTAAAAGCGAAAGGAAAGAGAGTTGTGGTGCCGTAGTACCGCTCTCGCTTATCGCCGGAGATAACATATGCAAGTGCGATTTGCCTATGCCGATATTTATCGGTTTTAAGCCTTTAGATTGTTTATCTGATAGTATATTAGCTCAAGAGTCCACTAATATTTACCTTTGGTTTGACAAAACAATGAAGGATATTCCCACAAAAACACTCACACTTTAATAGTAGTACAGGGGTTATTTTTTCCTTTACACTAATATAAAATTTCACTATGAACTTCGCGTTACTTGGTTTAATCCGTCCGTATTTATAGGAGCGATTTCAGACCGTTAGCCTCATGCTCTAACAGCAGAGGTTCTCTCACTACTCATCCTTGGTCTGTCCACATATTTCTAACTCTGTCCAGTTTGTTCTTGAACTTTCCCATGCCGACTCGTTCAGATTAGTAGTAGTAAACTAAGGGGGGGGGAGGAGGGGCGGGGCCTTGGCCTTGCGACTAGGCCTTAGAGGTCCTTCTCACAGTCCCCCAGCCCTCTAATCCCTACTCCACCAGAGCCCTCATTCCCTCCACGTAGTGTCCTGTCCCTTTCAGAGTCGGAAGCTCCTCTCGATGAAGAAAAGCGGCTACAAGTTTCCTATGGTGCAGTGGCGCCCACCTATGGCACCCTCTCAGAAAATGGTATGAAGACTCTGCCCCACAGTGAGTGCAGAGTCGACTGTCAGCCATTTCTATAAGGTCTCCCAGGCACTGCTGGCTTCTTCTAAGAAGCCACAAGGCCTTGGATCGCGCCCACCAATGGCACACTCCCAGAAAGAGAAACTGCAGATTTCTTCCAACAAGCTACTAGGCCTTGCATGTATCCGGGATAGGGTAAATTTGCTTGGTCTGTCTACATATGCCTGACTGTGTCCATTTTCTTTTTATACTCTCCCATGCACACTCATCCAGATTAGTAGTAGTAAACAATGAGGGAACCGAAGCCTTGCGACTAGGGATTAGAGGCCCTTTTCACAGTCTCCCTGCACACCCATCCTTACTCTACCAGGGCCCTCATTCCCTCCACGGGTTGAGCGGAGAAAAGCAGCTCCACGTGTCCTATGAAGCAGTCACGCCCAAATATGACACACTCCCAGAAAGTGGTATGACGACTCTTCCCCTGCCCCAGAGTGGATGCAGAATGGACTGTCAGCCATTCCTAGGAGGAGGATGTGTCTGTTTAGTCTGGAGGGTAAGGATTCCTATAAGGTCTTCCAGGCACTGCCGGCTTCTCCGGAGAAACCACGAGGCCTTGGATCCATCCGGATTAGGGTAGATTTCCTTGGTCTGTCTACATAGTTCTGACTGTGTCCAGTTTGTCCTTTTACTCTCTCATGCCCACTCATTCAGATTAGTAGTAGTAGTAAACAATGGGGGGGCTGAAACCTTGCGACTAGGCCTTAGAGGCCTTTTTCACAGTTTCGGTCCACCGATCCCTACTCGACAAGCGCCCTCATTCCCTCCACGAGTCGACTCGTCCCTCTAATAAAGAAAAGTATCCCGTCCCATTTCAGAGTCGGAAGCTCCTCTCGATGAAGAAAAGCGTCTTCAAGTTTCCTATGGCGCAGTCGCGCCCAGCTATGGCACTTTCCCAGAAAGTGGTATGACGACTCTTACCCTGCCCCACAGTGGATGCAGAGTGGACTCTCAGCCATTCCTAGGAGGTGCATCTGCCTGTTTAGTCTGGAGAGGAAGGATTCCTAAAAGGTATCCCAGGCATTGCCGGCTTCTCCCAAGAAGCAATGAGGCCTTGGATCTATCCGGGTAGTAAGGTAGATTTCCTTGGTCTGTATCCATAGTCCTTACTGTGTCCAGTTTGTCCTTCTACTTGTTATTGATTTTTTATCCAATTTGTTGAGATGTGGTTTTGATTTTTGGGTTGTGGGATCAGGGGTGTTATTCAAAATCAGTTATGAACTTGTCTCCATATCTCGATATATAATAGTACTCATAGTTTGTCCAATCAAGATTATCAAGTCGCTCTTCCTGTTGCTTATTTTCGCACCCCACACAGTTGCACTTCCACCACAAAATGGTACATTTCCCATCATATTCTCTTCAATAAATCTTTCATTCTCTACTCTCCATATTAAAATTCGCCCATCTGATGCATATAATGAAAATCGACATTCAACAACTTTATTCGGCTACCCACCAGTTCAATATATGGCGAAACGTCGACAAGTTCATAACTGATTTTGAATAACACCCCTGATCCCACAACCCAAAAATCAAAACCACATGTCCTTTTACTCTCCCATGCTCACACATTCAGATTAGTAGTAGTAGCCAAAGGGGGTCCGAAGCCTTGGGACTTAGGCTTCGTCCCTTTTCACAGTCCCCCGGTTCAATCATCCCTACTCCACCAGGACCCTCATCCCCCCACGAGCCCACCCATCCCTCTAACGAAGAAGAATATTCCTTCCAATTTCAGAGACGGAATATCCTCTCGATGAAGAAAAGCGGCTGCAAGTGTTCTATGGCGCACTCCCAGAAAGTGGTATGACGACTTTTCCCCTGCCCTACAAAGGGTGCAGAGTGGACGGCCAGCCATTCCTAGGAGGTGCTTGTGCCTGTTTCTATGCCCTTTTCTCTCAGAACTTCTTGGACAATTCGAGCCCTGTGAGGACTCGCGTTATCGAGTATCAGAGTAAAGTTGTTTCCAAAGTTTGGAGGAAATTGCATAACAATTTCATTTACACACATATCTCGATATATAATAGTACTCATAGTTTGTCCAATCTAAATTATCCAGACGCTCTTCCTGTTCCTTATTTCCGCACCCCACGCAGTGACACTTCCACCACAATATGGTACTTTTCCCATCATTCAATAAATCTTTCATTCTTTACTCTCCATATTAAAATTCGCCCATCTGATGCATATAATGAAAATCGATATGCAACAACTTCATTCGGCTACCCCCAGTTCAAATACTCTTGAACCCAAACTCTTCGAAAAGCTCGGTGGACCCCAACATAAAGATGGCCCTGGACCACACCCTTGCGGGCAACCCTTTTTCATTTCTACCTCGACCTTTTTACTCTTTATTCGGTAATCCTGACAGTAGATTCTGGCTCCTTTTTTTCCTCTTCTACTGTTATTCTTCCAGTAAGCACACTTGAACTCCCCCATTTTTCCTGATTATTTACATATTGATTATGTTTTTTTTAATTTTTCTGCATTCAATGGTTCTCACTTTCTTAATATCATAAGGCATTTCTTCAATAACGACACTTCAAGTTCTACTAACCTGACCTAACTGCTTTCTCCATTAATTGTAAATAACGATTTAATCCTTCTTCAGGATAACCAATCCCTTTTCTATTTCTACCTCAATCAATCAAACAAATAAACTTTAATGTCAACGCAGGTCCTCATAGACAAAGCAAATCTCCTCACTTACATTCCACAATAAAATTAAATAAAACATCATAAGAGTCATTGTCAAACGTCCTCAACACAAAAAGAAAAAAAACACACAATAATTTGTGAAACAGGCAGTAAAACAACAAATATTTGTAATATGCACAATAGAATATAGACTAACAATTACCTATATTAAAATAGAACAAAACTTCATTTACAATGGTGTTAGTAGTAGTAGACAATGGGGGTCCGAAGCCTTGGGACTTAGGCTTAGTCCCTTTTCACAGGTCCAATCATCCCTACTCCACCAGGGCTCTCATCCCCCCACGAGCCCACCCATCCCTCTAACGAAGAAGAATATCCCTTCCAATTTCAGAGACGGAAGATCCTCGATGAAGAAAAGCGGCTGCAATTGTTCTACGGCGCACTCCCAGAAAGTGGTATGACGACTTTTTCCCTGCCCCACAGTGGGTGCAGAGTGGACTGCCAGCGTTTCCTAGGAGGTTCTTGTGCCTGTTTAGTCTGCAGTATCTAGTAAGGATTCCTATAAGGTCTCCCAGGCATTGCAGATTTCTCCCAAGAAACCACGAGGCCTTGGATCCTTCCAGATGAGGGTAGATTTCCTTCGTCTGCCTACATATTCCTAACTGTGTCCAGTTTGTCCTGGTACTCTCCCTTGCCCACTCATTCAGGTTGGCAGATTCGTCGGCACGCTCGTTCCCTTCGATACTCTTATGTTCAGAAACCCATCCCCGACTTACCCTTTTTGTTTCTATTGTCTATAAGTTTTTAAACTATTAAATCAGCTCTACAGCTGATTAGTCTCGAGTGCAAAAAAAGAACATATTCCTCAGTGTACATACAATAAGATATATTATGGTGTATTAATATATAAATAAATGTAGAACTTAAATACGTGGTTTTGAGCAACAATTAGCAATAATGATAAAATCTAAATACCACTACTTTTGTTCATCCCTTGGCCTTTTTTCCGTCTTTCCCCTTTTTTCCTGCAAGATCATTATCATGCATCACTTATTCCTCTGAGTCTTAACTTCTTACCCTTTTTCCCTCTCCTTTTAGCCTTTCTCCTCTCCCTAAAAGCCCTCCAAGCTCTTTGTATTATTCTGGCCGATCTATTCAACAATATCTTGTAAGCTATCTCCTCGTATCCCTCCTTCTCTGCCATCAGGGTGTCATACAAAGACTGCTGCTCATCTAGCTTCTCTTCCAACTCATCCATTGCAGCTTTTTCTGCATCATATCTAATGGATTTTTTTATCATATTAATTTACGGACAAAACTAATGCTAAAAGAACTCACTCTGCTTTAAGAGCTTCGTATTTTCTCTGTTTCTCTCCGATATCTTGGTCATATTTGGTTAGCCAGTTTTGCAGCTGAGTCTGAGTTTTCATTGTCTTTGTTCTCAGCTTCTTTTCGTCATCAAGATTTTTCTCCCAAGGCCTTTTCGTATTCCATGGTGATAGCTTCTGCTTCAACCGCTAAAGAGGCCTGCTTTTCTTCGCTCTCTAGGCATTGTCTCATCATCTTCTTCTCCGAGTCGTAACTACAAAAAGCATTTAAGTTTTGGTTATGGTCTAGTTAGGAAGACTTACACGTTCTTCTCAATGCTATAGTGAAACTCTTCTTTGACGCTGGCAATTTTTTTGTTATATTTCTCAAATATTTCCACTTTTTGTTTCAACTCATTGCCAAGTTGTTCCCGTTGCATCTCGAGTTGCTGTTCCAAATCTATGATTGCTCTATAGATGGATTTTTGAATCATAATTGAAAAAAACCCATTACCTTGTATGGCGGCAGTGAACATGATGCTAGACTTATAAGCTTGCCTCAGGCGCTTCTCCCGTGCTTCTTCTTCAGTCCCAGTCACATAGAGCTTGATCTTGGCCATCGTCTTCAGCTTTTCAAAGTCCTTAATAAAATTGACTACGTAAGGGATCACCTGCGGACTCTGAGC
Source organism: Taphrorychus bicolor (assembly GCA_951812265.1). NCBI lineage: Eukaryota > Metazoa > Arthropoda > Insecta > Coleoptera > Curculionidae > Taphrorychus > Taphrorychus bicolor. Next base: position 3,051,184 of record OX638298.1, on the reverse strand, counting down.
GTTACTTATCTGCTGCCTAATGCACTTATTCGCGTAGATCATATTGATAACGTGCATCAAGTTGCCATCGATTATCATGTCGTCTGCTCCTCGATATCTCTAAGAAAAAGTTATGAGAAAGTTACGATTACTATATTCGCCACCAACTTACAGATTTTCCAATTTTTATATTGTTGATCATATCGTAGGCTTTTCCTAAATCTTGCCGAGGGGTCTCGATTTCATGTCGACTGTCCAAGTTGTACATGTTCAATGCGTGCAGAATAAAGGACAATTCGGTGGAGCTGAAATTTTCTTTCAAGATCCTCGCTTTGTTACTAAGTAAATAGGGTAGATGTGCCTACAAATTAAACGGTTTCTTAAAACTCTAAAAAAAATCAGATTTCAAGTAAAAGTACATTTGATTAACGATAGTATAATCCTTTCTTTATGGTAGCCGTAGAACCAAAAAAAAATACTCAGAAGTTTATCGCACTATAATATTTAATGTATTAATTTGATATAGTAAGTTTTATTGCTTTACAAGAGATATAGCATTGTTATGAATTTCAATAGGCATTAAATGTCATGTTAAATGGGTAATAATTACTATTGTTTTCCACTGACGATTTTTTCTATATACAATCATTTAGATAGCAGTTTTCTACTTGGAACTGAGATATCTGGGTATGGAAAGTGTTTGTTCCAAAACACTGATAAAATTAATAACTCGTAGTTAGCCAAACAAAGGCTTTTCAAAACATGAGTCTAAGAAACAAATATTGACAAAGGCAGTATTTTAAAAAGCAGCACAATATAATAAAATTTTTAAGTGCTCCTAAATTGATACTAAAAATTTTAAACTTCTGACGTGGTTAAACTACTTCGAGAAGGATTGACTTTGTCCACGAATCTTAATCATTTGAGTGAATAACTAATTGGATATTCTAATGAAAGTGTTAGGAGACGAAATATCTTAACCTAAAAAAAATACAAATTTATTATCAGTTTTTTCACTTAAAATGATGCAGCAAAGTAGTGGCTGTTTGCCTTTGATTGCTAATGCCATCCTGACCGCTATCTTATTTAAAAAATATGATGGTCATCAACATTGGGTTGAAAATTCCTTAACTTGACTGGAACTTAATTGGTCTGCTTTGTTTAATTTGTTTTAACTGGTATGTAATTGATTTTAATTTGAATAAACAAAATCAACTTACAATAACAAAATACAAAATCTACCCAAAAATTACCCCACTTTAGTGGATTTCTCAACTTAGTTGACTGTGAGGCTACTTTCACTTATCCTGCAAAATGTTGTTGACAACAATATTTTCCAATAAGTTAAAAAGTAGTTTTACAATAAGTCATTGTTTATAAACTATCCGGTAAAATTTAAATTTTGGCTGTTTTCTTAGTTACAATTTTGGCGCGTCAATAGGTTAAGTTAATTTATAATAAAAGTTAAAAACAAAAACATACAAAGTAGGAATTGGAAAATAATTACAGTTTATAATCTAAAGTATTTTCCGGGCGTTGAAGCTGTGGTACAATGGAATTTCTTCTTGGCGTTTCGTTTACAGCTGCGGTACACTTTATCAAAGGCGATGAGGCAATGAGCGAAGCGATCTCCCGTGCTTCCCGACGTTGACTGGTTCGACCGTGGTGAACTGCGTGCTATTTATTCCACAGCTCCCGCCGTCGCGCTGCAGAGGAGGGACTGGAGTGGGGGTAGACAAAGACAATTGTCCGCGTTACCCGGCCGGGGACCTCAACGCTTCCCATTACCCACCACTAACGCCCTCACCAACAAGGAAACCCCAACGCGTCCGTGCTTCACCCTCTACCCTGCCTACCCTCGGCGGTTTCCCTCTTAGGCCAACAGCACAAGTAAACAGCGGGAAAAGAAGACATGCATTTTATTCAAACAAAAATATCTGTACATAGCTCCCTATTCCTAAATATGACATATGTCGTACATAATGCCTAATACTATATATAAAGGGTGTGTTTTTTAAGTGCGTGCAGTATTGCTATCTCCGAAACGGCTGTAGTTACAAAGTCGGTTAAATTAGCAAAAAGTTGACTTTTGTAGAGTCTGTTTAGAAAACGTCCACAGGGTTGCCACATTTCGAGTGGTTTCGGAAAAATTTAGAAAAATCAAAAAAATGCCAAAAATTTAAATCTCTTCTATTTCAAAAACTATTGGTGACACAAAAAAAGTTTAAATTAGGAAGTTTCACTACACTCTAATCTCTCTCATATGAAATCTCCATTAGCTTCGTGTAACGCTTACCAACCTAGTTACCAGTATAAAGTTAATTTTTTTAAATACGGACCTGGATTTTTTTTTCGTAATTTGAAAGTTCTTTTTATTCTTAATATAACGGCGTATTACACAATTACGGTTTTAAACGTATCGACCAATTAAATCCATCATCAAGGTATTCTATCTAAATCCGATTCTGTTTATGGAGTAATGAAAGTTAATATTGTGTTTTTCTTCAGTAAATGCATCAGAATAATTATCACCAATACTTGCAATGTTTTTAGTACCTAACAATTATTACAAAAATTAAAACAAAGGAATCTTATTATTGTGCTAATATGAAGAAGATACTTATGTTAGAAATGAAGCGATGACTTAATATTTTGACCTATTTTGTAAACAACTATTGTTTTAAGAAATTAAATGCTCAAATTGTTTTCCTTGGTTTCTTAGGCACAACCTTGCCCTCTTCTTAATATTGGCTTGGACGTTTTCTAACATTTGTGGCGAAATTTTATTACAAGCCATTTGAATTTTCCTTTTCAAATCCTCCACATCTTGTGGTGCACTTTTGTACACATCATTCTTTATAAAACCCCAAATAGAAAAATCCATAGGAGTTATATCAGGGGACCTAGTGGGCCAATTAACTGGCCCATTATTGCCAATGCAGCGATGGGGCATAGATAAATAATAAGTCATCGCTTCATTTCTAAAATAAGTATCTTGTTCATATTAGCAAAATAATAAGATTCCTTTCTTTTAATTTTTGTAATAATTTTCTTTAAGGTACTAAAAACATTGCAAGTTTTGATGATAATTATTCTGACGCATTTACTGAAGAAAACACAGTATTAATTTTCATTACTCCATATAAACAGGATCGGATTTAGATAGAATACCTTGATGATGGATTTAATTGGTCGAAACGTTTAAAACCCTAATCGTGTAATACGCCGTTATATTAAGAATAAAAGGAACTTTCAAATTATGAAAAAAAATCCAGGTCCGTATTTAAAAAATATTAACTTTATACTGGTAACTAGGTTGGTAAGCGTTACACGAAGCTAATGGAGATGTCATATGAGAGAGATTAGAGTGTAGTGAAACTTAAACTTCGTAATTTAAACTTTTTTTGTGTCACCAATAGTTTTTGAAATAGAAGAGATTTAAATTTTTGGCATTTTTTAGATTTTTCTAAATATTTCCGAAACCGGTCGAAATGTGGCAACCCTGTGAACGTTTTCTAAACAGTTTCTACAAAAGTCAACTTTTTGCTAATTTAACCGACTTTGCAAATACAGCCGTTTCGGAGATAGCAATACTGAACGCACTTAAACCCCCCTGTATACACTGTATACATGGGGTGATCATTATAAAACTTCATCTAATTGGCTTTGAAATGTCAAAAGAAAAGGATGGAGAAACAAAAGTCCATTTATTTTAATTATGTCATATATATACATACAACCCATATTTACATCTGTACATGCCCCAATATCAGCCCCATCAATCTATATTCGGTTACATAATTTAACAATTGTCAGAAACATCCACATCAACTCATCGAGAGAAAGAAGAGAGCAGGAAAACGCATTTCGCTTAACTCGGTTTTTCAGTGCGATCAGGAGTGAATACTGTCCTAGACTTTAACAGTGTGCCTACTCGACGGCCACGTCGTCGATTATAAGTTCCGCATAAGGGTCGATTATCCTCAACATGCGCCCATCCACCTTACCTTCACTTCTAAGCTGCATCCGTTCCCAGTTCCCCACATTTGCCCCAAACAGTTCCCTTGCCCTTTCCCTGTTTGCTAGTGTACACTGCTCTCTTATATGTTCTACCAATTCAATCTACACACTCGCATATCACCCTCTGTTCCAATTTCCCCCTCCTAAACCTGACCAAGTACGCCCCTATGTTCCCATGACTTGTCACCAGCTGTGTGGCTTCGAAATCCAGATCGATCCTATCAAACCCAACCTCCCTGCATACTGCATACAGTTCCCTTTCTTTCGTTCCCACATCCCATTTCTCTTGCCATTTTGTCCTTTTCATTTGTATTCTGAGTTCTCTAATGCGTCTCTTATTCCATAGTTTTCCTCCCTCCGCTCCGTTCTCCCCTACTTTCGCCCTATCGTGCGCCATTCTAATTCCTTTCGTATCCCTGGTCTCCCATCGGATTTCTATGCAAATGCCTCTTGCCCTGTACCCTTCAGATATTTTTGCACGTATGTCGCCTAGGACTCTGCGGACTCCCTGGTTTTCCGAAAAGAAACTGACACTTGAAGCGTTATCGTTTACTACTTTGTATTTGCCTGCCACACACGTTTACTACTTTGTCAATCAAGATTTTAGTTACCTCCCTGATCCCCTCTCTGTTGTGTGTATCTCCCCCCCCCCCTCAACCCCCACATCCCCGGATCTTTCCCGCGTAGAGCAGGGTCGGCTGCACCACTGAATTGTACAGTTTTTTTAGCCAAGTTTTTGTCAATATAGCGTCTGTTTGTGCATAACCCAATTACTTTAGCAATCAATTTATTTGCCTTACTCCTTAAATACTTGGCGTGCTCTATGAAGTAGAACTTGACGTCCCAGTATTTTTATGCTGTAACCCACCGTGGCCCTATCGTCCCCTATTTTTACGACTGGTGGCCTTATCCTACCCCCTCGTTCGACAAACATGCACTCGGTTTTCTTCATTTTATATTCCATATCCGCTCCTATTTCTTCCACCTTGAGCATTCATACCACACCCTCTACTATTTTCTCTCTATCTCTCTCGCCGATTTGCCGACCACCATTATTACCTGGTCATCGGCAAACGCCTGCGCAATCATGCCCCTCAGTAGATAGGCAGCAACTGAACGAGCACATTTTGGCCCTTTTTTACATGTAAATCTCCATACAAAAATTTAAGGTCCATTCTGCACTTTGTACCCCGCGTAGCGACGCCTAACCGACATCATACAGTCGAATCGCTGTGCAGATGTGCGGTAGGCAAGCAGAGCGTTTGCTGGTGGGTAGGTAGGTTACCAGGGTATTGATCATTGTCTTGCGCTCTTCAGCTAATTTGATTAGCAATAGTTTGTTAGTTAGGTATCAGGTTAGGTTTTAAAAGCTATATCATGCTCTGATCAATTTATACATTATTAAATCAGAGTCATTTTTAATTTATCCAGTGTAGTTCATGTTATTAATGGTATTACGTTTCTAGAATAATTTATTGATCATTTGATACTTAGCATCTTGCAAATTTCTGTGTTTGTTGTTTTTAATTAAATACTAATTCTATGTATCTGCTTACTATAGCTACTGCTTTTAATATAGGCAATTGTGCCATTAAGCTGTTAGCCTGGCTTTTAACTTTGCACTTTCTTTTGTACCCCGCGTCGCGACGTCTAAACGATATCATACTGTGAAATCGCTGTGGAGGTGTGTGGTAGGCAAGCAGAGCGTTTGCTGGGTGGGTAGGTAGGTTACCAGGGTATTGATCAACGTTTCTAGAATAATTTATCGACCATTTGATACTGCAAATTTCTGTTTTTGTTTTTTTAGTTAAAACCTCAATCTAGGTATCTGCTTACTATACCTACTGCTTTTAATATAGGCAATTGTGCCATTACGCTCTTAGCCTGGCTTTTGGCTTGTCTATACCTGAAAATACTATACTCTGATCCACCCAATTATACTTCCGTGACGTCAACAGCTTTGACAGCTCATTAACATTTTCTGCTACGGGAGTATGTGGAGACGCAGCATACCTCGGGACATGTTTGGTGTTTTTTGGATATTTTGCCTGGTTCTATAGATATGTAATTTTTGTATAAAAGAGGTATCATTTTAAATCATTTAACACTGGGGCTCCAATTTGCCCCATAATACAAATATTGCCAAAAATTTCATATGGAATATAAAGACTATGCACAGGGCAAGCTATATATTATAGATGTATAGGCGTAATGGCTATAAAGTTAGACACATCTACAGTGGCGAACAGAAAGTAAATTTTTTTCAAATATCGAAGTGATAATCGAATTTCCAAAATCAAGTGATGTGAAACAAAATGTGTGGATGATTTTGGAATTCCGCTGCCTGATTATTGCAGCTATTAATGATACCTCGGGACGTTTTTCTGTTCTTCTTTATATCTTCATTAGTTTAAAAAAAAAGTAGGTTTTTCTAAAAGTGTAACATTTCAAGAACATAAGAAAAATAAATCTCCTATTCAATGAGCATTACAGCAATTTGGAATTGGACGTAATCATCTGCAAACAAGAGCTATACCTAATTGTTTAGATGTACAGGGTGAGCAACAAAACTGACATTAATCCTCATTAATTTAATCTTTACATTCTGAATTCTGACTGAATGAAACTGAAGTTCGAAAATTGTCTCTATTAATAGAAACAGAGCGAATTAACAGATACTCGCAATTTTTAATTTGAATTTGTTCGGAAGTACAGCTAATCTGAAGAATGGCGAATAACAACAAGGTGTTGCACGTAAAGATGAATAGCATGAGGGCCTTGACAGCACTAAAAGATTCCAAGCTGAATAAATAGGAAAAGCTTAGAACAATCTCTAAAGCTTAACAAACTTAACAAATTATAAATGATGAGGTGTTTGTGGCTATAAAGTTAGGCACATCTACAGTGGCTAACAAAAAGTAAACTTTTTCAAACATTTTATGATTAGGCGCAAGCGATATTAAATTCTTGGGACGCCATTCCCGAAGATTTTCTTAGAAATCTGATAGATAGTGTGCCAAGGCGAGTAGATGCAGTGCTGTAAGTTCATGGTGCTGCAACCAGGTAATAAAAAATACAGAGCCTGCAACAACACATCAGATCATTATTCATCCAAAATTACCATTGGTAGGCACCCTGGAATTTCTTTGAAACACACAAATCTTTTCCTTTATCACTCATTTTATGATCTATTTATGAGCCGCCTTTCCATGGTTGAATCCTAGGTTGGTACTACATGAGGAAAGAACTCTGTCACATCTCATTTCCACAAAAAAAAAAACCTTTTCTCAAGACTATTCTGAAACCCTAAAACAAGAATAAGAGGTAACTAAAAAAAAAAGAGAGAAAAAAACAGGGTTTACACAATGTGTAATTATTTACCCTCATATTTCACTAAAAAAACATAAATTAATTTGGTACCTTAACAGTAACAGGTTTCTGAACTTTAGACATTGCAAACGAAAAGTAATAACTTAACTTAAGTGCTAAGATGCATCCTTATATTGTTAGTTTTTTGGTACAAAAGTATGCCTTCTAATATGCCTCTTAGTAAATGGTGCACCCGTAAAACTTCATAAATACATTTCTAGTAGGGTAGCTGATATAGACATAAGTATGCAGAAAAGCTAATGCAGCATAAATTGCCAAACCAGCTACTTGCTTTTGAGTAAAAAATGAGAGGAGAGCTTATTGTGCACACATTGAAAATGGTATAGGCGTAACCTATTTCTGGTTCTAGTAGTTTTAATGTAAGTATCAAAATCTTTATACAAACCTTAACTGCACTGTGGATGTAGTAAACTAAAGAAAAAGTAAACTTCATAATTATCTAGCAAGACGAGAGTCACTTTGCTTCTATATTAATAAGATATAAATAGATTATTAACTGGGATAGTGGAGCACTGGCCTAATAGAGTATCTGCTGGAACTTGATTAAAATATATCCTTTTTCTTTTTTAAACAAAGTTTCTATATACTCTTCAGTGTGTAGGACTTTAACTAAACCCTTCCTAAAAAAAGACAATTTTTAACTTGAGCCTACCACAACCAGTGCTTATCATTTCAAATTAGGGGTAAGGATAGCCGATAGCCCTACCTAACCATAATGGGCAAATGCAAATGGCATAAGTGATGAACAAAATGAAAAGAGAGTGCCATAACTTATGAACTGTTGAATAAAAGAAAAGTTGTAAAGCATACATGAGCGCTAACCTTACTGTGGCCTCATGTATGCTTTACAGTCTTTACAAGGCCAGGGTTGCCAACAGCTGTGAACACAATGTTCCTTTGTAGGGGCCATTTTAAAGACTACCCTGAAACACATGCTGCCCCTACCATTAATTCTTTCACACCAACACCATAACCAAATTATTACACATACCTAGATACTGGATACTTACATCTTTCGGTACTACACAAGCACAAGACTGCACTGAAAAGTGTGTGTAGATCATTTGATAATAAGAAAACTTGAGATTATTGAGAAATGAGTGGAGCAGAAACAGGAAAACTGGGTGCCGGCTGGTGTAACTGCATGACGCTTTGTCGAAATACGAGAATCCAATAAATCCGTCACTTGACACGTTGCGTTAGCAAATCTCGTGCAATTTGAATTACTGGTGACAGTAACCATAACTACTTTATTTCTCAAATTTTTGAAATTTTGCTCAAATCCAATTATTATTCTGCGTTTGTAATGTAAGAAAAGTAAACTGGCTTAATAAACGACCACCCAGAAGTATTAACGCAATTCATCGCATGACCCAGAAAACTCATCTACAACCTCCAACTTCTGCAAAATAAGATGCCACAGTAGAGTTACAAATACAAAAATTGAGACATCAAAACCACATTCAAGCTGTTATTGATGATTGTTTATTGCCAGCTAAAGCGAGCGTTAAATTAGTATGCATATGCAGAGGGAAGAACTGAACTGGACCATCAACCATGAACAAGATTTTCAAAAGTTCTGTATATACTCACCCAAAAATTACCTTACGTGTCCAGATGCTTATGCCTTACATAATATTATATAGTCTACCACTTTCCAAGTTTAAAATTGAATGCGACTGCAGTCAAGTAAAAATTGTTCCAAACAGCAAAAGCATCTGAGAAATACGAAGGCGTAGAAGGGCCAACACAATTTTTTTTCTTAAATTCCGAGTTCAAAGTCGGAATTTAGTGAAATTCCGAGTTTAAAGTCGGAATTTAGTTAAATTCCGAGTTTAAAGTCGGAATTTAGTTAAATTCCGAGTTTAAAGTCGGAATTTAGTTAAATTCCGAGTTCAAAGTCGGAATTTAGTTAAATTCCGAGTTTAAAGTCGGAATTTAGCTAAATTCCGAGTTTAAAGTCGGAATTTAGTTAAATTCCGAGTTCAAAGTCGGAATTTAGTTAAATTCCGAGTTTAAAGTCGGAATTTAGTTACATATGATTCACAAATCAGTGGCGTAGACGCAAGAACAATATTGTACAAGAACGGCAAAAAAATGTTTAAAAGACGGATCAATGTTTTGTTAACTACGACTTCATGGTGGGTGTCCTAACTTTAAGACTCCTCTAGTGATTACATTTAAGAGCTGTGATCGATATCTCGGGACGTTTTTTTGCGGTTTTTTGTTTTTTTTTGTCGACAAGAAGAGTTACGGGACGTTTACAAAAAGTTTTGCACCTTTCTATAAATTACAGTGTTTTGCGGGAATACCCGCGCCAATAAAACTAATTGACTTTAAAAGTTCATTGATTTGAAAATCGTTGGCGAATATTGATAGTTAATAATGACAAACAAATAAAAGTGTAGAGATAATAAAATAAAAAAGTAAACTGCTAACAAAAAAGATCGATACGACCTAATTTTTGGCAATTTTCAAGGCGTTTTATCTCAGAAATCATTTACGATAAATTCATAGTTTAAACAGGCTCTGAAAGAACTTTTCTTCTAGAACTAACTATCTGAACCAATCTTTAACTAAACCAGTTTTATCATTGTGATACGGCGCAAAAATGTAAAATTTGAACTTATTGCATTATTTGATATCTACGGTAAATCTTAACTTTTCAACTTTGTCATGTCATTTTATAGGCTTGGTAGATATCTCGGGACATGTTCGGCGGTTTTTGTTTTTTTGCTCGAGATAAAGTTACAGGGTATTTTCAAAAAGTTTGAAATATTTTTATTTTTTGCTCGGTATAGCAGTGTAGGTCACCCGATTTTAATGATATAAACTAAATTTAAAAGCTCATTAAGTACAAAATTAGTGACGTAGAACTCTAGTTCGTAAAGATTGCTTCGGATGTTTTCGCAAAACTTTAATATTACTTCTGTGACATCATCACTGTTAATGATTTCCCAGCTCCTTTGCTGTAACTTCAAAAATGTACTATTAACTTAAGTGAAGTGTTATTTAATAGGTTTGCTAAATATCGGAACGGTTTTGGGGATGTTTGTTTTGTGGTCTCAAATAAGATACGAGTGCAATTCAAAAATTTAATGAGGTAAACTAAATCTACGAATTTATGTACTTAATAATGTGTGGGCCCACCGAAAACTCGCATTACCTCAGCCGCCCTTCTTGGCATGGTCTCCACCAAATTTCTGATAAACTCCTGGGGAATGGCTTCCTATTCCTATCCCCTAAGGGCGACTTTTACAAGTTCTAGTAAAACTTCAGATTGAAGATAAAACACCAGACTTGATGTACATTGCATTGTTTACATGACAGGTAAACAATGCAATGTAGGTTATATCTGGAGTTTTATCTTCAATCTGAAGTTTTACTTGAACTTGTAAAAGTCACCGTTAGTGCCACTACGAATTCATCCAAGTTTTGCAATTCTTGCTCTCTTTCTTTAGTTTTAGTTTCATTCTGCTCATCACTTTATAACATTCATATCGGGCGACCTAGCAGGCCAATTCATGCCCTCGATGCTATTCTCTCTCAGAACTTCATTAACAATTTGAGCCCGGTATGACCATGCATTATCGTCAACTAAGATAAAACCATCTCCAAAGTTCGGAGCGAAGGGAATAACAATTTCATTCATACACAAATATCGATATCTAACTGCGTTCAGGTTAGTTCAGGTTAAAATTAAAACCAATCAAAACCACTAAGTCAGTCTTTCCATTTCCCATTACGCCTCCCCAAACGCTGACACTTTCACCCCCAAATGGCACTCTGGGTTCTATATCTTCTTGCAGGTTTCGTTCATTCTGGCCTCTCAACACTAAAATACGTCCATTTGATGCATACAACAAAAATCTACATTCATTTGTAAAAATGCAATTATTGTTCCACTCTGCCATTCCCCAGTGCAAATGTTCTTCTACCCAACGCCATTCAAATGGAGTGAGTTCAACTTTAAAACTTTATACCGTATTACATTGATAAAACTGGTTTAATTAAAGATTGCCCAAGGTAGTTAGTTCTAGAAGAAACGTTCCTTCAGAGCTTTTTTAAACTATGAATTTATCATAAGTGGTTTCTGAGATAAAACGCTTTCAAAATTACGAAAAATTATGTCGTATCGACTTTTATGTGCAGTTTTCTTTTTTATTTTATTATCTCTACAATTTTATTTTTTTTTCATTATTAACTATCAATATACGCCAATGATTTTAAAATCAATTAACTTTTAAAGCCTATGTGTTTTATTGGCGCGAGTATTCCCGCAAAAAACGTTCCGAGATATCGATCATAGCTCTTAAAAGTAATCACAATAGGAGTCTTAAAAAGGACGTCGTAGTTAACAAAATATTGATCCATTTCACAAAGAATATTTTGTCGTTCTTATACAACATGGAATAGAAATGTTTTATTAACCTAACCTTGCGTCTACGCCACTGATTTGTCAATCATATACTCAGAATTTGACTAAATTCCGACTTTAAACTCGGAATTTAACTAAATTCCGACTTTGAACTCGGAATTTAACTAAATTCCGACTTTAAACTCGGAATTTAGCTAAATTCCGACTTTAAACTCGGAATTTAACTAAATTCCGACTTTGAACTCGGAAATCAATTTAACTAAATTCCGACTTTGAACTCGGAATTTAACTAAATTCCGACTTTAAACTCGGAATTTAACTAAATTCCGACTTTAAACTCGGAATTTAACTAAATTCCGACTTTAAACTCGGAATTTCACTAAATTCCGACTTTGAACTCGGAATTTAAGAAAAAAAATCTTGTTGGCCCTTCTACGCCTTCGTAGAGAAAAGATGGTTTTCTACCAGACTGAATTTAAGTACTGCCATATGATTTGGATTGTGTGATGATCCGTGATGAGAGTCCCAGTGGCCTTTTCATATACCTAGGTACCTATATGCCATATGCCATCCTTAATTATGAATGGATCTTGAGTTAATATTAGTGAAGATTACCCCCTCGTGATAAAGAAAAGAATATTTTGATGAATTTACTGTTATATCATTTCAGTTGTCATTTGGCTAAAGCTCCATTCTTGGATCAAAATTGACCCTTTCATTCATTTGTAGGTATTCAGAGAAGTGTATTTTTGTTTTTTTAAATATATATGATTTTACATTATAAATTAATTATACTAAAAGGAGTCTTGCCTAATTGGGCATTTAATTTCTTAAACTACGTAAATATCAAGAAACTAAAATGATTAGTAAATTAGTAATTGTCTGATGTAATATTAAGTTTGTTCCACCATGCTAGAGAACCATTGCAGAACATTTAAAAAACCATTTTGGCCAACTCACCAGCAAACATTTCAAATTGAAATGAGGAACCATCTTGACATGGTTGCACAACCAATCTGGACAAGCACATAGACGATTCCAAGATTACGTCATTTGACATATGTTTGCCCCACAATTATGTCACTGTCAAACGAAACTTGAAAATCGATCTTTATCATCATGTTTTAGTTTTGATTTAAGATATTTTTAACTAGAAGTATCCACTAAAGTCTCTAAGCGGCATAATCATCATCTGAAGTGTTGCTTTGAATTATGCCCTTATTGGAAATTTCTTATTCTTGTAATGACGTTTATGTTCAAATGCGTACTGAATGAGATAATTGAAATACCGTTTCATTCTTTCGATTTCCTGATCTGCCTGGTTAGTGAACACTGAACATGGAAATGGAAATGCTTGGGTTTGAATTTCAAGCCTTAAAGGAAGCAAAAATGACTTAGCAAGAGACGTATTACCTGATATTTCATAACTGGCAAGTTCAACAGTAATTATTCTTAAAATATATTTTTTTAATTTTGACATATAAAGTGGCACTTTTCAATACTGATGACAGTGACGTAACGTCCTTCTTTTCGTAACTAGTTACGAAAAGTAAAATCTTTCGTAACTAGTGATGAAAAGTTCGTTTCACCACCAGTTGCAGGTTTCGGTTGTGGCACACCGTTGCTATAGTTTTACGGTAATAAGTAGATACAAAGTGGTTTAAAAGTAAATATTGAAGTTTAATAATAATAACTCTCTCTCTAAGTAGGTATTTGTAGTCAAAATTAGAAAAAATCTTGTATGAAACACGTGACGAAAAACCTTTTTTGTGTATCTCATTCAAATTGCGGGAACTCGCTTCGCTCGTCCCGCAAACATTCATTCGATACACAAAATCGGACTTTTCGTAACTGGTTACATAAATAGCTATTAGATAGGTATACAGGAGCATACCTACGTATTTATGTTTAAAATTGTAGGAAAACCTGCATTGCCCTGAAAGGCAAACCCAGGCTGGTTGTTCAGCTAGAATTTCAGTTCTTGAAAGGAATTTTAGAAAAGCTAAGTGTGATCCAAACACAGGTATGATTTGTAAATAGAGTTTAGGTAATAAGTGTATTCCTATGTTGTTTCTTTTAGGCAAAGGAAGTTTTATACTATATTTTTAAGAGCCTCCAGTCAAAAGTTGTGTCAGCAAGACAAATACATACTTTGATAATGAGGTAGTTTAATTTTAGTTTAAACTTAAACATACAAAATCTGATATTAACAATGAACATTTTAGAAATAATTAGTTAACCAAAATCATGCCTTTCTACAGGCCCTCCAAAAAGTTGTAGGTATGTAATTGGTTCTGATCCATACAGTATTGTTTGTTTATAGTTTTTCATTGTAAGAATGTCTAGCCACTTTTAAACATACTATCATATATATTATAGATATTTATACTAAAATAGTTTTAACATTTTATTTACTTTTAAACATACTACTATTTCGTTACATATTATCCTTTTATAAAAGTCCTGCCGAACTTGCCATTTAAATACTTATCTTCTAAATTCATCTTTAGTCCAACTACGTACAAGACATGTTTATATTTTTTTCATCATAAGAAAGTTCTGTGGACTTTTAAACATATTAAAATATTTTAAACATATTAAAATATTTTAAACATACTATCTGCTTTTAAACATACCACTATTTTTGTTTAAAGGTGGTAGACAATGATGTACTATTAAGCCAAACATCTTGGACTTTCATTGTCTTTATTAGAGTATTTTTACATGACGTTTTGAGCAGTGGAATCTCTGCTCATTTTCAAGTGAGGCTGGAATCTCTGCTTGTTTCAGTTTCACTTGAAAACGAGCAGAGATTCCACTCCTCGAAATGTCGTGTAAAAAAACTCAATATAGACAATGGAAGTTCAAGATGTTTCCATACCACTATTTTAGTACATACTGTCCTTTTATAAAAGTCCTGTTAAACGTACCATTTAAATACTTCTCTAAATCTGTCATTAGACCAACCACGTAGAATCCTTTTACAAGACTTTCATGTCTTATTTCATATTTCCTGTCTTACAATCAAGAATTTGGTACATTGGCTGGAATAAAAGCATTACAAAAATATTTTATAATGTTTCAAGGAGGAGCTTCAATTGTTGTTGTCAAAGGTTGTAGCTAGCTAAGGGTCACTTTTACAACTATCAGTAAAACTTCAGTTTGAGGATAAAACACCAGTAATGACTTGAAATGCATTGTTACCAACAATGCAATCTACGTCATTACTGGTATTTTATCTTCAAACTAAAGTTTTACTGAGAGTTGTAAAAGTCACCCTTTGTGTGGCTTGGTGCAGGTTAAAGTATAAACACTACTAAGTGGGGTTTTATAATGCCATTTTGGAGCTTCCGATGCGATTCTCTCTGAAGTTAGGACAGGGTGTCAAAGTTGTAAAAAGTACACAAATTGTTTTTGGATATTAGGCAGGTAGGTATATTAACATTAAGTATATTATTTTCACTATAAAATTATATGATACACAACATGTTTTTATATGCAGTTCTAAGCATGTCAATAAAAGTGATATTAAGTAACAATTAATACAACCCTAACAATAACTGCAAATTTACACTAATAATATTAAATACAATAAACAGGTAGAGTATAATAGGTAAATACAAGTCATTCACTTATTTTTGTCACCTCATTATCTTTGAAATCCTCTTTTTTTTTAAACCTAAATATCTCTTTCAGCACATGTTGAGAAAATACAATAAAAATGTTAAAGTCTAATTTCCAATGCTTACTTGATGTCAATAACAAGTGAATGACTTACATGTAACACTAGGAGTTCAACAAAAAAGTTCAGGAAGAAGTTCTCAAGTTGGGTATGAATTTTTGACCCAAAAAGTTGGAGTAATAAAAGCATTTAGATAAAATGAATTTCACTCGAGTTGTCACCCCACTATTTTCTTTCAACAACTCAAAGAAAGAGATCTCTCACATTAAAATACAAGTGAAAATAATTTGCATTTTGCATTCATGCACTTTCTTATATCTGGAGTTAGCTATGTACTTTTATGGCAGTCATGTCAATTTTATGACATTTTCTGCCTCCTTTGCAACAAAATGTCTGCACTTGACCAACATATGTACATTTTTTAACTTGGTGAGAGATTCCTTGATTCACATCCCACTTGACTCTGTTAAACCACAACCTTGCAAATGAGGCTTATTGTGTAAGTAAATTGATATCTTGTCTTATCACATGTTCACACAGCACCTAAAACGAGAGGTAAATCAATTCATAAATTATGTTCAAATTCATTCCACTAAGTGTCAAGTAAAATTTCCTTGAATTTCACTAAATATTACTAAATTCATTTAAATTTCACTAAATATTCTATGTGCCCACAATAAAACTCACCAGTAATTATACCTCTGGGGTAAATGACCCTCTGGGGTGCATTTTGAGGAAATCTATTAAAAATTTTAATTTATGTCACCATAAATTCTTCTGAATACCTACAACTAAATCTGCAAAATGTGTACACCCTGTGATTCTAAACCTAACATAGTCTTGATAAGCACTTTTAATAAGAACTTTACTTTAATGAGATTTCTGATGGAACTGAAAAGCTATGCGGTTATGCTAATGCCCAGTTTTATAAAGTCAAGTTGTCCTGCCCTAAGTATGTATAAAATATAAGGAGAAAACACAGCTGACAATTGGTTGAATTTCTGCCTGTATGGTTAAACTCAATTTGGTTCATTTTGTGACAAAAAAACAGCAGGCCCTAAATTGATATATGAGAATTCAGAAATATATAGCTATTCACACCATTTGATGAATATGCTAGTCTTGATGTTAAGACTGTAGGAAAAACTATAAAAAAACCGCATAAGCTATAACTTTGGCTAAAGCAGTAGCTTGTTTAAATTGATCTTACCTTACTTAAAATTACATAAGCATCCTTGGTGACTTGTTTTGCATGGATCGAAAGAACTGCACCAGATTCATACAGTTTAAAAGCTTTGTAGACTTTTATATGCTTTCAACTGCTGCTTAGTACCTACGTATAATAACTGTGCTTTAAAATAAAATAGTCTGCAAGATCCAGTAAGGTCACATTTGGCAAATCACAAATTGGGAAACTCAAATCTTGTGTCGAAAGGGAGTAAGGATCAATATTGTTTATAATTTCCACTTTCTGGTCATAAGGATACTTGACATCACCAGTAAGCTTGAAGTAAGATTCACTTCTAAACATTTTCGGCACAAAAATTAGAAATAAACGACTTTTTCAATAAGTTTCAATGTTCAAACCAACAAAATCGATGTTATTCAAACGTTTACACATCCAAATTAATAAACCGGCGGCGGGGTTGCCATTCTCACTATTTTTTTATACTTAAATTTATTTATGTTGTTTTAAAATCGGACTAAAAGCGGACTAAAAGTACGTCATTTGTTTTCTCCATACGCACACCTAAAGTGGGCTTTCAAATCCTGAGACCAAAAAAGTAGCAAAAAAGTCCTAGGCAGTAAAAGTAAAGTCAAAAGTCACCGCTAGTGTCATGGTGGCGCATATATAAACGATTTTCATTCACCAAAATTATTTTAATAATAGATGACACCAGATAAGCCGATCTGAGTGTATTGCCATCTTTACAATCTTGTTGAAAAAACAAAGGACAAAAATACTCTCAGAGCACTCAAGAGCACCATCCGAAACCGTTATTAGTCGAAATCGCATAGGTTCTGGAATTCTGAATTCGTCTGTTAAATGTCATGCGCGTCATCATATTTATCTGTTAATGTGACATTTATTAATTTAGTATTGAAAATAATGCTACAAATTCTTAGTTTACCATAATCATTGGTTATTATTTAATACATTAAAACCATTGAACATTGAAAACCACCATTCTAACATATTCTATGTATTTTACAAATGATATACACAATTGGGTAAGTACCTAGACCCGCTTAAAGAGGATGAGAGAAAATTGCAAAACTGAACCACTTTGAAATAGATTTCTTATTTCTTGCATGCTTGAAAAAAAAATAGTATATGTTACTCGGAGTAAAAGGTCTTTTTGTGCTTCGCCCAGTTGCAGGCCTCAGCTTCGCTTCGGCCGTCAATCTCTGGGCTCATCAGCACGAAAAGACCCACTTTTACTCCTAGTGACATAATCTACTATTAATAAAAGATTTCTCACCCCAAAAGTACCAACAACATGTGAATTGTCATGATCCTTGTGGATCATTTCCGTATAAACACGGAAAGTTTCGTATGTTTGGCTACATGGTTTGTTTGACCCACAATAAAGTATGGCGGACCTAATCAAAAACAGCTGTTCTGGAATCGTCTATTGTTTATTTCAATTTCGACATCATATTAGTGAGTTGTCAAGAATGATAGATCCTTCTGGAATGGTTTCTTGGTGGAATAGAACCAACTTATTTTCAAGTAAAGAGAGCTACAGTTCTTTTAAACTAAATAGCATAAGCAGGGGCGATTTCTTACAAACTCAGTTGAAAATGTTTTGACCTATAATACTTATGTATATGCATAGAATTTGAAGTAACTTTTAGAAACAAGTAAAGACTATTTATTAATTTGAAATTAAGAACCCCTTTGCAAATAACTTACTATACCTGGCATAAAAATGCTGTTGAAGTTGCAAGAACTTTTTATTTTATATACAAAGCAAAACAAGTATAATGTGTTTAATGGAAAAACTTATTAAGTTGGCTGTGAATTTTCAGGAGACAAGAATGCTGGAGTAATAAAGTACCAGCTACTTTCATTGTTCTATCCTATTCTATGAAAACTTCACAACCAACTTGTTTACATTTTTGAAGGTATTTAAAAAATTATAACTCACACATTGGTACTTTTTATTGATTACAATTTAGTATACTTAAATATTTTATATCTGACATTAGGTCTTTAGCTTCCACTATAGGATGTCTACCATAACATGATTTCGGAAGGGTATAGGGCAGGTTAAAGTCACCTAGTTGCTTGTATAAATTTTTTTCTCAATATGGGCTCTAGGACATATCTTGGGCTTAAAGATAAACTTGAGCGTTTGTGATTTGGACACAAACTTTCAAGCTAACTTGTATATTGTTTTAGAAATTTTAGTGAAATAAGTTATGAGAAAGAACCATGACATGACATAAAATAAAAGGTTTCTGGTTGGTTTCTGTTAAAATCTCAAGTATAATTAAAAATTATATTTGCAGAAGAACAAAATTAAACAGACATGCCGCTTGCTTTCTTCTAAGAATGGAAGATCAACATCAGAGGTACATTAAAGGTCATTGTTGTAATACATTATACAAGACACAAAAATGTATGGTGGTTCAAATATTAGAACCCAGGATGTAAATTTCAAGAGGCTCTTTTCGAGGCGCTATCCTTAGCAATCACATTAGCAAAAAATGAATATACCTAATATGATATACAGGAGTTTGATAATATACACTATACAGGAGTATGATATAAACACTTTGTGGTATTTTGACAAATGTTATATCCATCCTTTGGAGAGATTAACACTTACATAATGAAAAGCGGTACGAAATGGAAAGCGGCTCTTAAGACGTTAGGCATTGCATTATTCGAAACAAATTGTAAATATAAAGCTCTATTTGTATTAAAATGATTGATCCGTTCATACTTTTCATATTAAATGAAATTGAGGATGATGAAGGAAGGTAAGAAATATAGGAAACAATATTTATCTCAGTTCCACCAGGATATACAGGTACAAATTACGAATAGAAAGGCGATATGTTAGGGACTTTGAAGATTCCTTTAGTATGCCTGAAAAGAGCTTTCGAGGAATATACAGATTATCAAGGGAAATTGCATGGGATCTCATGGATGAAATAGCTCTTTATTTGGTAGGTACCCCAAAAAGAAATAGCATTACCAATCATTCACAGAGTGCTGGCTGAACTTCATTTCTTATCACAAGGAGGTTATCAAAAAAGTGTTGACCAAGATATGTTTGTGCTGATGGCTCAACAAACTCTCTCAAAATTCCTCCATGAAGTCACTACTGTAATACTCAATAATTTGGGACCTTTTATTGAATTCCCCATTACAGAAGAAGAACAGAATAGAACTAAGCAAGGATTTCTGGAGAACGGAGGATTTTTCAGTATATTGGGAGCTATATGTTGTACCCACGTAGCTTCTTAAGCTCCTCCATTCAACAATCATGAAATGCCCAGAATTATTTTCTTTAATTGAAAGGGCTTTTATAGCATCAACACGATGATTGCTGTTGACTCAAAAACTGAAAATTTTGGCTGTTAATGCACAATTTCTAGGATCAGTCCACGATTCTGATCAGTTAAAAGATTTATGGAAGACAGGTACTGGAATGATGGCAGAAGTTCCTGGCTAATCGGAGATTCGGGGTATCCATTGCAGCCGTTTCTAATGACTTCCATAATTGGCAGAAATTTAAACAAATCTGAAGTAAACTTCAATCTAGTACATAAGTCTTCCAGAAACGTTGTAGAAAGGCTAAATGGGCTAAAGACAATATTCCGATGCTGCTTGGGGGACACAGAACTTTACATTATAAGCCTGAAATGGCAGCTAATATCATAAACACCTGCTGCATTTTATATAATATCTGTATCAACAGAGGTGAAGGGGAGCCAGATAATCCAGCAGATGATGGACAAGATATTTATGTTATGACTGACGATCTAGATGATCCGGATGTAGATAATATATCCATCAAATAAATTGTCTGAATGAAGGAAGAATGGCTAGGCAGAGAATTTTAAATACATTTTTTAATTAAGAAAACTAAAACTATTTGCATAAAATGTCTTATTGTTCTAACTGTTTACTTAAAATACTTACGCACCTAAAAATGTTGTAAATGCTCTATATACTTATGTACATTCATAAACATCGCTTAATAAAGTATATAATTTAATTACCACATTTTGTAATCTAAGTATAATGATTTTGTAATTTTCAAATCGACCACTCTTTATGAAAACGTTTTCGAGGAGTGAGCAGTTTGCCAATAATCTTCCTGGACGCTTATTCTATAGGAAAGAGTTAAAGTGAGAATTGCTGGCCAACGGAATTCGTTAACAGAATTTTTTGATCAATCAAGGTTGTCAAAATTTTCACTTTCACTTTCACTCTTTCCTATATAAAATAAGCGTCCAGGAAACGTTCAAATTTTCACCTGCCATATATTTTTTTCCACGCCTTTCCGCCTATTTTTCTTGGTTTAAGTCTAAGGGCAACGTCACATACAGCGGAATTTAGTTAAAAGCGGAACAGAGCGTAATTTGACAGTTGAATTTAAAGCAATCAGATTAAACTCACTTGCAATTTTATATTCTTATCATCTGAGAAGAATATGCCTTCGAGGAGTTCGAGGAGATAAAATGTGATATTTAGGTGAAAACTTATGATTTGGAACTTGAATATCACATGAGAAGAACGTGTCCCGCGAGCCCGCGACCTTTTTAGGTTCTCGATCAGAACGTGCCAATTATGTTCCGTGGCATATGATTGGGACATTCCTAGCACCTGACAAGAATAAGCCTTTCAAGAGAAGAACATGTGATATTCATGTGAAATATCATTCGGAACTTGAATATCATATGAAAAGAACGTGTCTGTCGACCCCCTGTACAAGTACTTGGGACATTCTAGTTATATTCCGTAAAGTGCTCTACTTTCACAATAAAACAGCGGGCGGTAAAGAAACTATTCCACACGCATTTTTTTTGTATAAGTGGCTCTTTATAGAAAATAACTGGTATGTCCTGAAAAGGAAATCTTATGGTACGTACAATATTTTTTCTACTAGTCTATATTTGTCAATTTTCTTTTCTTCTGTTAATGAAGTTTAAAATGAGCGTGCGGTTGAGCTTTACAGTTCACATTCTATGGAAACGGCTTGTATATTTTTATAAAATTCCACCTAGATATGCCATTGGCATTTTATATAATAAGACCAGGAAATGGCAACTTTTAAAATATTAATTCACTTCTACTATCACTATTATTTTTTATTTATTGGTAATTTAATAAATGGGATATAAATATTTTACTCTAATTGACTAAGTTCATTTAATTTCTTATCATATTATTCATTAGAACTTCTTCTCAGTAACCTCCTTGTCATGTGATATTCTCGTACCGAAAAGTACGTGATGTGTGGGGTCATGACAAGAACGTACTTTTTGGACATTATTACAGAGAACATTACATTCATGTTACCTTCATATTACTTAAAGCATGTTCTATTTGGGTAGCTTGAGGGAATGTGATACGAACGTGAATATTCTTTTAATGTTATGTAGGAAGCTATGTCGCGCAGTATCCCCCCCCCCCCCCGTCGCCGCTACTCGGTCGTTGCGTGGGGGAGGCTGTGGTTCACGCTGCTGTGTTGCCGTCGCCGCAGTGTCTGCTGAAATTCGACTACGTGGATATTCTAAGTCCAACGTATCTTCGTGTGTGAAATCTCTCTTACCACGCTGCAAGGAGGACCCAACTCCCGGAAAGAATCTATCTGTTTTGTTGTCCCTTAGGTCGCTAATTATGGGGGCAAAAGGCCGATAATTAATCCGTGGCGTTTCATCTTTGTAGCGAAAAAACACTTCCATGGTATTGACAAACGAATATAATTAATAAATGCTCATTTAAATGAGACATAGTTAATATTTTGGGGATCCCATCAAGGTTTTATTGTTAAAAAAAAAACCTGCAAAACGCATTAAAAAAATCTAATCGAATAGTAATTAGGTATGAAAAAAAAACAATTTTTCTTTTTCTCAGGAATCTGAAATAAAATAGCGGTGCACGTAAACTTTTCGCGCTAAGCTCGGTGGTCCTTAGAAATGTGCTTGACGGGTACACGATTTTTTACTAAAATTGAAAAAACAACAAAGGAAACCAAACTAACGACGCAGTGTAGAAGAGAAAAAATGCCAGGTCGCTGGGATCCTCGATATTATGGTGAGCAAAACACTACTCTAATATACTAAATGTTTCAACTTCTACAACTACTCTACAAATACTTAATTTCCGGTAGTCTCCTGCGTCTGCAAAGTATCCGCTATCTGCAAGAAAATGACCTATTCAGGAAAAGGGCAGAGGTGGGTTGACACTAGATGGCACAACCGAAAGAACACTCCACGAAACTGTTCGTAGGCGGGCAATAAGCGGATTAATTGTTTTGGCACTAATTAAAAATACAAATAATTAGCGCGGCAGACTAAAACGGGATTCAAAAAGGGGAAAAAATTACGATTTGGCGATAATCAGAACGGCGGAGCCAAGGACTTTTCTCGAGGTAAAATTCGAACTTTTCCGTCTTCCCGGTTAGGTAATCACTCTCTCGAGTTTAAACCGCGTCTCTATAATATGTTCCAGCTTTTTCTGCATCTCGTTAGCCTTGGAAATTTGACATATTTCACCCAGTATATATAACGGACACTGACAGTGATTGATAAATGGGTTTAAGGTTATGGATATTGTTTACACTTAAGCCTACATAGATGCCAGACTCTACCAATTATTCCAGGTTTTAAGGCAACTAATTTATTCATAGTTCTTAAGTCTCGCGATTCTCTATATGTGGTTTTATTGGTTAATTTAATTATTGAACTTTGACGGTTATTAGCAATAAATGGATATAACAGACTTTTCTTCACTTTTCGCTACTTTTCATTCAATTCCAAAACCTTAAGCTTGAGGTTATAACATTATTTACATAATATAAATAAGAAAAAATAATAAGTTATAGCTATATTATGTTTAACAGTAACATTCTGAGGAAAAAATAAAGAAACTACAATAATTTATTCTGTAAAAGTGTAAATCTTTTTTTTTACGTCCTTCTATTACTGGTGTCACATGGTCTGCTTCATCCTTGTCGAGGGCGTACTCTTATATAATGTTTTGTACAGTTCTGGTAGGTACTCACCTAAAAATAAAGTACATGTAAAAGTATATTGAAAACTCATCTATTTAATTAATTAAATTCAATAATTTCCTTTGTTTATCTTAACTGAAAGTGCTACTAAATATTTTTATCTTTACCAAGCAACCAGAATATGCACGATCTTTATCACATTTGGTAGAGTAGTTCTTGGTGGAGTACTTGGAGTACTCCTATACAATTTGTTATTTACAGAGCTGAGGTTCTAGTAGGTATATAATAGCGCAGTGGCACTGAGTGAACATGATGATCTCTTTAGTAAACCCAAGGGAAATATGTACTCATATATGAAAAATTAGGCTTTTACAAAATAATTAATGAATACCTGGTAATAAGTAATTTCCTTACAGATCGTGTATAAAAGCGCTTCTTTGCACCCCCCTACACGGGGCAATTTAAATTTGAAGGGCTTTTTGGTATTAGTGTTAGTAGCTTTCTATTCCAGGAAATCTTCTAGACGTGAATCGCTTTGCAGCTAATCATCGCGGGTCAGGAGACCTTTAGGTTTTCTGGATGAGCGTCTACTGCTACTCAAAATATCTTCTTCTATGATTTTCCTTTTCGTCTGGCGCACTTTTTGTAATGTTTGAGTCTCAAGGTTTCACGCCTGACGTTCAGCCCTTCAATAGTTGGCAGCTGGAAAGTGAATTTGTGCAAGGGCCGAGGAGCGGAGTTAACTGACATGTGAATTGTAGTACTGTCGTGTAGACGTTTTCGGGGGTCGGGGGTGCTGGTATCTACCTAGGTTATTTTGCTTTGCATATCCTGGTTAATAAAATTATTATTGTTGTATTTTTCTATCCTATATTAAGTAAAACTACAAAAAGCAATTAACTATAGTACATAATACTATAGTACGTAATACTTAAACCATTAACAGCTTATGAATGAAGACATTCAGTAGCATTTCCAGTCCTTAAATAGATCCTACAGCTAATGCAAGAAAAAATTATACTTGTTTGCGTACTTACCTCAACAATATTGCAAATCTTTTTTTGGAAAGCTCTTTTTTTATACATTCTCGAAATTTCTTGTCTATTATTTTGGACATTTTAGAATTCTGATACTCTTTAATCCACTTAAAATGTTGATACACGTATTGAAAACTGACAACGACGCAAATTCAATTTGACAAAATCTTAAAGCTTATTGGAGACAATTGCGACTAAAAATATCAATTAGTAATTAGTTTGACTGTATTGGTTAAAAAAAAAACATGTCAAGCGATCTTATTGGCCAGCTTTCAAATTGCCGATTTTAGTTATCACCTTCCAATTCTGTATTTACCGTATCTGCTTTGACAACAAGTAAACGACAATTGCCTTCGATGTTATACAGGGTAAATTCCATGGCAATGTAAGATGCAGAAAATAATGGAATATGGTATAGGTCATAACCCTAGCGAGTTCAAAAACCGTCTTTTTCTTTCGAGTTTCGAAGATCATCTCTCTACCACCCTCTCGGTACTTCTCATCCCCGAAAAGGGTACTGTAGAAAAAATTAATACCACCCTGACCAGTGCCGATTATTGGCGTTTCGGACAGCGCGATCATAAATTTAGAAAAAGAGCTTTTCTGGAAAATCTGCTGGAAGAAAATTGAAAATGTGATCATTGGACAGAGCATAGTTTAATTGACAATTAAAGCTTTTTGTTTAAATTGACCGATAATTTCCTGGCCCAGTTAATTAAGACATAAATTGCTCGAATTTAGATTCAAAAGATAAGAAATTAAAAGCTCTTTTTGATGAGATAATAAGATTTTAATTTCAATTAACGATATTCACAAAATCGCTTTAATTACTAAACTATTGTTCGGGTCACGTACAGGGTCATCCAACGAGGACTGAACAGGACAGTTTTTTTCGGAATGGGTTAAATAATATGAAAAAACAAAATAGCCATTTGTTATGTTCTTTACCGGTGAATCCAAAAATGATACATGAGAAACAATTGAACATTAAACAAAAGCGCTACGGCACATTTTGACATTTTTTTAAATGGAATATCGTAATTTTTATTTCATATTTCAATTCCTAATGTAATTGTTGATATAAACTGATATTTTTTTTCTAACAACGTTGAACTTATGCACTTATGCACTTACCAATTTGCTTGCTACACATTAAGTGTGTTAGGTTAGTTCAGTTATGCTTTTCCTTTGGTTTGATCATTTCAGTTGGAGTTGTCTGTTTGTTGTAGCTGTTGAGCATGTTGATTGCTGCATATAAATGGGGGCTCTGTTGGTTCTGTTCCCAAGTAGAATATGTGTGACCAAATAGCATTATTGGCCAAAAGTTACTCATAAAGTGGTAAAAATAGCCAGGATTTGGTGTCATTTGGCCATTTATGTAAGATAAATTTTGACCAAAAAAAAATTACCATTAGAGCGCATCTATGGCCAAGATTTTATCATAAAGTAGCATTTTTCGTGATGGCAATAACTTATCCAAAATTTTGGTAAACATTACATTTTCTTGCCTAGCTAAAACTTCCGAATATTTACTTGATAAAATATCTGTTTTATTGCAGTAAATTTGTGGCTTTTCTGACCAGAAGTATAGCCAAAACTTGTGTTAGACAAATTGACTACAAAATTAGCAAATAATAGCTAATTTATAAGGCCACAGAATATTGACATAAGATAGCCATAAAGTAGCCAATTTAACTCTTTTTTTTACTTCGTTGAGTGCCACTAGGGGGGCGTAAAATAAACGACGGCCGAAATTGCAATTTTTTCGCAACTAATTGGTTTTTATGGCCGAACGGCTGCATTAGCCTCTTCCCGATCGTTGTAGCCTCGATGAATATCTGCAACAACCCAGCGGCCATGATTTTTAGACTGTTAAATTTTCTAATTTAGCAGATATTTGTAAAGTAATAAAATATATATATGCAACTATTGAATATTTCATACTTTTATCGTTAATTTAAGGCATTTTGATACATTGAGTCGTCAAAGGGAGTGTTTTCGGAAAAGTTCAAGGTCAATTATTTTTTATTATTAATGTAAAATATAGGTTGCAAAATAATGAAAATTATCTTGGCGCTTTGAAACATATTAAGTATCTCCTCTAAATTCACAGTAAATTTGCATTGGCACTAAGATTTTAGTCCATTATTTGAGGAAATTCGATGTAATCTGCAACCAAACTATTCAGGATATAATATACTTATCCACACAAGACAATCAGTCCGTTCATGTCGGCATATTGAATCTCCATGCACAGTTGGTTTGATGAAAGGAACGCATATGCAAACCTGGAAATTTGCTCTAAATATTAAAATCTAGCAAAATTTTTAATCATAGAAGCTATTTTTTAGCACCCGAATTTTAGCGATTATATCTATAAAATCTAGCATTCATTGCGAAAATATGGCCAAAATACTGGCCTAAATATATTGGTCAAAAAAGCGAAATAGTGACAAAATAAAAGTTTCCCATTATCGCCAAGGTGTAGTAATAATTTCGTAATAGATTGGCTTTTTTGGCAGCTTTTTTAACCAAATGGCCACCGACTTAGCAAGGATTACGAAACGATCGCCAAATTATCGCTTAGAATGCTACTTGGGTTAGTTCAGTTTTGCTTTGCCTTTGGTTAGTTCAGGTTAATTCAGTTCTGTTTTTCCTCGGTTTAGATGAGTTCAGTTGTTTTTCCTTTGATTTGGTTAGTTCAGGTTCACTTATTGTTCTTTACGGTGGTCCATGGACTGCCTCTAGACCTTGTCACAGTTAGCTTAGTTTTACTTTGCTTTTGTTACATTATTTCATGTTATATTATTTCTGTCTTTCTTTAGGATAGGTTAGTTCAGTTTGGTTGACCTAATAACCTAATGGGCCGCCTTAATAAGTTACAAGTTCATTGGTTAATTGTTTGTTCAGGTAGGGCAGTTTAGATTAGTTGAGGTATTTCTTTTTTTTTAATTTATTTGCGTAACATTTGGCAACGTTGTATATTCGTCTTGTCGATAATTGACAAGAAACGTTTTGGCATTTATCGCATCTTGGAATACAGTTGTAACTTTTTTCCTTCAGTCAGTTTTTTTTCCATTTTTTGTTTTCAGATCTTGCAAAAGAACATTTATTTGCACTTAATATGAAAGAGGTAAGTTTAATCTACAACCTGCAATAACCTTTTTCAAGAAAAAAGCGTTTTTTCCAACGTAATTGAACTTACCAAACTGAGTAAATTTTTTTAAATTATAAAAAAAGTGTATAGTCGTTTTCAGAAAGATATTCATCTAGCCACCCATGACATTGTAAACGCATCTTTTAAAAACAATTGAAAAGTTACCAGAAAAGTTACTAGATCGGAGAGTGGTGCGAATCGAGGTTAACGAACGAATTTATCGGGTTTTAACCTCAAAATTTTGTAATTTTCAAACATAACTACTTTATTTCTCAAATTTTGCTCAAATCCAATTGTTATGCTGCGTTTATTGTAATGTAGAAAAAGTAAACTGGCTTAATAAGCGACTAACTACCACACAGAACTATTAACACAATTCATGGCATGACCCAGAAAACTCATCTGCAACCTCCAACTTCTGCAAAATAAGATGCTAGAGTAGAGATACAAAAATTGAGACACGAAAACCACATTCCAGCAGTTATTGATGATTGATTATTACCAGCGAAAGCGAGCGTTAAATTAGTATGCCTATGCAGAGGGAAGAACTGAACTTTACCATCAACCATTAACAAGATTTCCAAAAGTTCCAAATATACTCACCCAGAAATTACCTTAGTGTCCAGATGCCCTGTGAATAGACCATATTGTTGCGAACTCGGGGTTCAATAATTCCAGTGTAACGATTTAACACGAAAACACTATTTATTTATTCCACAAATACACACGACTACTAAATAACTCACTACTTAACACTTTATAGCCTTCTATTATCGCTTCGTACTTTAGCTTACTTATAGCTCGCTTAAAATAAGACTACCCTACTCGGGCGCTCTATGCGCCTTTTATATACAATCCTAAAATTACAGAAAAACCTAGAAAGTTCTTTATAAGAATTCTTGAATAATCTCATATAAAAAAAACGGTTGTAAACAACTGCCTTCTAGACAGCCATGACGCAGCGCGGATAGGTCGCGAAGCTCCACCAACCAACACGCTCCCATGCGTTGCCCCGCCTCCCATGCGGCGTTGCTGCGATCGTAACAATATATTTAACTATGCTTATGCCTATGTTTTACATACTATTATATAGTTTACCACTTGCCAAGCTTAAAATTGAATGCAGATTGCAGACAAGTAAAAATTGTTCCAAATGCAGCAAAATCACCTGAGAAAAGATTATGCTTCTACCAGACTGAATTTAAATATTGCCATATGATTTGGATTGTGTGATTATGATCCATGGTGAGAGTTCCAGTGGCCTTTTCATATAGGTTACCTATATGCCATCCATAATTCCTATATCCATACACCATCCATAATGTTCCTCGATGATCACTATGGATCTTCAGTTAATATTAGTCGAGATAAAGAAAAGAATATTTTCTACCAGATGAATTTACTGTTATATCATTTCAGTCGTCACTTGGATATAGCTCCATTATTGGAGGTCAACTTATAAAAGTTGACCTTTTCAGTCTATATGTAGGTATTTAGAGAAGTGTATTTTTGTTTTGTTAAATATATATGATTATTGATTCTACATTATAAATTACTTACACAAAAGATGTCTTGCCTAATTGAGCATTTAATTTTTTAAACTACCTAAATATCAAGAAACTAAAACATTGTGTAGTGATTTAATATGAGGTTTGTTCCAACATGCTAGAGAACCATTGCAGAACCTTTAAAAAATTATTTTGGCCAACTCACTAGCAAACATTTCAAATTGAAATGAGGAACCACCTTGACGTTTGCAAAACCACTCTGAACAAGCACATTGTTTATTTCAATATCATATCAGTGAGTTGTCAAGAATGATAGATCATTATGGAATGGTTTCTTGGTGAAATGGAATAACTTTTCAACTAAAGAGAGCTACAGTTGTTTTAAACTAAATGGCATATAAGCTGCGGCCATTTCTTATATACTCAGTTGAAAATGTTTCGACTTATATGCATAGAATTTGAAGTAACTTTTAGAAACAAGTAGTAAGCTGGTATTTTAACCACCTACTTTCATTGTTCTATCTATTCTATGAAAACTTCACAACCAACCTGTACACATTTTGGATGATATTTAAAAAATTATAACACATACATTGGTACTTTTTATTGATTACAATAGAGTATAAATATTTTATATTGGATATTATGACTTTACTTTCCACTACAGGATGTCTACCATACCATGATTTCGGAAGTGTATAGAGCAGGTCAAGGTCACCAAGTTGTTCGTAAACATTTTTTTCTCAATGTGGGATTTAGGACATACCTTGGGCTCAAAAGATGCACTTGAGAGTTTGTGATTTGGATACAAACTTTCAAACTCACTCCTGTATTGTTTTGGAATTTTTAGTGAAATGAGTTATGAGAAAGAACGATATGACATAAAATAAAAGATTTCTGCTTGATTTCTGTTAAAAATTGAATAGTTAAAAAAGTATGATTGAAAATTATATTTGTAGAAGAAAATAATTACATACACATTCTCCTGGCTTTCTTCTAAAAATGGAAGATCGACTTCAAAGGCACACTAAGGGTCTTTGTGGTAATACATTATACAAAACACTTAAAATGTATGGTGATTTAAATATTAGAACCCAGGATTTTAAACTTCAAGAGGCCCTTTTGAGGTCCAGTCCTTAGCAATCACAATAGCAAAAAATGAATATATCTAATATGATATACAGGAGTATGATAAAATATAAAAATTTAGTGTTATTTTGACAAATGGTGAGATGTTGTACAGAGTAGCCATAGATTTTTGGCTTTAAACTGCATTCACATGGTCTCCAATTTGTCCACCAGCCAAAGGTGTACTGATGAGGAGTAGACCCCGAAACTACTATGCAGATGGGTTGATCGACAAATTTGTGACTACCAACTCTTTAAAAATGTTTTGACAAATGTTATATGCATCCTTCAGAGAGATTAACACTTACATAATTAGCACTCTGTATAACTGAGATCACAATGGTCACTCTCAAATTGGTTCCCACACAATCACTTAACAGAACACTTAATTTATAAACAGAAACACACATTTTTGTTCAGGTTAGTCCATCTTTCCTTTCGTACATTCACAGATAATTGAGATGGTCAAATGGTCATTCTTCATTTATCTTGGATAATGCAAAATCATTCAGTAGCTCCTTGAAGATGTGACTTGAATACTGGATACTGGGCAATTCTTTTTTTCCTTTGTTTTATTATTGTCTGCAAATGGCATTTTCCATTTTTCAAGCATTAAACACTTTGCTTACAGTCTTTATACAAAGTCAAAAAGCAGTCGATGCATGCAGCTGCAGCTCTGCTACTGAAGTTAAGGAAATTGTTAAAGAATAGCTTCATTCTGTAAGGGATCAAATCCGTGGTAGGTCGTAGGTTTATTTCACTTTCTGCTTTCACTATATAAGTTGTTGAGTATAAAAGTAGTCATATAAAGGACTGTTTGATGATAATGGGCAGTGTAGTTATTTGAAAATTACTCACAAAAATTGGAATAAGAAAAAAAGAAATATGAGAATTAAATTCACAATATTTACAAAGATGCTTCCAAGGAATCGACGTACGTAATATTGCGCTCTCTTTCTCAAAATACGTGCAGAAGACAAGGATAGAACGTAAGTGTCATGCCATTTCTTAAATTTTGACATAAGGTGATTGATACCAATAGAAAATAAGAATTTCCCCAGATTTCAGTAGAAAAATTTTTGGAAGAAGGGCTGCCACTACAAAACCGATATTTCCATGGCTGGCTAGATGAATATCTTCCTGAAAACGACTATATTTATCCGCACTTAATACGAAAGAAGTAAGTATAATATATTACCTATTGTAATTTTTTAAAAGAAAAAACGGTTTTTTTGAACGGACGTAATATTTACCATCCCCCCTTGTTAACCTAGGTACCAATATTGTTAAATTACCCATATTGTTAACTTAACAAGGATTTCTACTACGGTCTACGGTGATCATTATATTGTTTCCCTTAACAATTTATTGCTAAATATCTTGTTAAGCTTTCCTTGTTATGATAACAAGAGAAATCAGTAACAAATATTGCTACCTGGAGACGTTAGGCATTGCATTATTTGAAACAAATTGTAAATATAAAGCTCTATTTGTATTAAAATGATTGATCCAGGCATACTCTTCTTATAAAATGAAAATTAGGATGATGAAGAAAAAAGTAATATAGAAAAGGGCCTAACACACTCCAAAAAATTTATCACAGGAACAGGGAGGGCAAAAGCCCAAACATTCCTCAGACTAAATAGGAGACAAATCAGAGTGGCTACTGCACTGTACACGGGCCATAGCCATCTAAGACTCCACATGCACAGACTCGGACTGTCTGAGGAAACAGAGTGCCGGCTGTGCTTGGAGGAAGATGAAACCGTCGAGTTTCGATTAAACCATCAAGTACGCCGGCTATTGCCTGATCGAGCTACTCAGTGTTCGGTAACATGATCTTTGAGCCTCTAGATGCAAACGAAGTGTCGCCCAAAAAACTCATCAGATTCGTTGAGGGTCTGGGCTTAACGGGTGACAATTAGTGGGGAAAGCAAGGGTAAATCCTGCTGGCAACACTTCAGATGAGCCACAATAGACCGCAGGTCGCGGTGGAGGACTGTACCTACGTCCACTCATATCGAATACAATACAATACAATATAGAAAACAATATTTATCTCAGTTTCACCAGGACGCATTATATACAGGTACAAATTACGAATAAAAAGGCGATATATTAGGGACTTTGAAGATTCCTTTAGTATGCCTGAAAAGAGCTATCGAGGAATATACCGATTATCAAGGGAAATTGCAGGGATTTCATAGATGAAATAGCTCCTTATTTGGTACTCCAAAAAGAAATAGCAATATCAATAATTCACAGTGTTGGCTACACTTCATTTCTTATCACAAGGAAGTTATCAAAAAAGTGTTGGCCAAGATATGTTTGTGCCGATGGCTCAACAAACTCTCTCAAAATGCCTCCATAAAGTCATCACTGAATAGTCAACAATTTGGGACCTTTTATTCCTTTCTCCATTACAGAAGAAGAACAGAATAGAACTAACCATATTCAACAATCATGAAATGCCCGGAATTATTTTCTTAAATTGAGAGGGCTTTTATAGCATCAACACGATGATTGCTGTGGACTCAAAAACTGAAAGTTTTGGCTGTTACATGTTTTACATAATATCTGTATCAACAGAGGTGAAGGGAAGCCAGATAATCCAGCAGATGATGGACAAGATATTGATGCCTGACGATCTAAATGATCCTGATGCAGATATTATCCATCAAATAAATTGTCTGAATGAAGGAAGAATGACTAGGCAGAGAATTTTAAATACATTTTTTAATTAAAAAAAATAAAACTATTTACTTAAAATGTTGTTTTATTTTGTTCTAACTGTTTACTTACACACCTAAAAATGTTGTAAATGCTCTATATATTTATTGACATTCATAAACATGGCTTAATAAAGTATATAATTTAATTACCACATTTTGTAATCTAAGTAATGATTTTGTAATTTTCAAATCGACCACTCGGTATGAAAACGTTTTCGAGGAGTGAGCAGTTTGCCAATAATTGTCATATTTTTTTTCCACGCTTTTCCTCCTATTTTCCTTGGTTTAAGTCTAAGGGCGACGTCACATACAGCGGAACGAAGCGGAGCGGAACGGAGCAGAAATGTCAATAACGTCATTATACATGTCAATAACGTCATTATACATGTCAATAACGTCATTATACATGTCAATAACGTCATTACACATGTCAATAACGTCATTACACCTGTCAATTATGATTTTAGGTTTTATCTGATTGGCTTGAATTCAACTGTCAAATTCCGCTCCGTTCCGCTTTTAACCGAATTCTGACCTGGGGGCGACGTCACATACAGCGGAATTTAGTTAATAGCGAAACGGATAGTAATTTGACAGTTGAATGTAAAGCAATCAGATAAAACCCACTTAGCAATTTTACATTTTATCATCTGACAAGAATATGCCTTCGAGGAGATGAGATATCATTTGAAACTTGAATATCACATGAGAAGAACGTGTCCCGCGAGCCCGCGATCTCCTTTTGAGGTTCTCGATTAGAACGTACCAATTATGTTCCATGGCATATGATTATTACGTGATAAAATCATTCTTTTGTGATATGATAAACATGCACCATTTATGTTCCTTTGAGACATTCCTAGCACCTGACAAGAATAAGCCTTTCAGGAGAAGAACATGTGAGATTCATGTGAAATATCATTCGGACCTTGAATATCATATGAAAAGAACGTGTCCGGCGATCTCCTGTACAAGTACTCAGGACGTTCTAGTTATATTCCGTAAAGTACTCTACTTTCACAATAAAATAGCGGGCAGTAAAGAACCTATTACACACGCATTTTTTTTGTATAAGTAGCTCTTTATAGAAAATAACTGGTATGTCCTGGAAACCGAAAAAGGTGATCTTATGTTACGTACAATATTTTTTCTACGAGTCTATATTTGCCAACTTTCTTTTCTTCTCTAATTTAAGTTTAAAATGAGCGTGCGGTTGAGCTTTACAGTTCACATTCTATGAAAACGGCTTGTACATTTTTCTAAAATTCCACCTAGATATGCCATTGGCATCTTACATAATAAAACCAGAAAATGGCAACTTTTAAAATATTCACTTCTATTATCACTATTATTTCTTATTTATTGGTAATTTAATAAATGGGATATAAATATTTTACTAATTGACTAAGTTCATTTAAAGTACGTTCTTATCATATTATTCATTAGAACTCCTTTTCAGTAACCTCCTTGTCATGTGATATACTCATACCGAAAATTACGTGATGTGTGGGGTTACAGATGGGTTTTCACCCGGTTTTTTCATTTTTGAGGGTTTATTCCCTGGACAATTAAAGGAAAATTCCGGGTTTATTCCATTATAACCTCTAAATTTAACTTACGTTTCTATTTTCAATACGCCTAACACTTGCCGATTAAGCAATAATTTGTTGGTTTGTGCAGTTTGAGGCTTTTGTCAATTGACCAGTGCTTAGTTTATCAAAAAACAAACCAGAATCTGCATTTATTGAATTCTATCTAAAATCTTGAAACTATCGGGTGCTTTAAAAAAAAAGTGGGAAAAAACCCGGGTAAAAACCCAAAAATGGGTTCAAAGGTTTTTTGGGAATTTTTCCTTCGCCCATCTATATGTGGGGTCATGACAAGAACGTACTTTTTGGACATTATTCCAGAGAACATTACATTCATGTTACTTAAATTACTTATATACTTCATATTACTTAAAAAATGTTCTTTTTGGGTAGCTTGAGGGAATGAGATAGGAACGTGAATATCCTTTTAATGTTATGTGGGAAGCTATGTCGCGCAGTATCCCCCCGCTGCTAATCGGTCGTTGCGTGGTTGACGCTGCTGTGTTGCCGTTGTCTCTTCTAATAAATCTTCTAAGTCCAACGTATCTTCGTGTGTCAAATCTCTTTTACCACGCTGCAAGGAGGACCCAACTCTCGGAAATAAGGATCTATCTGTTTTGTTGGCCCTTAGGTCGCTAATTATGGGGGCAAAAGGCCGATAATTAATCGGTGGCGTTTCATCTTTGTAGCTAAAAAACACTTCCATGGTATTGCCAAACGGATATAATTAATAAATGCTAATTCAAATGAGACAGAGTTAATATTTTGGGGATGCCAGCAAGGTTTTATTGTTTAAGAGAAAACCTGCAAAACGCTTTAAAACCTAATCGAATAGTAATTAATTATATGAAAAAAAAAAAAAAATTTTCGTTTTCTCAGGAATCTGAAATAAAATAGCAGTGGACGTGAACTTTTCGCGATAAGTTCAGTGGTCCCCAAAAACGTGCCTGACGGGTACACGATTTTTTACTAAAATTGCAAAAAACAACAATAAAGGAAACTAAACTAACAACGCAGTGTAGAAGAGAAAAAATGCCAGGTCGCTGGGATCCTCGATATTATGGTGAGCAAAACACTAATATAATGAACAGGAACAGGTTTACGGGTATAGGACTGAATAAAACCAGCTCTCGTTGAAAAATTGCCGACGTTTCGATTGTATATTACAAACTTCTTCAGGGCTACAAATATAAAAAAGAAATTGCACAGCAGGCCTACAGAATAAATGTAAAATTTGTTCTTAATAAATATAAACATATAAACATTTAAACAATCATTAACATAATGACAACATAACGTATCAATAGACTATCACACGTATATGATTTTACTGACCTTTTTTTTATGTAAAGATAATTTCAAACTAAAAGTCAAACAACATCCACTCATTTTATTTTTTGCAATCTGTTTGGAAACCATTGTATAACTACCAAGTCAAGTGTCAGGGGCGTAAAACCATTAGTATCCCAAAATCACAATATTTTATATTTATTTCTTCTTAATGTGTATGTTTCTTTTTCTAGAAAAGCCCGAAAAGAAAACATCTTGTTCCTGATAATTCAGTCAGACACAGAATAATATTACAAGGTATTATTTTTAGATGTTTATGTGTTTACTTGCTGATAATACATTTTAAATAGATACTTTTTCCCTTTTAAGTTATATAAAAACGTAAATTGTATATAATAAGGCCTCAATGTTCGTGTATTTTAATTATGTGTCCTTCCTCCATTCCACTTTAATGTTTTAATAAACGGTTGTCGTACATAACAGTTTATTCTTTTAATAAAGCAGGTAAGTTAGTAAGTACCTAAGTGGTTTTTTAAATTAAAGCCATTTCAAATTGATATTTATCTAGCTGGCCGGAAAATGATGGCACACAGTCTACTAGATGAATATTTATTTCATATGGACATTACCTGTGGATAAAAAAAAAAAACTATGCCTGGACAATTGTTACGATTCGGGAAGGTAAATGATTAAATTGATCGCTAATGCAAATGCAACCCGAATGTGCTGTGTCACTTGTCAGCTGTGGCAGCTTTGGCTTGGGAGCGAAATTTGGCCTGTCATAATCGTCACTTCAGTTGATTGACTTTGACACTTACATCTATTTGAATAATCTATGTCGTCGGACCAAAGTTATTTGGAGCTAATAACTTTGGAATTTTTACTTTTGGAAAAAACGGTGTGCTTACTGACATTTATCAAAATACAAATATTTTTTATTGCGCATGAGCGAGATTTCTCCTTTATGTTTTCTCTAGTCTCAGGAATTTCAAGGTTTTGACTACACTACTTTACAGGACCTTTATAGTTTAAAGGACCCTTCGAGTTCTCTTTCCTTTGCATTTTACTTTTTCTGCATTCCGCCAAAGTCAACTCGTAGAAGTGGATCGCGAAGTAAAATTATGAGTTCATTATAAGCCGTTTTGATTATCGATTGGTGGATACCTGCCAGAAATTCACTTCTTTTCCTTTTGGACATTTTTCTTGGCAAAAACTTTTGTGTCGCTGCTTGCATAGACATCGATCCGTTCTTCCTGAGTTTACTGCCACAATGCTTGCCGTTTTCTAGCATCGTTTTTTGTAAATACCCAGGTATGTATTTAGCTTTAAGTTATATTTACCCATAATATTTTTGGGCCCACTTATTGAATCTTGAATATGTCCCTGGCTGTATACTGTCTCTCACTGCTCCCTCCTCGCACCGTTCAAAATGAATCCAATTCATTATACTTAATTAATATTTGGCTGGGTTTATGCAACTTCTTTATTCTTAATTGCTAATTCTTTATTGATAATTCTTTAATGTAATAAGAGGTAAAAATTTTGTTTTGGAAATAATATTTACTATTATTTCCCAGGGTTATTGTCTTGTTTTGTTATGGGTCCAATATTTTATGTCAGTACCTGACACATCTTTTACTCTTTACTATAATAAAGCATTTTATTAAATTTTTTGAAGCAATAGGCAATGAATATTTGACAGTTGCCCTGAGGTTTCTCCCTGTATATTGTCGATTTCTGTAGTGTACCTAGGTATTTGGGTTTAAAACTTGATATTGAAATCAAGATTGAATTGAACAAGCCTTATTGATTCTCACCACTCATTGGAATAGCGGAGTAGCCAAATGCTTATGCTTAATTGCTATTTCTTAAAAATCAAATTGAGGTTTTTTCTTTACTACATTTAGGTACACAGTTTTAAATAGTATATTGTGCAACTAGTGTCGAAAATTGCACTTTTGATATGAGTGTGACTGTTTGCACACAAGCGTAGGCAAGCGATACAATGTCACAAGAGTGTGAAGAGTGACTTTCATACAAATTGCACACTATACTTTTTCTACAACTGCAATTTTGCTTCATAAATGATCATTCGTATTATAAAATATATGCAATTCATGTGCAGAGCAATCAGAATTGTGTGCAAAGCAGACTTTGCACATGCTTCTGTATGAGAGCATGAGCCATTGTGCACTTTGCACATGCTGTTTGCAATATGCAATTTTCAACGGTAGGTAGTAGTGCACATTTGTTAGTTTTTGAGGAAGCTGTAGAAAAATTCTTTTTTACTTACATGTCCTTATATTGAAAGTAAGAACAACCCAATTTTAAATGGTTTGTAAGTGCTGAGAGGAAAATCACTGGTGAATTTTGACATACCTACACACATCGGGAGTTTGGATATTTTCTTAAAAATGCAAGTTTTGTTGTAGGTACATATTTAAAAAAGTTTTTTTACAAAGTTTGAAAAAAATAATTCGTTAAAAAGTAGCATATTCATAATCATCAAGTCTTTTCATTGTTTTTAAGTTTTTTTTTGTTTTGTGTTTTAACAGAAACAAGAGAAGATTGCCGAATATTAAATTGTGACATCTCACACCATGGATGAAAAAAGAACAAGATTGTGCATTATCCCAGTTACTAAAGTGAACACAATAATGAAGAGCTCCTCAGATGTGGAGAATGTAAGTAAAGAGTCTTCAATTATCATGTCAAGGGCAGCAGAAATGTTTATAAGGGCCTTGACTCAAAAGGGTTTCCAAGAAAAAGGTTGTGGGAAAAAATTGGATTACAAAGCTTTGGCTGATGTAGTGCACAATAATGACAAGTACAACTTTCTGAGGGATATATTGCCAAAAAAAATAACAGTGCGTCAGTTCAAGTGGATTATGGCCCAAAAGAAGGCCAAAGAAGTAGGGAGTGATGACAGTTCATCTGCAGATGAGGAAGAGAGTAGTGAGGATAGTGAAAATGGAAGTTCTGACAACTAAACTTTTTTACTGTTTTTTTTTGCAAGATTTTTAAATGGCTAGTAGTAGAATTACTTACTTGTGTTCCTGCCTGTAATAAGGGTAATTCAACTTTTTTAATTTTTGTTCTCTACCATGTAGTTTGTATTTGTCAAGTTTACTGTAATTAAATTATTATTCAGAATTATCGAAATTGTAACTTTTAAGCTTTCCTAATATTAGGTAAATAAAGGGTAAATAATAAAATCAAGTCCTGTCAAGCCAAAAAGGGTACTACCTTCATGTGTCAGATACCTTGCTAAATGGTTAGTTTTTGTATTTAACAAGTTCTTGTGAATGTAATCATATTAGAAAAGTTAGAAAAAAAGCCTTGAAAAAATCTGTTTGTAGATTTAAATAAATATTTTGACCGTTGAAAAAATCTGTTTGTAGATTTAAATAAATATTTTGACCGTTGTCTCAAAAAAGAGAAAAAAAATACAAGTGACTAAGCTAAAAATAAATTTCCATGTTCTTTCATTTAGAGATTACAGAGATTTCAGATATGCAAGATCACAATGGCTGGCAATGCTGGCATGTGAATTTTCTGAAGTAGCTAACATTAACTACAGATATACCAATATTAACTACTATGGGGTGTTTATTTGAAGACATCTAGTTGGCTGTAAAATGACAAAAATGCTTAGTCTCCTAGATGATGTTTTGTAATAAAGGTCCCATATAATATGTCGTTGCTATATAACTCTACATAACAATGTGTTGTTTTCCAGTATAGGAATACTGAAACTAGGCTGGTTGTCAGATACTAACAAAGTTTATTTTACATAAACTACAGACATCTACGTAGGTTTTAATCAAAGATGAAAATTAGACTGGATTACAAAGGCGACTAAAAATAGATTCTTAGGTTAATAATGATTAGCATGTTGTAACATATTTCAGCTAATTTGGCTTTCCTTTAAAGTCCTGAACTACTAAGAAAGTGACAAGCATAAGATTACAGACTACAAATGTAATATCACTTTGTAAGCTTATTGTCTAATAACTAGCTAAAGAAATAATTAAATGTGGGCTTAACAGACCACATGGACCCAACCTGTTTTTTTTTTAATCATAGATTCAGAGATAAACACTACAAAAGATTTTTCATATTGACAAATTAAAACTAAAACCACCTTACCACTTATGGGACTTTTTATTAAGTTTCAACATTACTGTTTTGTAATGTTACTTCCAAAGTCAATTGTACTTAGCGTTCTTTGATAACTAGTAT
This sequence comes from Taphrorychus bicolor, assembly GCA_951812265.1. Lineage (NCBI taxonomy): Eukaryota > Metazoa > Arthropoda > Insecta > Coleoptera > Curculionidae > Taphrorychus > Taphrorychus bicolor. The sequence goes on along the minus strand of OX638298.1, from coordinate 3,010,854 downwards.
GTACGTTTGAATAGCAGGTGTAGGACAAAGCTACTAAACTTTTTAGAAATCGCCAACTTTTCGACTTTTAAGTCCTTCTCAAGCCATCTTGTTGTCCTGTGGCGTTTTGTCCGAAAGTGCAATATATACCAGTAGATGTACAAGTACCGATATGGCATTTTATTTTAATTTTACTTTTGTTTTGCATGACTGGCTTCTCTGATTGAAAAAGCCCTGAGGAAGACCTTATTTAAAGGTCGAAGTAGCTTTATTGACCTACACCTGCTATTCAAATGTACATCCAAGGAAATTTCTGTCAATCGAGTATATTGTGGAAAAGAAAAAATATTTATCTTGAGAGATGTCACAAATTCACTAATTTACTCACAAGAGCTTGTCAACTAAGGGAAAGCAACGCTGTATCAATGTGGTGTTTATTAGAAGGCAATAAAATTTGACAGAAAATGATGACATAAGCATAGTAAATCAACCATTTGTTCTTTCATCCGTTCCTTTTTCCTTCATTTGACAGCCAACTAAATGGCTTTTAAATAAACACCCCCTACTACCTGCTTGTTTAATTTGTAAAAATATAGTGACTATGGCCAAGTATGTATATTAAGAATAAGAATGTATCAAGTTATCAAGTAATGAAGAGACTTTGATAAATACCTGCAGACAGTTTTGGGACAACCAAATGTATACAATGTGCATGCAATATACAGGATGATGCACTGAACTAGCGACCATTGGCGCAAACGTGCTTTATCTGAAAATACTACCAACTTTCGGATGAGGATTGTTTGCGCCAATGATCACCATTTAACAAGCAGAATTGCGATTTTTCGGATATTTCGTTGTTAGACGATGACGAATATGGTTCATACGAATTCATTGAAACTGGCACTATGAACAGATGGAGTATACAGCCATGCATACAATATACAAGTTGATGCATTTACACAGTGACCAATGGTGCAAGCGTGTCTTACCCGATAGTACATAATCGGAGGGGCCACACGAGATCTGTGTGGAGAAGAAACGTTTGCGCCAAAGGTCATCATTTTATATGTAACGTCTTAGCTTTTCGGATTTTTCGTTGTTAGACTATTGGCCCTCGGTTAGGTGAGTTCAGTTAAGTTTTTCCCGGTTTTTCCTCTGTTTGGATTAATTTAGTTATGATTTTCATTCGTTTAGGTTAGCTAGATTTTACCCTTGTTGGTTTAGGATTTTCCAGTTATGTGATGCAAAACGGCCCGTTATTGCCAGTTTGTTTTTCTATTTGAACTAAAGGGTTTTTATGGTTAGGTTAGTCTAGGTCAGTTTAGTTGTGATTTTATTTTGTGTAGGTTAGTTCAATTATGTATTTTCTTTTAAGTTAGTTAAGTTTTTTCTTTGCTTAGGTTAGTTCTGTTAGTTCAGTTACGTGTTTTCCTTTGGTTAGGTTACTTAAGGACAGAAATTTCTACATTTTCTGTTCTCTTAAAATGCATTTTATTTGTACACTATTTAATACAATGCAAGATCACTTAACGCTTATCTTTCCTGTGGAACGCAAGACCTGAACATTAAGATATATCTACACGTTTGACAACATTGCAAATATCATTTGTCCCTGCTGTCATATTTTAAGAGTTTTCGATTTAAAAGTGGTTCATCTAAGATTTTTTTTTATTTTATACTGTTGAATATGCATGTCCTAAGAAACTATTTTTAAATAAATAAAAAAAAAACGTTAAAATCGAGTGCAAATAAGTGTATCAGACCTAGTTTCACCTATATAAAGTTTTTCGCATTTACAAAAAATTTTTATATATGACATTTTCTGTGTATTCGTTTTCAATGTGTGGTTTTGCTTTTGTCAATTATGCATGTAATGTGTTTTGTGTTATAAAAACTATCCTAAAAAATTGTATGTAACAAGGTTTGCAATATGGTTTACTTAAGGGAAAATAAAGAAAAAACTTAACTGAACTCACCTAACCGAGAGCCCTACCATCGTCTAACGAAAAATCCGAGAAGCTAAGATTCCACATATAAAATGATGACCTTTGGCGCAAACGTTTCTTCACCGAAAGTTGATAGGTGGCCTCTCCGATTCTGTACTTTCGGTTAAGACATTGCACCAATGGTCACTGTTTAAATGCATCAACCAGCATATTCTATGCTGGGCTGTATACTCTTATCTGTTGGTTTTGTCTCGAATTGATTAAAGCATTTATTTATGAAACTGTGTGGGGGTGGCTGTTAAAAGTTTCTGATTTAATGATGGTCATTCTATCACCAAGAGTCTCTGGATGAGTAAATTTGTATTGTTTTCATCAGAATTATAAGACCAGCACAAACAAAGATTTATAGAGGGTAATAAAGCGAGCTCATAAGTAATGGAAAGAGCACTATTTGCCAGAAAAGTTAAGACAACTTTGTATTACCAACGGGATGCTTATTACAAACACGGCATAATATATAAGTTTGTTATTGAATTTGCTGTGCCGTCTGCACTGTCGCGTTCCACATAAAACTTCGTATATCGCAGACGTAAAACTAAAACCAGCCCATTAGCAGGCAACTCAGCTACGACGACTGTTTTCATGAATTTTTGATAATTTTGTGAATTGGAAGGGATTAGTCTAGAAAACCGGCAAATTGTCTTATATTTTTGTGCTCATCTACTATCTGTTATACAGGTTGATTCAACAATATTTAGGAGGTGATTACTTGGGATATTTTAGGATCAAAAGTTCTAATAAACGAGTGTCTTTAAGATCATCGTTACAAAGATACAGGATGATTTATTAAAAAAACATACCACAAGTAAAATTCAACTAAGTCTACTCGTCAATATTACAAGTCAGGTACCTACTGTGTGTACGTCTGATGATTTCCCTCCACATTTAACGAGTAGATATAAATATTCATGTCATCGAGTCTGGTCAAACCCTAAATAATTGCCTATTCGAATCAATTCAATCGTCTCATTCAATATTAAGCTATCCTAATTCAAGTGCTTGATAAATAGTACTGATTTCAAAAATCATTAACGTCACTACAATTATTTTCATTAATCTCACGTTTTAGTATATTTTTGATATCTATGTTACATACAGAAAACTGTTATTCTTTATTATCAGCCAATACGAAACAGTTTTCCTAATTATTGTTGGTACCAAACCTATACAATACAGTCATAACTTTTGCGTGTTATAATTATTATTGTACAACAATTTTTGTATTTCACCTCGTAGTACTGCGTTATCAAAGCAAGCCAATGGATTTTGATACCAAATAATATCACAAAAGAACACTTGGAGCCTAATAAATCGTTCTTTCGAGCTATCATTCGTGCAACATCTTTTGGAAGTCTAGGTTCTCGGTTGTGCGTGGTACCTCCTAAGGACTTGTGCCGGTTTTTTTGTAGTAGGTACCAAGAAAAATGTGCGTGTGTAAAAAGTTTGTGTTTTAGTCAGGGTTTAAGGTTTTGCTCTGAGCTTGGTACTGGGATGATATAGATAGGGTGCTTGATTCAACATGCTAAAATATGCAGGTAAAAAGGTTAATGTTTTTGACATTGTAACGTTGCGATTATTGTGGAATATGTAGTAAGTCTAAAGCCGAAAAAACTCTTCGTTAGGTACAAACATGAAGGAAGTAATTACTATGGTTTCAAGTTGATTTCTTTGGTACCTGCGTGCTATTCTTAACCTTAGATGTGTCTGATTTTGAACCTTTTGTTTTGTTTGTGAAAATTTTTTTTAGCCTTTTCAAGAAACCAAACACATTTAGTTATAATTAGAACATTATACCTACAGAAGGGTACTTACTTACAATTATCTGACACTTTCACGTGCAATGGCTATCCAAATTACTATTTAGATAAATTCAGTCATTACCAATGTCATAGAGCATTTAATTGTTTATAAGGTCTTTGCCCTATTTAGAAATCAGCATGTGTTCCGTTTGTACTACCCAAGATAAAAAAGTAATTAAAATATTTAGACAAGATGTCGTGTTCAATACTTTTTAATTATATTTTGTTAAGGATAAAAGAAAGTTGTCGGGTAGTACGCTGTCTACGTACGTTATCTAATCTTCAGTAAATGTGTTGTTGTGAACTTCGGACATAATGGAGTTACTTCTCTTCCTATATCAAGAGCAAGGTCTCTCTATATTTGCTTATGTATTATGCCCATATTAATATAAATCTTAGCACAAATATACATAGGTACTACTTTTGATTGTATCGTGCGTATAAGGTACCTATTAGAACTGGGTACCTACCAACTAATGGCTGATGTGCAAGTTGGTAACTAGATTTATTTTACGTCCTATATAAGAGAGCCTAACAACAACTTGCGCGAAATTAACGATAAAAATTGCCCATACTATTACAGGCTTTTGTTGTCCAATATAAACCTATGAAGTGGATGCTGGGCATCCTTTGTAGTAACTCACGTTTTGACGTGGAATGATTTCATTTAAATAAATTATTCAGACACTAACTAGTTTAAAATATAGTCAAATTTGATACAAGTTTGTTGAAGATCTGATAACGCATTACATCTTTTATTTACATAGGTATAGGAAATAAGCCAACAGTACCCGTCTGGTTTTGCTTTTATAATAGAATCTTATCTCTTTCCTCCAATCCGATGATGTTGGCTTTAGCATTGTTTATTTATTAAATAAGTATTTGAAGTCAAGTGTGCAAGATTGTCTTTTTAGATATTCAATTTTATCTTGCCCTTATTATTTATACAGGGCGATTTACAATTTAGTGTACATAGAAACGTGTATATATCTCATATCAAAACCAGTTTTGATATGAGATTTTTCCTCAAACATACTGTTGCTGAAGTGTACATTAATGGCTCTTCAATCAAGAAGAAGAAGTACAAGGTTCTGTTAAATTTGACTTCTTAAACGGATGAATACATTTGAGTAAAGTCCGATTTGATAACAATCCTCAACAGAACCCCCCCAACATCCCATCAGCAGAACAATAAAAATTAAAGAGTAGTAGTAGAAAATTTTTCAGCATTTAAAAAACCTTAAAACCTTAAAAAGAGGTGCAAAAATGTATGGTACAATTCAATAATTTTAATTCATTTATTCTGCTTTCTTGAAAGGTGAATTATTTTAACAAGCTGTTTAATTAGAATAACTAATAGGGGGTATTCATTTGAAAACGTCATCTAGTTGTCTGTGAAATGCCAAAAGATAATTATGAAAGAACGAAAATCCGTTTACTTCGATTATGTCATCCTTTTCAAAAAAATAAGAGATTGGTTACACAGGGTGTTCCAAATTTAGCGTGCAATAATTTAAGAACTAGATCTAGACCGAAAAATGATGTCATGACAAAAAAGATGGCTAAAAACATAGGTCTCCAACCGCTTTGTCAAAAAACGGCAAGATTGAAATTTAAAATCTGTTTTTTTTTCATATCTCTAACTTTTTATTACATATCGCCACGAGAGCTTTAAAATTACCGAGAATTTGTCGCGAGTGAATGCTTCCCATAAATTCACGAGTGTTATAGGAGGAGTGAAATTTGTAAGGGCCAGATTGAAACATACCAGATTGAAAAATTGTCGAGGGTAATACCACGAGAGCTTTAAAATTAACGATACTGTCTCACGATTGCATGTTTTCCATAATTTCACGAGTCTTTAACTTTAATTGCACTAGTCTTTTAGGACGAGTGCAATTTGCAAGGAAAACATGCCAGAGTGGAAAATTATCAGGGGTAATACCAGGAGAGCTTTAGAATTACCAATAACTTTTCGCAATTACAAATTTTTCATCATTTTACGAATCCTATAGGATAAGTGAAATTTGCAAGGAAAACATGGTAAAGTGAAAAATTATCTGGTGAATTTTAAAGCTCGAGCGGTAATTTAATGAGACTATTGCTCGAAATAAATATAAAATTAAGAAATAAAGAAGCAGGATTTTGGACGTCCCCTTAACTCCCGATAATTTATCAGTTTATTGTAATGTATTCGATAATCTGTATGACTTATTGGCGACAGAATAGGGTTTCGGAGTGTTTCGAGGATAATTTATCGGTAAGAAATATGAATTCACATAATGCTTTGTGAACTTTGTGAGCAAAAAAAACCATTTGTTTTATTTTGTGAAGCTTATCTTACCGAGCGTCATATAGATCATATACAATGATTTCATTTGTTTCAAAATGTATTCCAAATTACATTTCTTTGATGTACAAGGTCTATGTCGCCAATAAGTCTGATGCATGTTGCTATCTAGAAATACAAAATTACTGGGTGGATGGGTTTATCGACTTCATTAGTACCTACTCAACCAAATTGCTTGTGCAATGAAAATTGCTGTTACTATGTTTATCTCGGGCAGATTGTGTCCGCTTTTTCAATCCGATTGTTTTATTGTATTTCTTTACTCTCTACAAATCGGCCTAAACCATTTGAAAGGATGCAAAATATATTTGCGATTCAAGATAAGCACTCATCGATCTCTAGTGACAAAATACTAAACTAATCTTAGCCAGACGATCATCAATTTGATTGGCTGCGATAACGCTTTCTCGCTCTTTTTTTGTTTAACAATCACAATCTTGAAAGCCTGATTATTTTTGTCAGTTTACAGTCATCCCTTGGCGTTGCGATCTTAATTTAAATATCCATTAGGAAAAAAATAAAAAGTAAAAAAACACGTTTGCTTATTTGACAGTTGTAAGCTGTCGATGTGTTTCTGAAAATTTGAACTTTAATACACTGTTGTTTAGTTCTTGTTTTTATTAATTTAAAAGTAACCATTTGGGCAAAAAATATTTCTCGGCTTAAATTGCCGATTAAATCGGTACAGTAACAATACATACAGAGCCGCTTTCCAACTGTAATAATGGGTTTGAGTGTCACGCTCACGAAGCTTTTAAGTCCATACGGATTTAATTTTTTCTAGCTGGAAGAGCTTTTCATAGTTGTCAAAGTTAGCCAAAAGTACTTGGAACTATAAAATATCGGTAAGTACTCGAAGGGCGAGGGGGGGTGATATTTGGAGCGCTTCAAGTGCATCAAGTGCGCGGTGTTGGAAAGGTATAAAAACGAAATTCTCGGTTCGGAAATGTTCCGAGCTATTCCTTCGACAAGATGGAAAGTAAAGTGGCTCAGGTGTTAAGTACCAATTGTTAAATGTCACTCAATCAATGGGTAAGGTCACCCAATTGCACCCCCTGAGTTTGAGCCCAAAACAGTTGAGTGTTAAAACATGTCAGCGCATGAAAGTCGTGTGAACATGCATCTGCTGACCCAACTTCTAAGCTGCCGCGATCTGGTGAACGTACCCAATTTCAAATCTCAATCCCTTTTATCTCGTTTCTCATTTACAATTTCAGTCGGATCCAGCATTTCAATGCTCTTTTATTTCAAGTTTGACTCGACAATCCTAATCGTTACTCCTGAATGTTTTATCTTTCCATTTTAACCGTGATTGACTTGAACGAGGGGATCGAATCTGGTCGAGATAAACGTTGTGATAGATAGCTTGTGGCGGTCATTTTAGCAGTCCAGACGAAATCGCTACTGTTTTCATTGTGTCTTTCGTGAAAAACAAAGCTCCTAGTTACAAAATCGGATTAACCCTGTATCGGCCCCATAAATTTCTAATAGAGAGGGAACATGAAATCAATCCTTGAATCCCAAAAGGATTGACCAAGAAACGAAAAGCGTTAACTTGCATTTACATGTGAATGGCTTTACGTAACTCGAGCGGCATTCTTAAATAAGGATGGAGAAAGAATATGTGTCATTGAAAACCATCGATAAACTTTGCACCAGAAACACCAATGCGACATTGGGGCGCCCTCGTTTATGCCAGATAATGGAACTTTTGTCCTGAAAACAATCTGGCGAATGGGAAGCGGGATTTATGACATTCTTATAGAAAGCCCGTAAGACCTTGGTGATAGATTCTTGCAGCTTACATAGAAATCGACGTAAAAACATTCTTGCATTTCTATGTTTTTTTTTCTATGTTTATGGCTGTAATTCGCTATTCTTCATCATTCTCCATGATTTTTATGTATGAGCTTCGGATAAAAAAGCGAAAAATCATTATTTAGAAAAAACTTTGTTTTTAAATTTTGGATTAGCAGTTTGTGGAGAATATTTAATTGAAAGGCTTGAAATCCTGAAAAAGAAAAACGGATTATCAAAGACTCTAGTCCTGTAATTAATATTCAAAATGCCATTCACCAGCCTATACGCAGGGTGTTTCAGAAAGGTACTGACAAACTTTAGGGATTATATAGCACGCCAAGTCATCCAACGCTCTTGAGATACAGGATGTCAAAGAAATATTTTTGTACGACTTTTTTTGTTATATTTCAGAAACTAATTGAAATCTACAACTGAATTTTTGTACACGTTTTCAAAGAGCGCGCTTTTTTAAGTGTGAGTGGCATTTTGAGGTCGCCTAGAATGTTTTGTCTGTAACTACGCCACTGGGCAAGGCCAATGTTTTCTACACAAAAAAGGTGTTCTTAGTCAAAAGCCCTAATGTGCGCCATTTTTGAGTGAAATGGTATTTTATCATGGGAATCATGGGTAAAACAAGAAAAATTATTTTCTATTATTTTTATTTATTATAGCAACCGCATTTTTTAACAATCATCTAAGTAAAAATTAGCTTTTTTACTGCATGATTGTTATTGCCCTTTGAAAGAAAAAACTAGAAATTAAATGTCTAAAGTATTTCTTTAATACCCTGTAGATATATAAAAAAAGGTGCGTTTGTAAATAAGGGTTTATAAGCAAAAGTTGGATTACTTGAGGGCTTCTATAATCCCCTAAAATTTGTCAGAACTTATCTGGAACACCCTGTATAGAGGTACTAATATTGGTGAAAATGTTCTTTGTCATTTTATAATATTACAGTAGTTACGTATCCTCCTAAAAATAATTGTTGGGTCCAAGCGTCTTTCCACCGTTTTATCCGAAAAAGAAGAAGTGGAATGTTTTCGTATTTTTTTTTACTTTATTCACTTCTCGGTTAATAATTTTCCCTTTTTTTGCTTCTATGCTCTGCTCTTGTCTCTTCAATACTGTTATTAAATTCAGAAAAGTCAAAAACAAGAATCTTATCTTCAATGTTTTTATTTTTATTTAAACAGCTGGAATTTGTCGGAATTTCTTAACTTCAATAGTTTCTAAATCAATCTTGCCCTTCTTGAGTTTCACCTGTTTCTATTTTTCTTGAGATGTGTTTAATTTAGCTTATAGGAAGACATCAACTTTTTTCGAAAACCAAAAATTGTAGAGCTCCAAATATCGACATTCCCCTTGTCAAAAATATTGAGTTTAATAAACGGAATTAAAACTTTGCAATACCCGGGAATTCTTTTGCTACTCTAAACATTTTTAATGGTACAGTTTCTCATCCGTAACAATTAAATTTGCCCATTCTTCGTTAGAGGTCGTAGTTCGTAGTTCAGGTTTCGTCAAACGGATACAGATCACAGACTAGAAACCCAGATTTAATGGCAGCTGTAAAATCTTTTTCTGTCAAAATTGAATTTAATGTAAAGGGAATGTCTTTTTTTATGAATATTCTGGCCTTCGTGGTCATATAACATTTTTCTTTCATGCCTGCTTAAAGAAAAAAAAAAGATCTTCAAGAGGTTGCAGGAGATGTGTTATATTTGGTGCAAGACAAATTAAGATTATACCATTTTCACGACACATTAAGATGATATGTATTGATCGATTGATTGATTGATTGATTCCAACTATGTGATTCCAAGAGAGGGGCCCGTGCACCGCGATCTACTAGATCTACTGTGCCTCATTATCAATTAAAGTTCACTCAGAAGACCCAGTCCTTTTAAAATGTCCATTGATTGAGATTTTGTGCAAGGCATGTGGTCGGATGTGTATTCTTCCCAAGTTCTGAAATCTAAGTCTTTCAGCTGCAGGACATTCACTCAGGATGTGTTCTCCAGTCTCATCATCCTTAATTTGTTAAGTGATATGTGTTTGAGTATTTTTATGGCGCCTTCGTTATTGTGTTTTTAATTTTTTAGCCTTGAAAAAGACGTAAAATAAACGTCGGCAATTTCTGCGGAAGCGTAGAAGTTTTATTTTGGGTCCTTCTCCCGCTACCTTTCTCCTGAAAATCGTCTTACTATTCAGAGGTCTTAATGAAAATATCTGCCAAGTTATCAAAAAGTTGTCTGCTTTGCGTCGATCCCAAATCCGATATTCCAGTTCCCAAATTCCTAAGAGCAGCATTAGCGTAGGTTTTGGGTAAACCCTGAAAATTTGTAAATTGTTAACAGTGGCGCAGCAATCGAATCTTCAGCATTGACAGTGATTAATGTGGTTACATTGTTTTTATCGAATTTGCATGCACATTTTTTTCCTGGGGGCACAGTACAAGAGACAATTTTGGTGATAAAAAAATGGCAGTCTCATCCATTGAATCCCAAGAAGATTCACTTTGGATGGTTCATCAAAGCTTCTTCACGTGACTAAACCAATTTTGGCAATCATAGACTATTCAGAAACCGCTTTTGCCTTGTTTATAAATTCAGATTTTTTCTTGCTTCCGAGTGCCTCTTTATACAAAATCAAACATGTTGCTTCGGGAGACCCATTTAAAAAATTTTGTATCAACATTACACTCTTTTTTCTACTTTTTGTACTTATTGGGTATAACAAATAGTAGATTATGTCACTAGGAGTAAAAGTGGGTCTTTTCGTGCTGAGCCCAGGGATTGACGGCCGAAGCGAAGCTGAGGCCTGCAACTGGGCGATAAGACGAAAGATAAACTAGGCTTGGTTAAACTTATGATAAGCTCAGATGGCTGTTGCCATCTTATAGTGTTTTTAGGTGGCCGCTGTAGAGGGCTCTTGGAGTATCTCCATCTTTTGCTTTCTCAATAAGAATGTAAGGAACAACGACAATTCTCTCAAAGCGCCCGAGCGGTCTAGAGCGGCTACGCGAAAACGCTATAAAATAGGCATAGAAGGAAGTGAGGTTAAGGTTGGTGCATGACCACGTGGTACCAGTAGACTCACTGGTGAGTTTTGAATATTGCCCAAGCTCAGCTATTAGCTCAACTACAAGCTTTCTCGGAAACTAACTGCCTACTCAAGTTAACAACCACCATAACTACTATACATGAAATATGTCATTTTGTTCTAAATAATCTTTGTTACTTCTGATGTTACTAGTCGTTACTTGGGCAGGTTACAAAAGTTTATGTAGGTTTCCGCAAAAGTCGTATGTATTAACTACTACTCTGGGCTTTGGGTACTTTCTACCTACCTTTGAGTATGACTGGCAATTTCATTTCTTATTTCGTCCAAAATATACCTAACTCCTTGTTTGGAAAAGCGAAATCATTTTCTGAAGTCTTCTTCATTGTATTTAATGAACATATTATCTCTCACTCTGAATAATCGTGGCCTTTTTTCAGGTTGTACCACAATATTTACCAACTCCATAAACTCCTCGTCATCACTCATACCTTCTAATCGATCAAGTTGTTCCATCCTGATGAACTCGTACCCTTTCGTAATTCGTTAATAAAGAGCAAAACAGTTGTTTTGTTTGATGTTGATGATTTTATTTATTTACGAATTGAGGTTAGAATTTTAAATTCTGAGTTTAAACCATGAGCAATCCTGGCTTAAGTTAAATCTTACTTTAAACCAAGCTTATAGCTAAAACGACAATTGAACAACGGTCTAGTAGATATAAACTAGGTTTTTACAAGAACAGCAGCTTAAGCTTTCCTTATACAACCGGCCCTTAGTGGTATTAAATCATAAACAATGTTTTAGGTGGTTTAGGTAGATTACCTACGGTAAACTAAAAATTTGTAGCATTATTATCAATACTAAATTAATAAAACTCACATTGACAGATAAATATGATGACGCGCATGACATTTAACAGAATTCGAGAACCTATGCCATTTCGATTAATAACGGTTTCGGATTGTGCTCTCGAGCGCTCTGAGAGTTTTCCTATCCTTTGTTTTTCCAATAAGAATGTAAAGATGGCAATACACTCAGATCGGTCTATCTGGTGTCATCTAGTGTTCAAATAATTTTGTTGGATGAAAATCGTTTATACAGGGTGATTCACGTTACTCGACACGGAAGATTATGGCTAAACTTTTAGATTTTAAAAAAGTTTTGTATATGGAATGGATGGGGGTCTATTGGAAGTACATTTTAAAATTATTGTCATTGTATACAGGTGGTCCCAAAAGTATAAAATTGATTAAAGTTGTACTTTTTTAAATGAGACCCCTAGTATATTAATGTATTTTCGGTACCTTCGGACAACAATAAAAATAGTTTTATTAAGATTTATGGGATCTAAACCGTACCGTTCTTCAGATATTCGTGATTTTGTGAAAATGCAGCATCAAATTAAATGTTTGAAATCTCAGCACTTGGTTTCTTTTCAACCACCAAAACTGGCTGGTGGGCTAATAGTACATTAGATTTTTTGCGGTGTGTATTAAATATTAACTACTGTGCACCGAATGTCAATAAATGAACACCACATTATTGTAAACTTCAAACAGTAATAACTCGTTTAATTTAAATTAGACACCCTGTATTTTATAGTATCATTAAATGCAGAATTTAGTTTCCTATGAAAACTATTAAACAATCTTATAGCTTGTTCTTTGCGTTTTCTTGGAAAATTGATTTTTTTCTGAATTTGAGCTGACAAACCAATTAAGTAATCAAACTTTACCTGTTACAATACCTGATTTTGAGAAGGCAAAATTTATTATCATTAGTACTGGGTGTTCACTAGAAAACTTCATTTAGGAGGCTATAAAATTTTGACAGAAAAGGATGGCATAATGAAAGTAAATGGACTTTTGTTTCTCCATTCTTTTTCTTTGACACAATCACAACCAACTAGACGAAGTTTCCTAATGAACACCCCGTATTTGTCAGATATTAATTTATAAGTTACAAAAATATGATCATGAAGATTATTTAGCAGTCATCTGAATGTTACAGTGTCTTCATTTAGCATAAAATATCAAATGAAACAATAAAACATTACCTATATTACAAGAGTTCTTATAAAAATTAGCATCTCTATTACAAAAAAAGTTAAGTGCAATAATAGTGGCAATTTGAAATACAATAAATAACAAGTCAACATAAGAGTAAAACAAACAAAAACAAACAGTTATAAAATTTGTTCAAAATGACGACCGTCTGATTCTAAACACAAACGTATTCTGTTTTTAAATCCTTCACTCACATTGCGTAACATATAGGGAGTTATGCTTCTAAAGGCCTCTCTGATTCGTTCCTTCATATTTTCTTTTGTGGTTGGTGGCGTATTATACACGATTCCTTTCACATATCCCCATAAAAAGAAATCGGGAGGCGTTATGTCAGGGGACCTTGGTGTCCAATGTTGTGCTCCATTCCTTCCAATCCATCAATTTTGGAAACGAACATTTAAGAACTCCCGGACTTCACGATGATAATGAGCAGGTGCCCCATCCATTTGCAGCCACATGGTTGATCTTATATCTAGAGGAAGTTTTTCCAGTAAAATTGGAAGCTGGTTTCTCAAAAAATGTAGAAACGACATTCCGTTTAAATGTTCGTCAAAAAATAAGGTCCAATCACATACCGTCCCATTATGCCCCCCCATACTGACCACCTATGTTGGTTATTAATAACTCTAAATTCATGGTGGTTAAAATCAGAATAATAATGAAAATTGTGTGTGTTAAAAGAACCATCGTTATGATAAGTACAATCATCACTAAATAGAACTGATTCAAAAAAATCTTCTTGTTCACCAAGTTTTTCTAACACCCTCATACAAAAGTCCACTCGTTGGCCAAAATCGTTATTGGAGAGTTCTTGATGTAGTTGTATCTTATAATCGTGATATTTATGTTTTTGAATAATCCTTGATACGCTTGCTTGGCTAATATATAAGTTTTGTGCAATTTCTCGTTGTCCGACATGGGGATTTTCAACTACAGAGTCAATAGCCAATAACGGCTAATTCAGTTTCTTGGTTTTCTGTAACTGGTCTCGTTTTGGCAGTCGTTTTATACTGAACACTACCAGTTTGCCTAAATTGAACCAACAGTCTTTCAAAAACGGCTCTATTCGGTCGAGTTCGGTTAGGAAACCTTTCAGCATAAACCCTTGATGCTAAAAGACAATTTTGCAAGCATTCTCCTAGAATGATGATCATATCGACTCGTTCTTCTGTTGTGTAAACCAGCATTTTGATTAAATAAAAAACTCCCTGTTAACCACCAATTATAACAGTAAAGAAATATTTAACTTCAAATTAATATGTGACAACTAGAAATGACAATACATTTTTGCTTTGTCAAAATCAGGTAACACCTGAACAGACCTGAACAGGTAAATTAGATTACTACATTCGTTTATGTCAGCGCAAATTCAGAAAAAATCAATTTTCCAAGAAAATGCAACGACCAAGCTATAGGAATGTTTAATAGTTTTTGATAGGAAACTAAATTTCATTGTACTAGTAGCCCACCAGCCAATTTCGGTGGTTGAAAAGAAACCAAGTGCTGAGATTTTAAACATTTAATTTGATGCTGCATCTTCACAAAATCACGAATATCTGAAGAACGGTACGGTTTAGATGCCATAAACCTTAATAAAACTACCTTTACTTTTGTCCGTAGGTACCGAAAATACATTAATATACTAGGTGTCTCATTTAAAAAAATACAACTTTAATCAATTTTATACTTTTGGGACCACCTGTATACGGTGACAATAATTTTAAAATGTACTTCCAATAGACCCTCATCCATTCCATATACAAAACTTTTTTTTAATCTAAAAGTTTAGCCATAGTCTTCCGTGTCGAATAACGTGAATCACCCTGTATATGCGCCACCATGACAGTAGCGGTGACTTTTGACTTTACTTTTACTGCCTAGGACTGTTTTGCTACTTTTTTGGTGTCAGGATTAGAAAGCCCACTTTAGGTGTGCATATGGAGAAAACAAATGCCGTACTTTTAGTCCGCATGGAAAAAACCTTCTTTATTTATAGGAAAACCTCTTGAAGAATATTCTAAGATCAAGAAACTATTTGTTGTTCAAGAGACAGCCTAGGCAAGAGTACATTTTGGACCCACTTTTTGGCAATCATCGCTTGTTTTAACATTTAGTGTACCTCGAGTTCATTAAAAAAACTCATCTAAAAGGCTATGAATTTTTGACAGAAAAGGATGACATTATCAAAGTAAATGGACTTTTATTCTTTCATCCTTTTCTTTTGACATTTCGCAGCCAACTAGATGACGTTTACGCACATACGTTCTAGCTACCTTAAACGCCTTGCATGCTGTTGATGGTTGATGGAATAGACTGATTCGGTATTGCATTAAGGCCATTTTGCGAGGCACATTTTTCTGAATCAAATAAATTTAAGGTCTTTAGGTAGGAAGATACTCCTTTTCTACTTTATCAGTATTAGATTTTGTATCTCTTTCTATTGCGTGGCCATAACTTGCCCCATCTGTGAACACTAAAAGACATCTGGCGCAAAAGGCATATGTTTGGTGCTCTAGTTGTGGCCACTATTATTTTATATATTTCGAACTAAAATTTTCAATGTCTTAAAACGTTAACGTTTCATAACATAGGCACCGTTCAAAAATTATGCAGGGGCAAAATGTCCGATTTCCATGGCCAATTGTTTGGAAAAACTTAATGAAAGGCTTTATAGAAGATTACTGGAAAAGTCTTCTTGTGAAAGATGGAAAATTGTTATTTATTTTGAAAACGCGCCACATGTATTGTGGATGATTATAATCCACAATGCAATAATATTATAAAATGAAATATCTTGTGATATCTAATGAATATGTGAAATTCTTGACGTTTATATACATAATATGCAAAGAAAAACACACGCGCTTTCAAACGCGTGGTTGGTGTTGCATGTGGGTTAATAATATAATAAATAGAAATTTACGGCAAATGCCTTCAAAATTTCCATTGAAAACAAGTTTTTACCATAAAGAGAGAACAGAGATTATCATACTACGTGACTCTTTTTATCCTTTTTTCAGTAGCAGGTCCAGGGCAGCTGCCAAAGCAGAAACTAAAACGCAATTATTACCCCGATATTTGGCTCATCCTTTTGCCTGTTTTTGGCGGTAGCAATTGAAGTATTACGCTAACTGTTAGTAAATAAAATTAGCCTCATAAAATGTAATTAATCAGTTAAGCCTACGCATTCATTTAGCCATTCACGGCTTCAGCTTGATAGTTTAACCAAACTAATTCCACCAGTTCATTAGGAAGGTTCTGACGGACAGTTTTTGTAGTAGAGTCAAGTAGAGTGTTAGTGGTGGTGCCACAAGCTGATTGAGTGCTAGAAGTATGAGTGTAACAGCAGCTGAGTAATGTATTGAAGATTTTTGTAAGTAGGCAGTCCTATCTTATCCGAATACATCTTTCAATATCTTGGTAGCATTTTTTTTAAAGAAGCTTGTTACCTTTTTAATCTAGTAACTTATCTTCACCCACTCTGTTTGCATTCCTAAGGTTTAGGCCTGATTAATGGCAGAGACAATGTCGATAATTTTTTAGAAGTATTTTTAGATAACCCTTGCTATTGTTAGTTGTACCCGTGTCCTCACTACAACAATTACAAGCGAAATTGCATTTGGCATCGCTCGTATAGTTATTATTATTTATTGTTATTTTGTTGCCATACATTTTTTTAAATATCTGACAAATATTTTCGTAGTAATATATAAATAATTTTATCCACGACCATACTATAATAATCACATTATTCTTGTACATTCTCAAGACTAACGATAATCATTATTCACTTGTGAATAATGAACATTATTCACAAGTGAAGTACGCGCAGTACAGTATTCAACGCGCATTTAATGAGCGTTATTCTCTCGGGCAACTTGTGCCACTCGCTTCGCTCGTGGGCTCAAACGTTACCCTCGAGAATAACGACTCTCATTAAATGCTTGTTGTATAATATACTAATATAAGGTGAAATGGGGTAAAAAATGGTTTTAATGTTAGTACATATACAAATTAGCTGGAATGCTTAATGAAAGCAAGAAGTTTATTGGGGTTTGTGAATATACAGGTTTCCAAAGTTAATGTTATCTTTCCTCCAAAGTATAGAGCTCCAAAAAATAATATTTCTTTTCCCTTAGTTTTTTTCGAAATAATAAAATCAACGGTGATTCAGGGTGCCAAATTTTAATTAAAAAATAGAAACTTATTAACTGCTTGAGATAGTGAAACAAAATTTAGAAGGTGTTAATATAAAATATTCACAGTGGGGTGCTTATAAAAAGTTGTTTATTATTTTATGAAAAAAAAAACGCACCGAAAAATAAATAATTATACTGAATTCGTTGTTCATTTGTGGAAAGAAAAGGTCTTTTGTTATTTTAAGGTGCGATGCACCTATTTCGAGTGAGAATTACTAATAAATTTTAGTTTTTTAAATACAACTTTGACACCCTGTATTTCTGTTGATGTTGATATTTCGAAATAGCGCTAATACAAAAAAAAATCTTATTTTTGAAATCTTATGTTCTAGTGGAAGGATATACCAACTTTTCTTCCAGCATTATAGGTATTCCGTAGACCTTAAGTTTATCAAAACCGAGTAGAGGACCCCAAGTAACATTTTTATTGAAATTAACTTGGTCACCATGAAGCATAAAAACTATAAAGTATATTGCCAAAGTGGAAACCACGTGAAAAAGCCCTGGATATCAGGTGGTAATCAACAAAATGGTAAACAAATGAAATAGAACCGGTTTTGCCACGTTTCTGCACCTTATACAGGGTGATTAAAAGTTTAGTACAAATATTTTAAGGGCATATTTGTGGGGTCAAAATAAGACGTTTTTTCCTATAACCATATGGGTCCCAAAATGAACTCCTTTCCTCCTACGAGCGCTCAAAATTAGAAAACAAAAATTCTACAACCATGAACAATAAACAACTTTCGTCATACCTTGCCCTAGCCGAAAACGTAACTTTCGTCACTAGTGAGAGAAAATCCCATAACGTTAACTTTCGCCTCTAGTGACGAAAGTAATTTGTTCAAATTTCGCCTATATATTACCAACTAAATGCGATTTAACTGGTCTAATCTTATAAAACACCATAGAAAATGTGATATCATACAAAAACATGTATGTTTTGCCTGCCCGGGCCTCAGAAAAGTGATTCAAAGTTTTGAAATTTGACCAAACCGAACTCAATGACAGTGGAGGTGTCATATTGACAATGACGCGCCTTAATTTTTGAAAGAAATACCCTATAGATATTGCTTTTAAAGTTAATGAAAACTTAATGTTAGCATGGTCGAAGAAAAAGTATAGTGTTTTACTCGTCAAAAAAGCATTTTGTATCGCTCGAGAACATCACCAACCGAGGCGAAGCCGAGTTTGGTAACTGTTCTCTTGCGAGAGAAAATGCTGTTTTCGTCACACGTTAAACAATATACATTTTTTTAGTTATTACGGTCACAATTAAAATAGTATATTATTAAACGAACTTTTTATGATAGCCATTATTTCCTTAGGGGGACGTTTACGTCACGAGCCGCAGGCGAGGGGCGCCAAGTCTCCCGTGGAAATAATGGCCATAAAAATGGCTATTATTCCCACAATTTATGTAACCAGTTACGAAAAGTTCGATTTTGTGTAACGAATGAATGTTTGCGGGACGAGCGCAGCGCGAGAGAGAGATACCGTAAAACTATAGCAACGGTGTGCCACAACCGAAACCTGCAACTGGTGATGAAACGAACTTTTCATCACCAGTTACGAAAGATTTTACTTCTCGTAACTAGTTACGAAAAGTAGGACGTTACGTCACTGTCATCAGTATTGAAAAGTGCCACTTTATTTGTCAAAATTTGAAAAAAGATTTCAGTCAGTTTTGGACCCGTTTTGGCACTCAAGTCATTTTCAGTTCTTAGAATGTTCTAGGGTTTGATTCTCATGTCACAGAGTTCAATGCATCATTAATTATTGAAGACTCGGGTCGCATTCAAGTTAATGTTATACAAACTAACACAAATTCAAAATGTACATAAACAAAACTCTCGAGACAGTCACGACAATTTAAAACTTTTAGCGAAAAGATTTATTCAAAAGGTACAAAATATTATTAAAGTCGGGTCAAGAAAGTCTTGTGCTTTCGCGCTGCTGTAATGTTCTAATCAGTTTTTGTGTTGATAGAGATAGAGATGAATTTAAGTGAAGATAATGCATTAAGGGTGACTTTTACAAGTTCAAGTAAAACTTCAGATTGAAGATTAAACTCCAGATATAACCTACATTGCATTGTTTATCTGTCAGGTAAACAATGCAATGTACCTCAAGTCTGGTGTTTTATCTTCAATCTGAAGTTTTACTTGAACTTGTAAAAGTCGCCCTAAACACTCTGACACTAAAATCTCGTTTTGATAAATTTGGAGCTCTGACGATGGACTGAATGCTGAAACCGGTGTGCCATAAAGGATTGAAAAAATGTCTGACGAAGTATCAGATCTTCTCATACCAAAAGAAACAAGTGGCTAACAGCAATACAAATAAAAAATGATATGATAGTTAGTCGCACCATGCAAAACGTCGCACAGTGGGTAAAAGGTTTTCGGAAAAAAATGTTTATATTTAAGACCGTTTTACATGTAGCTCGTTTCGTATTGTAATGGTATTCAAATGCAGATATTAGTTTCTATTCAAATATTTCTCATAGAAATGACAATGCCGTTTCTCTTGCAGTAATCAACAGATACATTAATAAACAAAAAAAGGGTTCTTATTTGAACATGTATAATGTAGGTAGTTACCCAAAAGAAACGAATTTTCTCACTTAGCCCAAAATATGAAGTATTTTCCGTTCCAAAATTCGGTTGTGTTGATTTGTTCTTCAGTTTTGTTCACCAGAGGAGTTAAAAAGCGTATACGAGACTTATAACGTCTAAAAATGTTTGAACTTCCTGTCGAACTACAAACAATGCTATGTGACAATGGGCGAAGTGATCTCCCGTGCTTTCCGACGTTCACTGTTTCGACTGTGGTGTGCTCCGTGGTATATATTCCCCCGCCATCGCGCTGCAGTAAAGGGACTGGGGTGGGGATAGTGGTGGCGCGGGATTTCGGCGCACTTGAAGTATGTCGTAGAACTCGCTTCCAGTCTGCATTTAGAAACGTAATTTTCTCCTTCCTGTTGAAATTGTTGTCGGGTTTAATGATCTCAGTGGCCTCTCTCATTGTCCGTTTATGAATCTTAATGGCCTTTTATCCTTTATTGAGGATCAAATCATCGTCCCAGACAGAAAAGAGGAGTCAAAAAGACTCTGTCTGTGAGAGCGTAACTATACCATATTCACTTATTTTTGGCATCTCGTTACCTTTGAAACCTTAATTTTTTTATACGTATCTCTTTTCCGCACATGATGAGAATATACGATAAAAATGTCAAAGTCAGATTTCCAACACCTACTTGACGGCAATAATAAGTGAATGGTTTATACATGAGAATTTGGGAGCCGGCTGATTTGGTATGGGAAATGCAGCATCTGGAAAGAGCCTTTGGTTGGAATGGATACAGCAAGAATGAGTTCGATAGGGCCGTCCGTCCAAGGAATGTAGAGCGCCAGGAAGGAATAACCTACCATACGTCCACAAAGTAACGGACAGGATCGGCAGGGTACCGGAAAAGAACAATGTTACAACTGTCTTTAAACACACTCGTACAATACAACAGAGCTTGAGGCCGGCCAAAGACCGCAGAGATTCCCTATCGGCACCCGGAGTTTACCGACTTTCAAAACGTAGTGCCAACACGAGGATTGAGGAACATAAGAGGAGTGGCAGGCTAGGACAAACACAAAAGTGAGCAGTAGCAGAGCACGCTCTCTCCGAAGGTCACGACATCCTTTGCAACGAGGTGGATATCTTATACCAATCGCAGCGTTTCTATCCGAGACTAACGAGAGAGGCCATTGAATTTTTTAAACACGACAACAATTTCAGCAGGAAGGAGGAAGTTGCGTTTCTAAATGCAGACTGGAAGTGAGTACTATACTTCAAATGCGCCGAAACCCCGCGCCACCACTACCGCCCACCCCAGTCCCTACACGGCAGCGCGACGGCTGGGGAATAAATTCCCGGAGCTCGCTACAGTCGAATCAGTCAACGTCGGGAAGCACGGGAGATAACTTTGCCCATTGCCTCATCGCCTTTGATAATGTCTGCCGCAGTTGTAGACGAAACGTCAGGAAGGAATTCCATTGGCCCGCGGCTTGAAAGCCCGAAAAAGACTTGTGTTGACCGACCGTGAAAGCTTTCACAGTCTTACAAATTATGCTTTTTCACAAATCAATTGAAGTTGTGATTTGCCAATTCATGTGCTCTGACGATGAAATTACGTCATGGATACCTTAAAAATAGCGAACTTGCGACCAAAAAACGGATCCATTTTTAGAGAAATATCTGTCCATATCTCCTAAGTGATTGGTCTAAATAGCAAAACATACATATCGCCTTTAACCTACTTACCTTAACAGTTTTAACTGCATTCGCAAACTAACCCTGTGCAGTTGAAAATGTCAATTAGGATAATCCTTTTACGTCTTGACTTCCTTGGATCGTCCATTCTTAATGATTGAGTGGCTCTTGGAAGAGTTTTGATGCAGTTACACTCGGGAAGTTGGGCAAGAGCTTTGATTCTATAACATTTCGGGTGACTGAAAGTATTATAAACGAAATACACCGGCAAGTTCTGATATTCACTTGCGATGCTTTCTAGACCTCAGGATTAGCTAGGAGTGAAAGAGGGAAAAAAGCGAGATACTCAAACTGATATTCTCTTTTTTTTTTGTTTCAGCGAAGTCTTCACACGCAGTATCCTTTGCCAGAGCCGTATGGCAAAACGCGCCAACCTGCCTAACCGCCTCCGGCAACCACCTCTGTCTACCACACGTATGAAAGGTTATAGTCTTAGCATTTACCGTCTTGCGACGTTGCGCAGACAGTTTTCCAGAGATCTGCAAGAATGGCCCAAAGTGTGGACAGTAACGCTTCCTCAGCCGAATTCAAGAACAACGGCGAAAACGATATCAATGAAATAGATAGTGAGAGCGGTCGTTGTTTACTCGTTTCCGAGAAAAGTAGTGTTCACGCGTCCCATTCAGTGTGTAACGGGGTTGTAGTGGGAGATAGTGATGGCCATCCGGAACGTAGTCGTAAAGGAAGACCTAATAAAAAGAGTAATTTGGAGCTATACCTCAACGAAAAGAACGCCAAGGGCAAGCCCAAAGTCGAAATAAACCCTCTGTTTGACACTGGCGAGTCCGATCGACTGCTTAGAAATTCGCTGATTATGCCCTCGGCCGAAGAGAAACCAGTATTGCATGTACAGTTTAACCACAAAGACAGTGATAACTCCATAAAAAAGGAACCACCTCCACCTAGTCCTCCATCCTCCGAAGAATCCAGCTCTTCGTCATCTAGCTCATCATCTAGCGAGTCTCTGGAAATAGCCGAAGCTCGACCACCTGACGGAGGATGGGGATGGGTGGTTGTTGCAGCCTCTTTCATGGTCAATCTTATAGCTGATGGAATAACGTTTAGTTTTGGTGTTATTTTTGTCGAATTTTTAAATTACTTCGGTGAGAATCGAGGTACTACTGCCTGGGTGGGAGGATTGTTTATGGCCATGCCGCTGTTGTCTGGACCAATAGCCAGCTTCTTGACGGATAGATATGGTTGTAGAAAAGTCACAATATTCGGAGCTCTCTTAGCAAGTATAGGATTTATCATAAGTTCACAAGCGAATAGTATGTTAGTTCTTTGCATTACTTTCGGAGTATTAGCGGGTTTTGGGCTGAGTTTATGCTACGTGGCATCCGTTGTAATAGTAGCTTATTACTTCGACAAAAAAAGGTCATTTGCCACTGGGCTGGCGGTGTGTGGGAGTGGAATAGGCACTTTTATATTCGCCCCACTGATCCAGGCTCTTTTACAAGAATACGGATGGAGGGGTACTACCCTGATACTGGCAGGCCTTTTTCTTAACATGGTTGTTTGTGGATGTCTTATGCGAGACTTGCCCTGGACCTCTGAGAAACAAAAGAACTTGGCCAAAGAGAGAAAGAAAAACCGACACATGAAGCGAAAGTCTAGGCTCATGTCAGCAGACTCGTTTTCTGTTAGTACGGGTACTTGCACCGCAAGTGTCCTTCAACCAATAATAGAAAACAGCGAAGAGAACGAATTTGATTTTAGTAAACTCAGGTTGTGCAACTCAGTTGTTCATTTACCAACCTACGTACACGACGGAGAAAAAATTCCAGTCGAAGTCTTGGAGTTGCTGGCAGGAAATAAAAACATCTACAACATCCTATTGGCCAATTATCCCAATCTCTTGGTACCGTCGAGAAGTTTCAGCGACTCGGGTCGGCTGAATGACGCGGGTTCTTCAGTCAAGCATGCTAATACAACAACGCAGCTGTCACCACCATCAGCGGTTTCACCGAAAGACGAGACGTGGTGGGTGAAAAGGAACCCGGCATCTCCGACGTCACCCACCCAGAAGGCACCACCGAGGAAGTTGCCTGGAGCAGCTTTTCTTAAAGATCTTAGGATTCACAGGTAAGTTGAAAACATTAGTCTCAGACGCCTACTACGCGCAAGAATAATAGTCTTCTTTATAGTAAGTCGGTGGATATATTACACATAGTGAGACATAATGAGTGGTGGAAAGTGAATTCGTATTCCTTTGGTGTTTGTCATATATATGTGTTAGCCAAAGAGGTTTCTTAAAAAGTTATAGAGTGTTAAATTCAGAAAATAAAAATAAAAATTTAATTGAATAATTTGACAACGTTGCAGACATTTTATTGAGATATGGTAGGTATTATTGTTGAGATATGAGTGTACTTCAACAACCTGTAAGTTTCTAAAGGAGTTCATTAGGTAACACATCTATATGTCAACTCACTAACATTTAATTTTTATTCAATACCTATTGTGACTTATCTTGTATATTATGATAACAGTCGTTGTATACAGGGTGTCCCAGATAAAATGATATACATGGGGATTGCGTAAACGGTAAGATATACAGTTCCAGTTAAATGGGGAAAGAGTTGTGCTGTTCCAAGCTCAATCAAATGCGATATTAACATCCACGATATCTACAGGGGTTTTCAAAATATCGGGCTAAATCTAAAAATTGGGTTTTTAGAAAACCTGCAATATCCGATTTTAATAAAATTTGGTAGTTTTGGGTTATCTACTATGACCAATCGATTGACATTGACGATATTTTTCTAGACATTTTAGATTTTTTGCAACATAGTCAACTTTGTTATTTCTTATGGACGCCATTTTGGATTTATACGTCATTAAATAGCACGTAAAAAGACCTTTTCAACCATGTATAACCACACTAAATTGATATGGCCGAAAATTAAATTTATTAAAAACAAACATTTTTTCACTTAGTTGGCTGTGAAAACAAAGGCTGCTAATCAATTATTTTGTTTTTTTGTTCAAACAAAAAAGTAATTTATTAAAACAAAGTTATAAATTAATTAGGTACCATATGTATAAAATCTTCGTTATTATGAAAATTAAATTGAAAAAAATAGGAACAACAATTATTTCTAACTTACAACGATAAATGAAATTAAACAAATAACAATCAAGAATTAACCGAAATAAAATTAGTTAATAAAGTGTTCAAAAAGACCTCCATTTTTATTAATACACAATATAGTACACCTCTCAATTATAGCCAAACAAGCATTTTCGACAATTTGTCGTGGCATTTCTTGAATTGCTTGTCGAACGGCTGCTTCAAGTTCTTCAACTGTATTATGATTAGTGTAATACACTTTATCTTTTAGGTATCCCCATACACAGAAATCAAGGGGCGTCAAATCAGGTGAGCGGGCAGGCCACGCAACAGGACCTTGATTTCCTATCCAATTATCTCCATATTCTTTATTTAGGTGATTAAAAATAATTGCAGAATTGTGTGCAGGGACGCCATCTTGTTGGAGCCACATGGTGGCTATATCATGAAGAGGCAACTCTTCTAAACTGGGTTCTACGTAATTTTCAAGAATTGCTAAATACCTTTTTCCTGTTAGGTTGTCATTAAAAATGTTAAATAAAACATGTCCATTGAAAATATCTATCCAAACATTAAATCCCCATCTTGTTTGATGGTGAACTTCGCGGTTTCTAAATGGATTTTCATCGTCCCAATAAATATTATTATGTTTATTAAAGACACCACAATTAGTAAACTTGCTTTCGTCCGACCACAACACTTTTAAGGAAATCTAGGAGATTCCTGGCATTTTCTGAGGAACCAGTTGCAAAATACTGACCGTCTGTCTAAGTCTCCTTCTCGATGTGCCTGACTAATGTGCTCACGATATGGGCGGTATTTAAACTTTTTGAGAACTCGATGGGCGGTAGTTTTAGACAGTTAGCTTCGATTTGCCGAAGCGATGTGCGCGGATTTTCCAGGACGCTTTGCAGTACTAATCTTTCGTCGCTATTTCTGTTTCTGTTGGGCTTGTTAAATGAACCATACTTCAATAAATTATCTCGCAATCTACTGAAAGTCACTAAACCTGGTTGTCGTCTTTCTAAAAAGCGCTCATTGTTTCCCTCGCTCGTTCAGCATTTCTGCGGCACAATAAGCCGCAGAAACCTACCTTTTCTCTATTTGCAAATCTCTCCATCTTAAACTTATTGTTGAGTAAAAAGAGTTTATCACAAAAACGAAATTGTTTATTTTAAAACACTTGATTAATATAAATCTTAATAAAATAAATCAAAAAATAATTATTCAAAATGTCAAACCTATTACAATGTTCAATAACTTTAAAAATATCACAATTATTTTAAAAGTTTAAAAGTGTTGACAGAGCGATGGCATGGCCATAACAACAATCCCGACATTTGTTTTCACAGCCAACTAAGTGAAAAAATGTTTTTTTTAATAAATTTAAATTTCCGCCATATAAAGATAGGGTTGTTATGCATGGTTGAAAAGGTCTTTTTACGTGCTATTTAATGACGTATAAATCCAATATGTCGTCATTAAGAAATAACAAAGTTGACTATGGTTGCAAAAAATCTAAAAGGTCTAGAAAAATATCAACAACGTCAATCGATTGGTCATAGTAGATAACCGAAAACTACCAAATGTTATTAAAATCGGATTCAAGATGGCGAGATTATTGCAGGTTTTCTAAAAACCCAATTTTTAGATTTAGCCCGATATTTTGAAAACACCTGTAGATATCGTGGATGTTAATATCGCATCTGATTGGGCTTGGAACAACACAACTTTTTCCCCATTTAACTGAAACTGTATCTCTTACCATTTACGAAATCCCCATGTATATCATTTTATCTGGGACATCCTGTATAGGTACCTGTTCTCCTCTCTGTGAGGTACATTCAGAAACGCCTCATTTCAACCATTTCGTTTTTGAGTTTTTTAAAAAGACGTGTTGAATAAAAAACTGGTAACCTTTTGTCCAAAAACTTGAACCTAGTTATTTTCAAACATCAAACAGATGGTTTTACTCTAAAATCCATTGGGTTGAATGAAGGTGTTTCGTAAACGTTGACCTTAGCTAACTTTATTTTAGGTTATCAGTAACCTATAGAGGCGCCATGTTAAACTTGAAGAGGTACCGACTGCGGGCCAGCTCGTGTCCCGACATCTATAGAAATTCTATGACCACAATAGCTCAGGAGAAAGTGCAGTGGTTCGCCGGACTTTGGGACTTCTGGGACCTATTGGTAGACATGTTTGATTTCTCCCATTTCGCCGACCCCAAGTATTTGGTGTTTGCGCTATCCAACTTCCTTTTGTATACGTGGTACGACGTGCCTTATGTGTACTTAACAGACAATGCTAGTCTGCTAGGGTACTCCGATAACGAAGCGTCGATACTCATTTCTATTATAGGGATTATCAACATGGTTGGTGAGGTAAGCAGATTTTATTGTTGTGGGATTAAACACTAGCATGTAAATAGTTCAATAGAAAAAGTCATCAACTTGGTTTGAAGTGCCAAGAAAAAAGGAGAGAGTGTAATAAAACTGGAAAGGATAGAATGAAATATAGAATAGTTATTTGAAATAGTGTGCACGGGTAATAAAAATGTCCACCATTTAAATAGATAATAATGATAAAATATTCAGTCGTTCTTAAAATAACTCGTTTATGTAGAAAAATATTTGTACTACTCGCGTGCGCGAAAGTTTACTTTTCCGCACGCATTTGAGTGCGGAAAGTTGTACTTTTCCACACTAGTGCGAAAAAGTAAAAAACCTTAAAGTGCTGCTATTTTGCTTTATATAACTTTGTTTACTATGGTTGGTATGGAAGGACGTGATAAGAACCAGTAAAACTACCATGATTTATAGTTGTCAGGAATGGTGCCATTAGGTGCCTGGTACACAATCTTACTTATACCTGTACTGCATCTTTAATTTTAGTTTTGCAAAAAAGGCAGGATATCGATCTCAACATTTTTTAAATGAAAAGATTGATTTCTTTAATTATTGCCATATGCGGTAAAAGTAAGCAAACATCATTCATCAACAATACAATTTTTTTTTATATAAAAATATAAAATAAAAGTAGAAAAATAGTAGATTATGTCACTAGGAGTAAAAGTGGGTCTTTTCGTGCTGAGCCCAGAGATTGACGGCCGAAGCGAAGCTGAGGCCTGCAACTGGGCGAAGCACAAAAAGACCTTTTACTCCGAGTAACATATACTATTTTTTTTCAAGCATGCAATAAATAAGAAATCTATTTAAAAGTGGTTCAGTTTTGCAATTTTCTCTCATCCTCTTTAAGCGGGTCTAGGTACTTACCCAATTGTGTATATTATTTGTAAAATACATAGAATATGTTAGAATGGTGGTTTTCAATGTTCAATGGTTTTAATGTATTAAATAATAACCAATGATTATGGTAAACTAAGAATTTGTGGCATTATTTTCAATACTAAATTAATAAATGTCACATTGACAGATAAATATGATGACGCGCATGACATTTAACAGACGAATTCAGAATTCGAGAACCTATGCGATTTCGACTAATAACGGTTTCGGATGGTGCTCTTGAGTGCTCTGAGAGTATTTCTGTCCTTTGTTTTTTCAACAAGAATGTAAAAATGGCAATACACTCAGATCGGTTTATCTGGTGTCATCTATTATTAAAATATTTTTGGTGAATGAAAATCGTTTATATATGCGCCACCATGACACTAGCGGTGACTTTTGACTTTACTTTTACTGCCTAGGACTTTTTTGCTACTTTTTTGATCTCAAGATTTGAAAGCCCACTTTAGGTGTGCGTATGGAGAAAACAAATGACGTACTTTTAGTCCGCTTGAAAAAAATAAATATTTATTATATCAAAATTATATTATTATAGAAAAAATATTGTTCCTAACACTTGCGGAAAGTATCTTTTCCGCACTTGTTAGGAAAATAACTATATCTTTATTAAATAACAGCACCAGAGTTTTAATGATCTGATCTTCTAGTTGCAATAATCTTTTAGTTCATTTTTATTAATTTTATAGTCAATTTCTATTACTTTTATAACGATTTGATCATTGATTCTCTTCACCAAACAAATTAAGAGGATTACTCACAATAGGAACGCTACAATTTAGCTCCTCTATCTGTTGCATCATTAATGACATGAAAATCATTACTTGACTATTCTAAATCAAGCAGATACTTCAGTTAGTTGAGCAATCTTTCACAATATGATCGAGTAGAGAAATATTTATTCACAACCAAACCGAGTTCCCAACTTTTGTTTTTAAAGTTAACAATAGGCCCCACGTACGATATCTTTCCTATCTTATCTTCGTAGGTCTAAAACACCTTGGACAGCTGTCGTTAGTTCGCAGAATCTTTCTGTGCAGCTACATCTCCAATGATTCGGAGCTATTAATTCGAAGTATCAGCTCCATATAGCAACTCGCCTTTGTCGCAACTTTAGGTTTAAGTCTCGGTTTAAGTTGTCGTTACCAAAAAATAATTTAATCTTCAGAAAAGCTCTAGGAACTGTTTGAATTCCTATCCTCATCTATGTCTTTATCTTTATCCCTGTCTCGTTTACACAATCCAACAACTCCTGGAAACCTTGGATGGTATCGCACAAAATGGCCGTCGGCATATCGAATATGGTTAATCAGCTTTGCGTTTGACTTTTACTGCAATAGGGATATAGTGCATCCCTGTCTTACTCTGATACCTCGTTGAATGCATACGTCACTCTGTCAAAGCACTAAAAAAAGTATTTTTCTACAACCGTCAAAATATTTCACACGTTTCGCGCATTACTGACAGTATGCAAACTGACACATATTTTCACGGTTATCTTTCTCTCACGCCGCCCATAGCAGCGTAAAAAAAAGTTACTCGTTGCAATACGACTTCTGAAAATTGCTATTTATGTAACCAGTTACGAAAAGTCCGGTTTTGTGTAACGAATGAATGTTTGCGCAATTTGAATGTGATACACAAAAAAGGCTTTTCGTCACGTGTTTCATACAAGATTTTTTCTAATTCTGACCTCAAATACCTACTTATAGAGAGAATTATTATTATTAAACTTCAATATTTACTTTCAAACCACTTTGTATCTACTTAATACCGTAAAACTATAGCAACGGTGTGCCACAACCGAAACCTGCAACTGGTGGTGACACACAATTTTCATCAAGATTTTACTTTTCGTAACTAGTTACGAAAAGTAGGACGTTACGTCACCGTCATCAGTATTGAAAAGTGCCACTTTATATGTCAAAATTAGAAAAAAGTATTTTGCGCACGCCGTCAATACAGTGGTTGCAGAAAAGAACTGTGAAGCTTAATCATTTATAAAATCGTTAAAGATGTCCCATATTAGTGGCAGGTGGACTTTTACGGTTGTAGAAAAAAATTTGTTCTTAATTCTTGCGCAAAGTGTCTTTCGCGCACGCGACTGCCGTTGCCGAACGGTCAAGTTTGCACAAGTGTTGCTTGTTAGGAAAATAACTATTCCTCCATCATTAATTGTTGTTTTTTTGTTCTCTCTGTCACTCTATGTTTTTCTTCTTTTTCGCTTGTTCTCATTTCTTTCATGTAATTGTTTACGCCTTTTTCAATTTCACTTTTGCTGACATTTGAAATAGCGAGGTTTTTTTGGTGTCATTACCCCAATAAGGTTGAATAATTCAGTCACCTGCTTCTTCTTGGTTTCCAAACCAATGGCTCTTGGGAAGACTTCAAACTTTTGCTTAAAAGGCAGCAGTTATAAGTACATGACCTTTGAGGTTCAAAGTTTCTGGAGTCTACATATAGATCTCATGCTTTATTTCAAACCCATCTGCAAAATTTTAGTTGATGTGACGTCAGCTAAGTGCTTTACAACCAACACAAGTTGCAATAGCCGTTGCCAAGCCAATCTTAAGGTAATCTATTAACCTGATACGAAGAAATAGACCGTTCTCAAAGAGACTTAAGTCAAATAAACCTAAGATTTTATTTCATAGTGAAAATCTCAAAAAGGGTGGCTAAGTTTTTCTTTTCCACGCCAACATGTTTGCGCAAATTTGTTTATGCATAGGTACCGCAATCTCAAACTTGTTGGAGTCGACGAATATGTACTTTTAATAGTCAAACATTTTAGCACAAGATGTATAGTTGTGTATAAATATGCTAAATATGTCCAATTAATGTTATTATATGCACTATTATATTAATATGTAAAATAATTCTTTTAATTTACATTATCATCATATAGGTTTTGCGTCCTTTTACTAAGTTGAAAAAGATGAATAGCATTATTGGGAGGATGTAGGACATAAACAACACTTCACGATTGTACTTTTTGTCAACGTTTCGACCTTTATTGAGGTCTTTCTCAGGGCTCTTTCAATAAGCGAAGTTTGCAATTATCCTATATATAAGATGTAAACAACATCAGAATTACGATTAATAGTTGTTTATATTTCAAGCGAAAGGCGCGTTGACACAGTTCAGTTTGGTTTATCAGTTGAATGAATCATTGCATACAGTATCGTTTGAGGCAGCACCGAAACTAATGCGCGAGGTAATGCCCTACTGGACTACTTCGCATGGGAGCCGACCTTCGTCAGTCGCATCCATCAAGAGGTGATAGACGTGACGGTCGTCTCGCAACGGACGGTCGAGAAAGTAAAAAACTGGAGAGTATCCGAAGACACTTCGATGTCCGACCACAGGATGATAAGATTTGAAGTCGAGTCTTAACAGATACACCGCCGAAAACGAACTCGGGGACCACAGACTGGATCAAGTTCAATGAGATTTTAGGTCAGGCCATGGGTTGCAACGACCGGCGGTTGTTTTCCACATAGGAAATAGGTAACGAAGTAGAAAGGAAGTTGTGACCACTTCGGAAGCAGGGTGCTCGTAGAGTTCCGTGGTGGAATGGCACGCTGGAGCGTCTTGTTAGACACCAGAAGGGCCTTCCACCGAGCTGCCAAGAAGGGTGCGCAGGAGTGGGATGGATACAACGAAGCACGCAGAGAATTCAAAAAAGAGTTAAAGCGAAGCAAAAGAGCGAGCTGGCGGAAATTCTGCGGAGAGATGAACTCTCTTCTGGAATCCGCCAAGCTCGCCAAATTGCTGAGCTCAGAAAGAAGAAACCAGCTAGATACTTTGAAAAAACAGGACGGAACATGGACGGGAGAACAGGGAGAGACCCTAGAGATTCTCGTGGAGACCCACTTCTCTGGAGAAAATGGCGTGGCCGCTACTCCGGAGCTGGTTCCAGTCCGGGAGGATTGGATACTTGCAAGGAAAGTAGTGACCGACGAAGTCATTAGATGGGCGGTGGGCGAATTCAGTGCATTTAAGGCAGCGGGACCAGACGGTATATTTCCAGCAAGGATGTAGGATAGACTGGACAATGTGCTCCCGTCGCTGAACAGAGTGCTCACGGTGAGCGTGGCACTGGTATACGTCCCCAAGGCGTGGAGATCCGCGAACACGATCTTCATACCAAAAACAATGACGCTAAATGGTTTAGACCCATAAGTTTGACATCCTTTCTGATAAAAACGTTAGAAAAGATAGGCGATAGGTACATTACAGAGGTAACTTTGGTAAGACAACCCATAAACAAAGATACTACGGCATACTCGAATAAAGAAGTGCTGCTGGCACTCTTTTTCGATATTGGGGGAGCATTCGAGAAAGCCAGAACAAACAACATCTGCGTCGCCTTTAGGGCTCGGCGGACACCAACATCTAAGTGGGGGGTGGTAACCTGGGTCAGATCAGCGCTCCGCAACTGTAGGGTGACGGCTTCTCTGGGAGAGGACCGGAGGGAAATTGAGGTCGAGGCCGGCTGTCCACAAGGTAGCTGCTTATTACCTCGACTACGGTGTCTCTTAATGGGTGGTCTTTTGGAGAGACTACAGGCCCAGGAGTTTAGTGCGCAGGCATATGCGGATGAGGGACTGGTCATGATACCACGAAAGTTCGTGGGCAGCGTTTGTGATCTATTGCAAAGAGCATGCAGAATAATAGAACAATGGTGTACCGAGATGCGACTGTCAGTCAGTCCCGGCGAGAAAGAGCTTGTACTCTACACCAAAAGGAGAAAAACTACAGGAATCCTGTTACTCACGCTGTACGCGGAACCTCTGTCGCTTAAGCCGCAGGCTAAGTACCTGGGGGTGATCATAGACAGCGGGCTGACCTAGAAAAGTCATGTAGAAAAGGTATGCAATAACGCAACAACACTGCTGTGGCAACTGCGCAGGGAGTGGGCAGGAGGTGGGGCCTTAAGCCACACGTCCTGCACTGGCTCTACACTGCAGTAATCAGACCGAGAATATCCTATGGGCCCGTGGTCTGGTGACCAGGGGTGGACAGGGCCTGCTATGCGTTGAGGTTGGCCAGGCTGCAGAGAACAGTGTGCCTAGCCATAACGGGTGCATTCAGAACAACAACGGGAGCAGTTCTCAATGCTTCATTGGGTCTGTCAGAGCTTCCAATGTGGATGATGAGGGAGGCGATGGCTTCCTGCAGGTGGATGGATTTTTCAGACCAGTGGAAGGAAACAGCCATTTGGGGTAAACATCTCAACAAGAGAAGAATTCAAAGAAAAACTGCTTCAGCAACCTTCTGAGAATAATTAGGTATGGTATACAGACGGATCAAGAATGGCTGATTCACAGTCGTCAAGAGCCGAAATATATAAAGCAGGTCATGGAGAGGGCGAGAGCTTTCCCTTGGGATGCCACACCACGATTTTCCAGGCGGAGGTGAGGGTAACTCTGGGATGGGTTCCTAGACATAGGGGCATTGAGGGAAACGGCCAAGCGTTGTTCCCAGACGTGCTTTACTGCACCGGAGCCACGTCTAGGAGTAAGCCATGGGTACGTCTCTCACGCTCTAAATGAGTGGGCATGGGAGCGTACAATGACAAACTGGGCGCAGTCAGAAGTATGTAAACAGACCAAGGAAATCTACACTAACCCGGATAGATCCTCGTGGCTACTTGCGAGAAGTCGGCAGTGTCTGGGAAGCCTTATAGGAATCCTCACTGGCCACTGCAGACTAAACAGACACATGCACCTCCTAGGAATGTTAGACAGTCCACTCTGCACCCACTGTGGAGCAGGGGAAGAATCGTCATACCACTTTCTGGGAGTGTGCTATAGGTGAGCGCAACTGCGCCACTGGACAC
Source organism: Taphrorychus bicolor (assembly GCA_951812265.1). Lineage (NCBI taxonomy): Eukaryota > Metazoa > Arthropoda > Insecta > Coleoptera > Curculionidae > Taphrorychus > Taphrorychus bicolor. The sequence goes on along the minus strand of OX638298.1, from coordinate 2,977,043 downwards.
TGGGAGCCGCCTTCCTCCATCGAGAGGAGCTTCCGACTCCGAAGATGGGACGGTATGCTCTCCTTCACATTTGGTTAAACTTGACATTTGAGAAAAAAATCGTGTAATACCTCCCCCCCTTTGTTCATTTTTTTTTTAAATTATTAACTTTTTTTGCTCTTTTTGATTGGAATAGAACGTTGACAGTCTCTTAGAAGTCTTAGAACCGACTTAGTTCATATACATATAGTACATACAATAATTCATCAACAGACTTAATTCATATGAAATAAACCCCGAAAATATAAAAAAAAATGGCACAAAGCTCGATTATAAAACCTGTTGGAGCGACCACCGAAGGGGGTCTGCATCCAAAAATATAGCATTTGCGGAACACTTATTGGAAACAATTAAATTCGTTTAAATCGGTACACTCGTTCTTAACCTACAGGCTTGAAGTCAAACTTGAAAGTTGAGAAAAAAATCGCAATAACTACTGTAATACTTTTTGGTTAATAAAAAAAAATGAATTCTTTTCCTGTTTTTGATCTGAATAGACGTTTTCAATCTTCTAAAAATGTTACAAGTTTTTAGTTCGATTAAAATTAGCCAAGAAGGTATTTTTTTAAAAAAATGCCAAAAAACTCATTTTTAAAAGTACTTAAAAATCGACCACCGAAAGGATCTATCTCCAAAAATATTGCACCTACGGAACTTTCGTTAATACATGTAAAAAATGAAATCATTCTTAATGATTATATGAATTCTTATATTGAATGATTATATGAACATTCTTAATGATTCCCTTTATATGAAAGACCAACGCTCCAAGTTTTAACAGCATTACCACTCAATGAGTCCTCAAAAGTTTTTTGAGGTCTTTTTCGATTCTACTGCAGACTAGGGCGGAAAGTTTTTTGTGCAATATACCAAAATGCTATAAAACTATCAGAAAAACTGTAAGTACGATGATCAAACCACTATAGGTATCCACAGTTGCCCCATCTCCGTCTCCAAAACAAAATTGTCACACAGGATGTACCCCTGAAAAAGACGTCAAATTGTCATCTGTTTATAATCAATTAGTGGACATTTTTATTAGTCGGAATATAGTTTTTTTTGGTAGGACAGCAATGATGATACCCATAATTTTTAGATAATTCTTGGATGGGCTGGAGATAGGTCCTGGGCCAATGCCAGTATCATCTACGCAATTTGCATGGCGCTGTGTGGAGGCGTGATAGCCCTGATCCCTCTCATTTCGGACTACTCCCTGTTATGTCTGGTTTCTGGCGGTTTTGGTTTCCTTATAGCAGCAAATTATTCCTTGACCTGCGTCATCTTGGTGGAGCTTATTACGTTGGATCGGTTTACCAACGCGTACGGTCTACTGTTGCTGGTCCAAGGATTCGCAAACTTGATCGGACCACCAATCGGAGGTAAAGTTTATTAAAATAATTTTTTTTGTAGGATACGTGTCTTCACAACATTTGTTCTCAGATATGAATATGAGCCCAATCTTTAAACCGCAATGTGTACCCTCGTCCAGATCTTGCTCTTTATGCTCCAAAAGTTTTCGTTTTTTGTTTTCTATAAGCTGAAATCTACTTTAGTATAATGCTGTTGCAGCTTTAGTAACAAAGCCTAATTACCAAAAGCTATATTAACGTTTCTCGGTATTTGTTAACTGTGGGCTGATTACACAAAACTGAATGAACAAAAGTAACGATGGGGATAAATAATGAAAGTTTTCGTTGCTAGAGTTTTGGCAAAGTTCCCAGCCAAAATTTGCGTTTAAAGGTAGGCACTCATAATGCGGAAGATTAATGAATTTAATGGGGTGACTTAAATAATGGGCTCTATAGAGGCAGAGAAAAACAAGAAGAGCGATTAGGTTGAAGTTGTAACTTAGTTTCAGCTTTAGTGCTTTATAAATATTAAGATGTCAGCTTTTCAGATATACTAGTGCTCTATAAACATGACCTAACATTTGTCGGTATTCCTATATAGCAAATGTTATAATATGGAGACTTAGGCCTCAGGAACCGCTCCATTCTATAAGTATATACCCACTGGTTTTGATAACTTGTGAAAGTTGCACATGGTGTCCCAAGTTTCTTTTTTTTTGTAAGAGACCATACCGTCTCTTTCATTTAACCGTAGTTACATAGGGGTATTATATTATAAACAGCTGGAAATATGAAATCCGCTAAATAAGAAAAAATGCTCTTTGGAATGTCTAGTAATAATCCATTGTTAGATTATTTAATTTCCTTTCAGTTCGGTAGAGAAAAAGTGCTAACAAAATATTGCCAGGTTAAAAACCTTGGTTTCATGTAAAATGGCTATTCTTTAAAGGATATACAAAATGTCGTTAATCTTAAATTGTTTTTATTTATTTTTTGGTTCCAATTTGTATCTAAGAGTAGTCAACAATTGAAACGAAAACCGCAAAATTATAGGTCAAATTTATAATTAATTATCTGCTGAACCCCAGCGTTGACTTCGGGGTCTTTTGAAGATTTGGAGTAAGCAGAGATGTCTCGTTATGGTTGGTACATACTGATAATTTACTCTTTTTGATAAAATCTGTTGAGAGATTGAAATCCAGCGAATATTTACATTTTTATACGATTGTTAAAAATAAATATTTATGTAATTTGTTTGTTAATGTTTGTCAAGGATCAATATATCCCTAGGCCATCTTGGGGTCTTTCAAACGAACTAGGAGTGCAATCTAAAGTGTTTTCCGGGCTTTGAACCCGTGGCCTAATGGAATTTCTTTCTGAAGTTTCGTCTACAGCGGCGGCAGATTATCAAAGGCGATGAGTCAATGGGCAAAGTGATTTCTATTCTCCCGTGCTTTTCGACGTTGACTGATCCAACTGTGGTGAGCTTCGTGGTATTTATTCCTCCGACGCGTCGTCGCGCTGCAGTGGAGGGTCTGGGGTGAGGGTAGTAGTAGCGAGGGGTTTTGGCGCACTTGAAGTACCTAGGTCGTAGAACTCGCTTCCATTCTGAATTTAGAAACGTAATTTTCTCCTTCCTATTGAAATTGTTGTCGTGTTTAAATATCTCAATGGCCTTTCTCGTTAGTCTCGGATAGAAACACTCCGATTGATTAAGATATTATCCACCTCGTTATAAAGGATTTCGTGACCTTCGGAGAGAGCGTGCTCTGCTACTGCTGACTTTTGTGTTTGTCCTAGCCTGCAACTCCTTTTGTGTTTCATAATCCTCGTGCTGACACTGCGTTTTGTGGTGCCAATGTACCGAGCCACAGATGCATGGAACTCTGTAAACTCCGGGTGCCGATAGATGATCTCTGCGGTTTTTGGCTGATATCAAGCTCTGTTGTATTGTACCACTGGGTTGGCTATTACTGGACTAAACTGAAAATATGTAGTGGTTAGGCAGTGTTGGAACAACTTGGCAATATCTTGTCGAAATTCCAGGTTAATATGTTCCATGGCTTCATCCTTAATGGCTACCATCTTGAAGAGCGAAACAACATCGAAGCTAACGAGAATTTCTCCTGGAGAAAAAGTCAAAGAATGCAGTTTTTCGATGAAATGACTGGAGTCTTAAAGCTGTCAGAATTTCCTATTTTACGTTGCAACAGTTTTGTGAGGTGTGGTTTCCACAAGATATTGCAAGTTGTTCCAACACTGCCTAGCCACTACATATTTTCAATACACTGAAGATTTCTACGAACAAACTGAAAGTGTAGCTATGAGCAGCCTCCTTAGTCCAGTAATAGCGAACTATTTTAGCGAATTCTACGACCTACTTCAAGTGCGCCAAAATCCCGCGCCACCACTACCCCACCCCAGTCCCTCCATTGCAGCGCGACTGCGGGGGAATGAATACCACGGAGCTCACCACAGTCGAATCAGTCAAAGTCGGGAAGCACGAGAGATCAATTCGCCCATTGCCTCATCGCCTTTGATAATGTCTGTCGCAGCTGTAGACGAAACTTTAGGAAGAAATTCTATTGGACCGCGGCTTCAAAGCGCGGAAAACACTTTACACTGTATTTTGTGCGGCCGTGAAAAGCTTCACAGTCTTATTAGACAGAACCCTTTGCTTCCTAATATTTTTTCTGCCCTTTTGACATAATTGAATTTTTAATGTTTATGTCTTTTTAGGTTGGCTGTACGATATTACAGGCACCTACCACATGTCGTTCTATTTGGCGGGGATATTCATCGCAATCTCAGGAGTCATGTTGGTCATTATACCTGTGACCAAGCGTTACAAGAGGTTCATCCGTGAACGCACATCGTCCGAAGCCTCGATAAAAGAAACTTCAATCAACGACCCTAGCGATTTGAAAAACAGCTCCTCACTGGAAACCAAGGATAACCATCAGGTTTAATCGAGTAACTAAATATTTGCTCTATTACCTATAAGCGAATGTAGGTAGTGACTGCGTCACAAGAGGTGAATTGGATTTCTTTCGTGAGTTCTTCAGTGAATTTTAAGGTATGTGCCTGCCATATATTGGTACTATACAAGAGTACCTAAGCGTTTTAAAATTGGAATTGAATACCTTATCTATTCCGTCATTTTCGGAATATTTATAGGTTTATTATGTTTTTTAAAAATATATATATTACAATACTTTGAGAATAAGACCTGGGAGTGATTTCCGCTGTGCACGTGAAGCAAACAAAGCACATTTTCTTTGGAAGTTTTGATGTCCTTCTGGTTTCAATTTTTGCGCACGTAAGTGTACATGGCAAGCCAATAATAAATTTAGCCACTAATTAACTAATTAAGTAGTGAAACGTATAGTTGGTATGTTCTCCCGTATCATAAATACTTTGATATTTTTTATGAATTTAATGTAGAGGCTGTGTACCATTTAGGAATCTAGGAAAATGATATTATCTGTAGCAGTTAATAAGTCATGTTAAGACCCTCTTCCCATGTCGAACCTACTTATACTCTCGTTAAATACAGTTCTAAAACTGTAACTAGCGACTGCTTTGCTGCACGAAAATATTGCATGAAAGTCCTACCTCTTCTAAATTAGTTGCATAAACATTTTTGAAATTTAAATCTTTAAGGGCGTTTTCAGATTAGTCTGTACCTACGTAAAAACTCAGTTAGCTGTAATGTTAAAAGACTAGAGGTAACTCTTACAACTCGTCAAGATGTTGAAAAGCAATACCTGTGATTTAACTCGCTAATACCCGAAGTCGTTTTCGAATTAGTCAGCTCTCGTCTTAGTATTACGCAAAGTGGCATATATACACTTGATCTGATAACTGTTAATTTAGCATCAGCATTTGCCTACAGAATTATCAATTTTTATGCCACTTAAAATTGTAATGCTTATACAGGGTGTCCTAGATTAGAATGCAAATATTCAAAAACAACGGACTTTTGGATACATTAAAAAATACCTGTTTGGCACAAGAAATCTTTTATAAATTGCTTGTTGTATTAAATTTTAAGAAAAAAAATCTTATGTTTTATACAGGGTGAGTAATGGATGGTCGAATTCTTTGGTCGATTTTAAGGGGTGTCGGTAATGCAATTGTGTTACCTATAGAGCTTCGTTAAAAAGTTACCGAGTGTTGAAGTCAGAATTTCAAAAGGCAATAGTCTCGAATATTCCAAAGCGTTAGAGTTATTTATATGAAATTTTGGTATGTTTTGACTACTAAGGAAGGCGCACATTTTGCAATTTACAAAATTATTTTTATTTTCGCCAGTGAAGCCAACCAGTAGGTTAAAGCATGTTATTTCAATAAAAAATGTTACACCACTGATTTTTCGAAAAATGAATTCTAATTTTCCCATTAGCTACTGAAGAAAAAAGTCCACCTCAGGTTTTTTTACTAAGACACAACTTTTTCGAGTAAACAAAGGAGGACCGTTCCTCAAGTTTAATCATGGGTATCTCGGTTATTTGAAGAGTTACGAAGAGGGTAAAATGACTTTGAAAATGACCTTTTCAAATTTCAAAAACTCTGACGGGTTTCGGAAATATTTGCAGACATTTTTAAAAAACTTGAAACTTTAATTTTTTTGGTCTTAATTTAAAGAGATTGGAATAAAATAATTGACACTTTTTCAGAACCACTTTTTGCTCTCTTAAACGGGGTATTTTCAAATTTAAAATGAAAAGATCTATACCGCAAAAATTTCGTCATTTTTGGGAGTCTGTATCTGTGAAACGCCTTAAACGAAATTTGTAACTTAAAGAGATTATGAAACACCACTTCTTCTAAAATCAGTGTAGGCGGTTGACCTGAAATAAAAGTTATTTTTTGAAGATTATACAGGGTAAAGAAAAAAAGGCTACAAAATGGTTGCATTTCAACCCACAGAATTTCTTAGCTAGGGTAATTTAAGAACATTTGTTGATATGACATTTAATAGCTTTGGTTTATATCTGGGGACATATTTGGCGGTTTTTAGTTTTTTATCCCACCAAAAAGTTACAGGGGGTTTTCAAAAAGTTTGCTCTTTCTTGGAAGTTACCCTGTATCGCGCGAACGTCCCCCATTTTCATAGAACAATTTTTTTCCTAGAAGGTTCTTTCTACAACTGATTGTGGAATCAGAAAGGTAGAATCAAGATTTCTATTTCATGTTGTACAAGGGTAGCAAAAATGTAACCAGCAACTTATCAATAGTTCCTTAATTGGAAATTCATGCCGGGCGCCCTAAGTTTTAAGACTATTATTGAAATGACATTTAAGAGTCGATACATCGGGACGTTTTTGTCAGTTTCTTTTTTGGTCTACGAAAAAAGCTACTGGACGTTTACGGAAAGTTTGCACTTTCTTATATGTTATAGTTTATCGCGGGAATACCCAGGCTAATAAAATAAATTGAACCTAAAAGTTCATTGATGTCAGTACATTAACGTAGATTGATGGCTAATAAAACATTTCTATTCCATGTTGTACAAGAACTGCAAAAAAATTAAAAAGGAAAATGGTCAATACGGGTTGAGTCATAAAGGTAATTGAAAATAAAACCTCAAATTCTTTGGTCAATTTTAAGGGTGGTTTGTCATATAAATTTATTGTCTACTTTTACAAGTTTCTGCAAAGCCGCCAAAAATATCTCAATAAAATTTGAAAAGCTTTATCTGCTATTGAATATCCATATTTGGCAATAGAAACTAAATCTTTGTCTTCACCAGTGGCGCGCTTGTCAGCATGTCAATGCCTATTTTTAATGTAGAAAAAAGTGCACTTTTGTGCAAAATTAATCAAGGTTCTATTAGATATTTTATTCTGAAGAAAAAAAATCTCCTACGTTTGTTTTAGTACAATGTAACAACATAACAACCGTTTTGGAGTAAAAAAATAAAAATTGTTTTAATTCACGTCTTCTTTAATTTTATAGTTAATTTGATCGAAAGTTTGAAATTATTTAAAATATCCATAAAATGCAATATGAAATGTTAGTAATGCAAACTGGTGACCTTCGAATTCGTCAATAGTTTGAAATCTTGTATCGAAATAACTATTGATTTAACATGTCCATTAAAACGATGTTGACTTTTTGTACTTCAAAACAGTAAATCATACTGAAAAGTTCAGAATACATTTTAACATCCTGTTTATTGAGCGAAAAATCGTAAACAACACATTTAAATGACGAAAATTCCTTAAAATTCACTAAGGAATCTGGGGGTTAGTTTTCAACCGTTTGTTATGATTCACCTCATTGGACAGTTTCCCATTTGATTCTTTGGCGTTCTCGTACAACAATATTAATCATCAATCTATGTCAATGGTTTTAAGGTCAATGAACATTTCGTATTACGAACTATTCCAGCAATTAACTGTAAGTTATAAGAAAGGGGAAACTTTTTATAAACGTCCGGAAATTGACAGGCAACTTACAAGATAATGCAAACTTTTTGAAAATCCCCAGTATTGTTTTTTGTAGGTCAAAAAACTGAAAACTACCGAATATGTCTCGAGATATCATAAAAAGCCATTAAATATCATAACAATGCAATCACTTTAGAGGGCTTTTTTTCTGTAGCTTGTACATTTTCTTTTATTTACCTTTATTTAAAACTAACCACCTAGTCTGAACCTAGAAGAAACAATCTTTCAAAATCTCTTAAAGTTACGAATTTCGGTTCCATTAGCAGTTTATATGCATTATTTATATCGGATTCTAAATCTTCTTGCAATTCTATATTCGGTGATATGCGACAACTAACACTACTAGACATATTTTTTTATAGTAAGATGCGCGCCTTCCTTAGCAGTTAAAACATACCAACTTTTATTAAGACAGATCTTACTCTTTCGGAATAATCAAGTCATATGCATTTTGAAATTATAAATTCAATAACCTGTAACTTTTTTACGATGCTCAATAGGCAACACATTTCTATCACAGATCCCTGTTAAAATCGACCAGAGAATATATTTAATTTTTGACCACCCATTATAACTTATCCTGTATTACTTTTTCACTTATTTTTGACATCTCGTTACCTTCGAAATCTTCTTTTTTTTTAATTATCTGTTTTCAGCACATGTTAGGAAGATACGATGGAAATGTCAGAATATGTATATATTTGCGTCCTTCCCGGTACAATAAAAAAGTGAAGAGCAGTATTGACACTCTTCTCAAATCTAATAGAGTCCTGAAGAAGGAGTGAGTAAAGATTGAAACGTTGGCGTATTCACAACTGTGATGTAGATGTTTATTTGTCCTACACCTTTTTGACGAGGTAACAAAAGACACCCGGCCTGTTGTTCTGGCTACCGGGTAGTGTGGGATTTGCAAGGAGCTCCATTCCCCCGCAGCAATCAGCCGACGAGTGTGGACCAGCTGCCCCGACGGCAGCGAAGGTACCAAGTGCATACCACAGTATAAAGAAAAATACATTATACCAGTATCGTCAGTTCGTGTCGGCACTTTTGATATTCCCAAAACTAAAGCGTGCCGCGCGCACCTGCACCCGGCAATTTTCTCGAGTAGTTACAGGGGACTTGTATACGGCTCAAGCATAAGCGATGCACTGCCAAAACCAGCCAAAACCGGTTTGGTGGTGCACCGCCGGCGGACGGGGCAAGGGGAGGGGAGTTTAAATTTTCGACCGACTGACGTTATTGGTATAATGTATTATTCCTTATACTGTGGTGCATACCCACTAAACACAACTTTCTCGACTCCAATTTTTTTTTTCATCATCACCGATCGCTACAACACCACCCTTTAGGATATTCCTCGAAGCACCGGGAGGATTATTTGCTTTTTTTTCTAGCTTTTATTCTTTTTTTTTTCTGTTCTCTTTATGTTTTTGCCTTCCTTTTCTTTCGCTTGTGTAACTTCCATCAGAAACGTTTTACAATCGTTCCAGTTCTGAGATGACGTTCACATTACGTCAACGAGGCTGTTGGCCGCTAATCCACTCCCACTTGTAACTCAAGTGATATTCTCTGTCTAGTCCATGTGGGGCAGTGGAAAATGTTGTGCTCCGCCGTGTCATTCGCCGCGCCACAGTGTGGGCAGTAGTTGTGTGTTTTCCCTATCCTATTGGTGTAGTATCGGAAGCTTCCGTGTCCACGTTCTTTTGTCCATTGTACCTTAACTTGTTCAGCTTCCCATCTGGCTTGCAACCTGCTATCCACTATTCCATGTTAGGTTTTGTTAGAAATGCATCATGTATAATGAGAAAAATAACAAAATAAACACATATATTATTAAATACTATGAAACAACAATTTTTAAAAGGGAACAAAAAACATAGTTGTTGGCATGATAATCACTGTTACAGGCCCTTAATTCTCAGTTATTGCCCTGCGTAAATTTAATCGTAAATTTAAAAAATAGTTACTTCGCTATGCATATGAAGTTGCTTATTGGTGGCCCTTCGAAAAGGATTCAGCTCCTTTTTCTTCCAACTGACTATATACATCGACACTCGTCAGGGACACGTCAAATCTAGTTTTTGGAGGAATGAAATACATTTTTGATCATCCGTTTCAACTCCCTGAAACTGTTCAAAAATTTGTTCCCCCTTAAAACTAAAGTTAGCGTGTTTGAATGATTTTCAATGTATATACTTAATTGGAAGAAAAATGGGGTGGATCATTTTCTATGGGGGACCTTGCATAATAATTGAAGCAGAATACGTACTTAAATGGGAATTAAAACGTTATCGCATGAAGAAAGTCATCTTTAATGATAGATATATGAACAACACATTAACGTGGTACCTACCTATAGATTATATTCTATCAATCTGTTGGAATTTACCAACTTATTGGTATTTAACATTGGTTCTATTACATATTTTATTCTGAAAAAAAAATCTCCTACGTTTTTTTAGTACAATGTAACAACATAAACACCGTTTTGGAGTAAAAAAATAAAAATTGTTTTAATTCACGTCTTCTTTAATTTTATACATTGTTGTAATTAGGGTTCTTAAGTTATAAGTTGTTGGTGAAGTTAGCGGGATTAGGACAAATAATGCACCTCTTCTTTATTTGAAAATGGCCGACGTTTCGACTATTTATTTAGTCTTCATCAGGGCTATTCTCACTTAGACAGGGTAGTCAGTTAAAGTACGATTTAAGGTAGTTACGGTAGCAAACTCCATTCGATTGTTCGGTGACCCTGGTATCTTGGGCTCGACAAAACACACATACGCTGCCCAAGGTACAAAATTTGCGAATGATTGAATGAAAATTCGCAAATTTTGTACCTTGGGCAGCGGATGTGTGTTTTGTCGAGCCCAAGATACCAGGGTCACCGAACAATCGAATGGAGTTTGCTACCGTAACTATCTTAAATCGTACTTTAACTGACTACCCTCTCTAAGTGAGAATAGCCCTGATGAAGACTAAATAAATAGTCGAAACGTCGGCCATTTTCAAATAAAGAAGAGGTGCATTATTTGTCCTAATCCCGCTAACTTCACCAACAATTTAATTTTATAGTTAATGTGATCGAATCGATATCAACTTGCTCTTTTTATACTCTGGGTGGTGGCCGATCTAGAGCGCTCTGAGAGTATTTCCATCCTTTGTTTTCTCAAAAAGAATGTAAGGATCACAATACTCTCAGAGCATTCACCCGAACACGCTGTAAGTGATACGGTCTTAAGTATCTATCACATTTAATGCCAAGTTTCAATTTAGTCAAATTCTCGGTGCACGAAAAGCACAACACGACAGAAATGCTTTCATTTTGAATTGAATTAATCATGATTTTATTTGTTATTTCTTTTTCAGGGTTAGAAAGGGGTTTTGTGGCCCTCAATAATTTTTGGTTAGTCGTATTTTATTTTAATTTTTGGTTAGATTTAAACAATATTTAACAATAACTTTATCTTGCTGTTCTGTACATTGTTATTATTCTCTTCTTCGTGGTAGTCATTTTTGTCTACGTTAACGTATGTATTTTATAATGAGTTTGAGTGGAACTCTTGCCACTAAAAGTTATCTTCAGTTTGTTCAAATTCAGTAAATTCAAGCTTCCGTAAATTTTCCTCACCATCAATCTTCTTGAAAGTTCCAAGTGTTGTTCCAAAAATAAGAGGCACTGTTTGCAAATAAGAGTCACTGTTTATATAATTATGAGTTTATTTTTGTTTTTTAATCGTAGCAGTAGGTTCATTCTTTCTTTGATAGCCTCCTAAACATTTTGTATATTCGATACCGTTCTTATTCCGTAAAAAAATCCCCCTAATCCATTTCAGGTCGAACTGATTTATCAATCACCTCTTTTAGTATGGAGGCAAAATGTTTTTTCGTTAAGTTGGAATTTTTACGCCTCCACTTAATTATCCCCCTTTTCCAACCATATTTTATCGCTTTAAATGTCCATACGTCAGCTGGTTGTAATATACGAGTCGTTTTTGCGTATAAGACTAAAAGGATAATTTATACTTGCTGCAAATGTTACTTACTCTACGATCCAAATGGGTTGCATGACTCTCAACAAAACTTCTTGAGAGTCATGAATGTCTTATTTTGCATTACAACTGTTAATATTATAATGGAAAACATGATATTTAAATGTTTCAAATGTTGGTGAAAAATATTGTTTGTGATATATTCATAAAATTCTACATCCAACCTGAGTTCGGTATCTGTAAAATTATAGTCTTTAGGAACAAATTTTGAAATATCCTTAAGTATTCTGCTATGAAGGCCTGAATTTCTCTGTTTACTATCAATTTTTTAAACATTCATGACAAAGCAAAAAAGTTGAGGTATAACAACAAATCATTTATATTCTACCAAAAAATCAGCCTAATAATTAGGTAAGTGAATTGGGGCCAATGACTACCATAAGGTATGCTTTATCCTAAGGTATACTGGAAATATGTGTACTTTGATCTGGGACACCCTATACATTTCACGTTCCTTCTGTAGAATTGAGCCAATTTTCGAAATATTTGTACTGAGCTGACCAAATTTTTGTCTAGGCCTTTTACTCATTAGTATTTTAGAATTATTATAGACCAATGGTAGTGCAATAACTCTTTACTCCTGAGGCAGTATTCAATCTGAAATTAGTTTATTTATACGTAATCAATATTTTTCGTTCCGTTATTAAAATACTGTACTTCTACTTGTCTTTTTCTTACAAAAACAGAAGTACTGGTGTTTTAGAAAAGAAAATTACAATGTTTTTTTAGCGAATTAAATAATATAGTTAATTATCGTAGCATCGTACTCGTTACTGTCCTTTTATTATTAGTGTTGAGTTGAGATCGATTTTTTTCGTTGGTTTTGTCTGTAAGATTGTAATTTCTACAACATTTGTATTCTGAATTGAAAATTTGTTAAACTTTTTCTAAATTAGGTAATTTTAGCAGTTAATTTTTTATGCATAACGGTTCAGTGAATTCATACTTATATAGTCCAAAACAAGTTCGAAGTAATAAAGTAAATAAAATCGGTTTAAAAATCACGAACCAACGTGTTTTACTTTATTAATTGTAAGTAGGAACAGAGGAACATTTTCCCCAAAAACTCGATATTCTTGAACATTTTAGCAAAAATGTAAAATACCAAAATTCCTCGAAATGATAATAAGTTCCTATTAGTTTGAGGCAAATATAAAGCTTTTTGCGCTTTACTGGTTGATTTCTGGAAGATCTCTTCATTTGGATGACTGTACAGGAATAAGGAACTATGGTGCCATAATGGTAATGGTGAAAGATGATCGAAAAATGCGGATAGTTTACGTGGAACTCGATAGCTATTGACATCTGACTCGATATAGCTTTTGCAGGTACTAAGACGTTTTTATGTTTTTTAATAAAACTCTTAATTCCTTGAATTTCTGTCTTAATGACCCTCGTTTACAAGTAGTAGTTTTCAGTTTCAAGTACTTTTAAATCATCCTTTATATCTGAATTTTTTAATCGTACGGCTTGCTTTTATTCGGAAGAATAGAAATTCTTGAAGTGAAAGAATACTTCAAAGTAGGTATGTCGTTGATGATGAATCATCAGACATGCTAGTTAAAAACCTACTCGAATATATTAAACTAAACAAAATAAAAATAACAACATTTCTACAAACAGATGTTTTATGAGCCATCTTATTGATGATGTGATCCCTGGGTGAAGTAAAAAGATTATTAGATTATTTGAAGATTATTAGAAGTTAAAGTTATATTACGAATATTTACAAGTTTGTCTAGTATTACGCTTATCTCTAGTTTTTTTTTTTATAGTTAAAGCTATTTACACGTGTGAACAAGTGTCTGCTGTTGTGTTAATTCTTAAAAGCCGTTAGTCTAAAATCTCCCTAAACCACATGCCTAGGAAGATCCTGCTCCAGATTACCCGAACCTACAATTAACGGCACAATTCTGACGCTCAACGTGTGGCCCGGATAATATATTGTTGTGCAAACTGAACTCTCTATTTACATATGAGTTCATGTGTGGCAATTTGGCAACTCTGTAAGCCACTTTTCGAAGCTTTTAAGCTTCAAACTTATGGAAGTTTCTGTTTTTCGGTTTTCTGAATATACCAGCCCCATGAGGCCCTAAATGCACATATGGTTGCAATATTTTTAATTTTCGTTGAAAAGCATTATTTCTTTTGTTAGTTTTTGGATAGGCACTTTCATAATTTCTTGGAAATTACGGCCATTAACCATGAAACCTTACCCTTCTTCTTTAACCGGGAGAGGCCCCCTATTAATGGTTTATGGCCCTTGAAAGAATTTCAGACCTGTGCGTGATCCGAGCAATAGTTTATTAATTAAAGCGATATCGCGAATATCGTTAATTGAAATTTAAATCTTATGCTCTCATCAGATAGAGTTTTGAATTTCTCATCCTTTGAATGTAAATTCGAGCAATTTATGTCTTAATTGACTTGTCCAGGATATTAACGGTCAATTTAAATAAAGAGCTTTAATGACTCTCATGTTAGGTGTCACTTAAAAGAGCATCATTTATTCTGTCCAGTGGTCGCATATTCAATCCCCTTTTTCCAACAGATTTTTCAGAAAAGCTCATTTTCTAAATTTATGCCCGCACCGTCCGAAGCGCCCTACAGTGGCCCCTGACAAGGGTGGTATCGATTTTTCTGCAGTACCCTTTCGAGGATAAGAAGTACCGAGAGGGTGGTTCCGAGGATCTTCGTAAAAAAAAGGGAGACGTGTTTTGAACTCGGTAGAGTACCGATCAAAAAATGACGATCTAACCAGAAAGACGGAAAAGTTCGAATTTTACCGCGAGGGTCAGTCCTGGGCTCCGCCCTTCTGATTATCCCCAATTCGTATTTTGGTTCCCTTTTCGAACTCCGTTTTAAGTTCGCCACGCTAAGTATTTGTATTTTTAATTAGTGCCAAAAAAATAAAACCGTTTATTGCCTGCCTAGGAAAAGTTTCGTGGAGTGTTTTTTCGGTTGTGCCATGTAGTGTCAACCCACCTTTGGCTTTTCCTGAATAGGCCATTTTCTTGCAGATACCGGATACTTTCCAGACGTAGGAGACTACCGACAAATAAGTATTTGTAGAGTAGTTGTAGAAGTTGAAACATTTAGTATATTATAGTAGTGTTATTAGTATTTTGTTCACCATAATATCGAGAATCCCAGCGACCTGGCAGAATTCTTTTCTTTTCTACACTGTGTCGTTAGTTTAGCTTCCTTTATTGTTGTTTTTTCAATTTTAGTGAGAAATCGTGTACCCGTCAATCACGTTTCTGGGGACCACTTAGCGTATCGCGAAAAAAAATCACGTCCGTCGCTATTTTATTTCAGATTCCTGAGAAGACTGTTTTTTTTTATTTTTATCATAACTAATTACTATTCAATTAGTTTTTTTTATGGCGTTTAAACAATAAAGCCTTGCTGGCATCTCTAAAATATTAAATTGTATCGCATTTAAATTAGCATTTATTAATTATATCCGTTTGGCAATACCACGGAAGTGTTTTTTCGCTACAAAGTTGAAACGCCACGGATTAATTATCGGCCTTCAGTCCTCCTAAGGGACAACACAATAGATAGATCCTTTCCGAGAATTGGGTCCCCCCCTGCAGCGTGGAAAAGAGATTTGGCATACGAAGATACGTTGAAACATCCACGTAGTCGAATCTCAGCAAATACGGTGGCGACGGCAACACAGCAGCCTCCACCACAGCCGCCTCCACGCACCGACCGATTCGCGGAGGGGGGGGGGGGGGGACGGCGCCGCCACTATATAGACTTCTCTCCTTTTTAGACACAAAATTCTGACTCAAAGACGATTTTCTCAAAGTAAAAACACAACATCCATTTCACCACGTTTCTGCATTTTCCTATTCTCGTGGTTTCAGCACGAGACTACCTATCCTATGGACGTCCAATGGACTAATATTTTTGTAAATCCGCATGTCCAATGGATATACCTTTAAGAGCCCAGATTTATCCAAAGGCTGTCCAATGGATTATATAGAGGGCACAAATTTCTACATTTGATGGGCATGTCCATTTAGTATCCAAAAGACATCCTACTGTTAACATTTTGTCTCCCAGGTGGATCATTTCTGTATAACGTCAAAATATCCATCAGACAGTCCAACGACCGGTCAAAGTCATCTGTGGAAATTTTTATTAGGACAAACAAACCTTGTTTATCATTGCTTTTTTGTGGGTTTGTACGATTTCAATCCAATTTTTTTTGCAACTTTGTGTAACTTTTTAGATTTTTTTTGTGGTCATATTAATCAAAAAGGTCCAAAACCTCAAAAAAAGAAATAATAAACAAGAGTTGACCTAACAAACATTTCCACAGATGCGACTTCGACAGGTCCTTGGACTGCCTAATTACATAAACTTTATTAGAATATATTAGCGCTTTCCGAACAGCAATTCGGATTGGCTTGACAACTATCAGATGGTTGCCTGAAAATCAACTATAGAGATCAATCTATAATTGCAAAAATATTTTACCTATTTTTATTCTAAATTCCGAATAATATAGTTACTTTGTATGTCCGCTATTTATTAAAAATTTCATTTGCCATAAATCTGTACAATTGTGTGTCTCCAATGGATGTCCTAAATTGATACTCCATCGGATTATCAACAAAATATACACAAATAATGTCCAGAATGTGTCCTAAATGTGTCCATGGACATTCGGACCTAATTTGGACTAAAACTGGATATCCATTGGACATGTATGTGCTGTTTGGGCAGTGACACTACAAGCATCGAGCAACTCTGTACCATTTCCGTACCAAAGAACCATAACATGGAAAACGTCACCCGCCGCTTGTCGTTACGTCTGACATCTGTTTTGATTTTTGACATTGCGTAGGTTCCGCCGACGGCAGCAGCTGAGAAGTTTAGTCAGTAATCGCTGAAAATCGGCACCTGATTGGCCAATTTCAGGGTTTGCTGACTAAACTTCTCAGCTGCTGTCGTCGGCGGAACTTACGCATTGTTTGGTTTTGCTGTTAAAAACACGGGTGTTTTTGTTGGAATTATACAATTGTTTGCACACATCTATGCTACTCCGGTCTGGAAAATTAGTAGGATCACCAAAAGAAGCAAATATGGATCAACCACAAGCAGCTGAATAGCAAATTGTCATCACCCCGGAAGTTTTCCAGCAAATTATTGACTGGCCTTCAGACAAATACCAATGTAGAGCCAGTAACGCTTACAAATAGTGTTTCTAACTTTTGTGGATGCAAATCTCGCTTCAGTGGTAAGCCTAGTGAGGAAGTAGAAGCTTATATATATATATATACTCGACATCAGTGTACAAAGAATGCTTGCAAATCACAGATGCTAATGCATTAAAAGGCTTATCGATACTGCTCACTGACAATGCTACTGTGTGGTGGCAGGGCGTAAAGCCTCTATATTGTTGCAAACTCGGGGTTCAATAATTCCAGTATAACGATTTAACACGAAAACACTATTTATTTATCCCACAAATACACACAAGTACAATTCGACTACTAAATAACTCACTACTTGACACTTTGTAGCCTTCTATTATCATTTGGTACTTTAGCTTACTTATAGTTCGATTAAATAAGACTACTACTAACGGAGGCGCTATTGGCCTTTTATACAAAATGCTAAAAATATAGAAAAGCCTAGAACATTTTTAGAAGGAAAAAATAACTGCGTTCTAAATAAATAGAGCAATAAATCACTCCTGACAGTCCCCATATGTAATAATGCCGCAGCGCCCGGATAGGCCGCGTGCCGCGAAGGTCGAACCTCCAATGTTGCTCCGCCTCGCTGATAATCCACGCTCACAGCCGCCGCTGACCGTAACATTGCCCTTCTCCTACGGCTGTTCGTCCCGAACTGATAGAGTTCTATGGTATCGTGCTAATCGATCCA
Source organism: Taphrorychus bicolor (assembly GCA_951812265.1). Lineage (NCBI taxonomy): Eukaryota > Metazoa > Arthropoda > Insecta > Coleoptera > Curculionidae > Taphrorychus > Taphrorychus bicolor. The sequence goes on along the minus strand of OX638298.1, from coordinate 2,959,244 downwards.
GATGAACAACCTTCATCTTTGACCTGGGGGCCCGCTGGATTGTACAGCCACACCAAATCACCATCCTGGAAGCCGCGGGAGTTAGCCAGTAAGTCATATCTTGCTTTGGCTCGATCACTGGAGATCCGCAGTTTATTTCTGAATTGTTCATCAACATTGTTAAGCCTCTCCTTGAGCTCCTCCACAAAATTCTCAGAGTTGACCGAATTTTTTCTGGTGTTCCATACATCAAATCAGCAGGAAATCTCATTTCCCTTCCGAACATCACTTTTGCTGGAGTATAACCAGTGGTTTCGTGTGTAAAGCCTCGATATGCCATCAACATGAGAGGTAGATGTTGGTCCCAATCACGCTGATGATCTGCCACCATTTTAGACAGGTAATGCTCCATGGTCCGATTAAATCTCTCCACCATCCCATCCGACTGTGGATGTAAAGGAGTTGGTCTGGTTTTGCGAATTTCGAGATGTTCCATGACCTTCTGGAAGACAGCCGATTCAAAATTTTGGCCTTGATCAGAATGAAGTTCGAGAGGGACTCCAAATCTGCAGAACGAAACTAGGAAATTGCAGCTCAGATAGATTGGTTTTGGTGGTCAATTGGCGGATAGGTCAATTAGGCGGACTAAAAGCGGCAATTATTCAGTAATTTCTTCGCCGACGTTTCGTTTAATCTACTTAAACATCTTCGGGGCTACAATGGAGAAGAAAGTTGGAATATTAGTGGCTATTTCACAACTACCATACAAATACACACCTCGAAATTGTTGTACACTACTCGAGTAATAAAAATTGAAAATACCGTGGGCATATCATTTGAACTAGGCACAACATATGGTGAAACTCAATACATGGAGGCGCAACAAAAACAGATTAAAATTCAAATTAAAATGTTTAAAAAATTTTCTTAGATGGCACAATTGAAATTCAATATACAAAATACAAACAGGCAGTACCACCGACCGTCTATTCTATCGAACACTGATGAGCAAGCACATCGAGTGCTAAGCGCTATCAGATGTCTGTCGTCGTCAAGTAGGCGTTGGAAATCTGACATATTTCACCCGGTATAACATAACTGACAGTTACAATGACAGTGACAGTGATTAATAATTAGTTTGAGGTTAAGGTTATTGTTTACTGTTTTACTCACAAAGTTGCCAGATGACTTCATTAGTTCAAACTTTTAATAATAATGATGAACCAACCTAGAATCTAGTAAAAAATGGGCCTGGGCCCAAAGCTAGCAAGAATATTATATTTTATTCATGTATTTTAAAAATGAATCTACGAGTAGTACTAAAGTACATCTACGAAAGTCAGATCAAAATGTTGCAGGATTGTCCAATCTTTCTAATAATGTTGCCCAAGATACACCTTAAAACGACAATTTTCGGAAAAAAATTGATTTGTAATATTTGGTTTCTAATTGCGCTCTCTTGTGGCAAAATAAGGAACTTGCAAATAATTTCCAGGATTTTCTCGTGTTCACTTTAATAATTAAAACTTTTTTCTCTAGCTTCTAACCCATTTTGTTTCCAAGATATGGTCAGTGGCCAACCTTAATGAAACACCCTGTATGTACCCTACAAAAATGCAAGTGATGATATGTATAAGAAGTTTGCTTTTTGGACGAAAAGAAAAGTGGAATACAGTTACGGAAGGACAGGACGAATGATGTGTCTGTCAGCGGCAATTGAAAGCACGAAAATGGGACAATGGGCTGTAAGCTTAAGTACCTATAGTCTGAATAATCATCTTGTGAATTACGATTATAAATCGTGACGTGTCCTGTATATGACAGCACGTCGTAAATAAGATTTTTTTTACTTCAAAAATTTACCTACGATTTACCTTTAATTGCAACTTTATTTTTGGGTTAGGTTTTTCTAAAGGATAATTTACATTCGCCGCATATTTAAGCTGGAGTTTCAGCGTGTTTGAATAAAACTTTGATTGGAAAACAGGTTTTTTTCCAAAAAAAAAAGAAGAACATTTGCCTTTGGTGCTAACTATTAATTAACTTAAAGCTAGATTATTACAAAGCAACAAGTTCGAGAAATGTATTTAAAGTTAACAAGAAATTTAGAACAATTTACGTCCTCTGATTAGTAACAAAAATGTGTATTCCAAAATCCTTAATGTATAAATATATTATTAGATCTTGTTAGTTTTAATTATGTTTAATTAATACCTTCACAATAATTAAGGCTTTGCAGACCTCGAAGTAATAAAGTAATAAATTATTCTCTAGAATATTGAATGTTAGGGCAGGAAAGCTTTTAGAGCGCCCTTATTCCTGTAAGCTTACTTGATAATTTTTCTTACTAAAGAAACTTGTAGGCTTCAAAAGATCAACTTAAATTATGGAATAATTCTAAAAGTTATGCATCAGTTCTTTATTTAGGAAGGATTTAATTTGTTTAAGGTGATCTATCCAATAAATAACAGCAAAAGCCTGAATTAGGTAACTTGTGTTCACATTCCAAGCACAGAAAAACCGTTGTTCAATGGAATTTCTTTTTGACGTCTCGTTCACCTCTGCGGCGGACATTAGTAAGCGCTATGAGGAAATATTCAAAGTTATCTCCCTTGCGTCTCGAAATTGACTGATTCAATCCATCATTAAATGCTCTGTCATATTTACCCTCACCGACAAGCTGGAGTGGAGGGGCCGGGCCTCATCAAGAATGGTGCATTCTGTAGGATGGCTCAACTTGGCTGATGGATCTACCGAAGGCGCAGATATTGTTGGTGAAAAAACAAATACTGGTTTTGATTGATGAATGCAGCATGCAGTTTCATTCGCCATTCATCCATTATCCAACCAATAGCGTCAATGCGGGTCAATCAGATACGTTATTTTCGATGTTGTTTTCGATTTGAAAATCAATCCTTTAGTTCTTTACTATACTACCCACGTGAACAATTATTCAGGGCCGCAATTTCTCTTTCCTCTCTTTCTTATTGAAGTTGTTCTCGTGCTTGAATATCCTAATGGCTTCTCTGACTAGATTAGGAATGCTGCCGTTAGTGTAAAATTATATCCACCTGGTTAAAAAAAATATCGTGCTTTTAGAAAGAGAGCTTGCTCTGCTACTGCTGACTTTTGTGTTTGTCCCAGTTTGCAGTTCTTTTTGTGTTTCCTTATTTCCTAATCCATCGAACCTTGTAAACTCCGGGTACTGATAAATGATCCCTCTGGTCTTTGGTGGATCTCAGGCTCCGTTGTTTTGTGCAAGGCGGTTTAAAAATAGATAGTACCTATCCATGTCTTTGTGGATAAGTCAGAGGTAAAAGGGGTCTTCCTGCATCTTTCTCTTTCGTAAAATAATCTATTAAATTTAAAATAAAGTTCTGTTCCCGTTTAGAAAATCGAGTTTTCATTTTAAACGATAATAAAACAATGTGTCAGACTGATGATAATGAATCAATGTCAAACATTTTTTTCGGCATTGTTAAGTGGCAGGTGGTACGCGACGTATGCTTATGACGTAATTTTGCTATTTCATTCGGTACACATGAGTTAGTGAGATTGGAAAATTATGACGAAATTCCACAAGATGATTATTCAGACTTTATAGTATACTCTGTTCAGTGAGGGTTCAATATTACGTCATAAATTGTGACGTCATACAAAAAAACGGGAGTACCACACATGGCAGTATGGGCATCGGGCATACTTCATTCATAAAATCGACGTAGTGTTCATTCATAACTACTGGCCAATCAGGACAGGGGACAGGATGTAAACACTATCAGCTGATCGCTCAATCGCTCATCCAATTGATTTTATTCCATTGATAGTTATTTTAAAATACTTCTGCTTTTAAATAATTATTTATTAAAAAGCATTTTTTTTAAAGTGGATATTCTTGAATATGTATTTCAAACAGTTATAATAAGTTAAATAGTTAATAGTTCTATGATGTGCATGGTAACAGAGAAATAAAAATCATCAGACATACCTATTATGAAATGAAATGAAAATAAATGTTAAAAGGGTCTATTAAAAAAAGGTAGGTATAAAGAACCCCAAAATTGATATTTATTAAGTACATTTTTAAATAAAGTTAACTATATTACATTAAAGATAGGTATTGTATAAAGAATGGACTTGAGACAGTCAGATATCTTGAGAACTAGTTGTGGGGAATACATTTTTCCGATGGCCTATATTGCATAGTAGAGCCTATTTTAGGCACATATTTTTACCTACACATAGGTTTTTGAATTTGAATCATCTTATCATTGCAATAAATACGTACGTTTTGCTACAGTGTCACATGTTTAGATAATGATAATTCGTGTTTTGTTTTAACATAGATGTTATTACTAGTTATTAACTAGTTAATAACTAGTTAATAACTAGTTAAGTATAATATGCTTATTGGTAATATGTGACTGCCTATTTAAGTGTTAGTGATACCATCTGTTTCTCCATGAAAAAATTTGTTACATCTTTCAACAAATCTTATATTTAAATTGTTACTAAGTAATAGTTATGTGTCTACCTACCTTACAAGATAAATAATATATGTACAATTATGTTATGTATATATTTATTTATTCCCTTATCTTAGCTTAGCAATCAACATAAGTACATAATAAAGTACGACAAAAGACGAGTGGCCGAAACGACAAAAGAAAAAAATGAAAGAATAAAAGTCTATTTACTTGAACACATGAAAGTGTGAATTTTGTTATTGATTTAATAGTTTACAGTTTGACTTTTAGGTGTTTGCACATGATTATGGCAATTTATTCCTTCTTTTACCTTGTAGGTAGGGACCAAGCAAAATTGATTCTCACCCATTTTTAAGCAACCCTAAAGGCTCAAAACTTCTCAGTTTCGATTCCACCCATTTCTATAGAATAATTGTCTTGGTCAGGTACCTCTCAAGTTCAGTTGAACCACAATTCTACAACTCTAAAATGGTCCATGCAGTTTCTCCTAGGGCCCAGTTTTATAGTTAAGTCACTCCGCCCCGAGTATTGAACATATCGAGAAAACACAGCTGACTCTAAGTTCACTCCTAGGGCAGAGTCAAGTTAATTCAAAGAAAATCTGCTGTGTTCATCAGCAAACACTGCTGAAGCTGAAGGTGATAGTAAATCAGCTTCATCCAGTGATTTCAATTGTGTTTTCCAAAAAGGGCTTTTACACACAGCAGTAAGTTCATTTCAAGAAAGCTAAAGCTAACTTTATAGGTATATAAGAATGATGATGAATTGTAAGGCTTCTTGCATAAAGAGTGGGCTTTCAACAATTTAAAGTGTTACCAGTTGCTGAGTGTATATTTATCGGTAGGGTTATTCTCCAATATGCATAAGTGTTGTATTTTTGAGTAATTAAAATCTTATTGTCCAAGATCAGCAAATATATGTAGGTATATACCTATTCTAGTGCCTCTTAACTTAATTCATTTATATATGATGAAACTTACTGCCATTTGCACCACACAATTTTCAAGTACACCTAGTTAAGGCTTTCCTTACTACCATGCTTCCTCATGCGAATAGCTATGGCTTAGGGATCCTTAACTTTAGGTTTACCTACATTTGTTTAGTGCAAATAGGGGTAAGCTAAGTAAAGTGTGCATGAACAAAATCATCAGGACTGAAGAAGAATGGCAAGCGGCAAGACTGATCGAGAATTAAACTAAATAGACATGGCACTATACTAGCTGGAAACCTGTGTCTATTTTCTTAATTGGTTGATAAGAATTCTACTTTTTTGTTCCAATATTCATAAAAGAATAGACACAATATCGTACAAAATCTGCCAAAAATAATAACAAAAACAAACTAACCTTAAAATTTCGTCAACATCGTATCTTTACTATCATAGTAAATTTAAGGACCGCCTCCAGTGCAAGGTTGCCAATGTGATATTTATATTTTTAATCAACCGCGCGCAAAGGGCATAACAAAAACCAAAGTAGATAAAGAATAATTATAACGATTTATCATCTATTCATTTTATTCTATTATTAATTATATGGCCGAAGAAACGCATTTAGAACTTCTAACTGATGATTTTAACCACATGAAAGGAAACATGAAAATGCAATATAAATTATAGGTATCCTTAAATATCTATAATCATGAAGCATATATTCATGCGTAGAGTATTACCACAGTTTAAGGAATATAACATATTCCTTAAAGTGTGGTATCACTTAGGTAGGTACTTCATTTGCAGCAAATAATTCCCTTACATGGACGTTAGGAATGGGTTAGACCTTAAGACAACGACCAATCCATAACTACATAACTTGTTTTGCTTGTTGGAGGATCAAAGTTACACCTGGTTCAGTAGATATCTACATTAATTTTCGAAAATTGACAAAATCACATAAAAGTATTGTCGGATACCCAACTAAAATATTAACAGTGGCAACACCGCGCATAGCTAGGAGCGAGCGAGAAAAATACAACAACCGGCAACGTTCATTCATCATCGAATCGTTATCTTACTAACATCATTGTAAATCGTAGATCAATAAAAACATCAGTTTTTTGTTGTAAATCAGTAGAAATTTAATTTCTAATCATAAATCATCGAAACCCAACATGGTCCTTCAGCCGAATCGCTAATTAACCTGTGGATGAAACAACGTACAGCCGCAGAATCGAGAGTTGAAATCGGTACGAATCGACGACCGGCTCAACACACGGCCGACGCCATTTTCACGTTTGCGTACAACTAGGGCTGAGCAATCTGTCGTAAGTCTGTTCCTTTTGTACCGCTTCCTAGCTATCGCTTGACTATTTCATGCTTTGCTTGAGCAGTATAGCATTGTAGACAACAATTCAATCGTTCTATATCGCATCACAATCGTTTTATTAACAAATAATACCATTATCGTTGGTTTTGGTCGATCGATCTTATCGAACATGCCTAGCAGCGCGAAACCAGCTGATCAAGACGAACGAAATAAATGTTTAGCGAAATTACGCATAGAACGAGAGCAAATTAAGGCTTCGTTACAACGACTTGCATGTTTTATTGACAAGTTCTCAGAAGAAAAGATCGAAAGCTTAGAATTACGCTTAAAAAACGCTGAAAGCTCACTTTTGAGAGACTTTAACGCCACCCAAAACGAGATCGAGTTTCTGGACGCCCAGGAATCCCAATCAAGTGAACGGGACGATTTTGAAGAGCTATACTTTGCGTATACCGGTAGAGCAGTAAAAATAATTAGGCAATTTTACGAAAATAAATCGAATTTCTCTTCAGGCATTCAAGGTGTAGCAAATCAAACGTCTAAAGTTTCTACAAGCTCTCATTCAACAAAGGGTTTTCCGGTAATAGAATTAATAAAATTTTATGGGGAATACGACAAATGGGCTCAGTTTCGAGATTTATTTAAAACATTAGTTCACGAAGATCAGTCTATTGACAAAGTAAGGAAGTTTTATTATCTATTAAGTTCTCTCAAGGGTGAAGCCACTAAAATAATCGAATCCATAGAAATCACAGAACAAAACTACGATCTAGCATGGAATTTACTTAATGACCGATTCGAAAACAAATCGTTAACCATAAAAAATCATGTTGCGGCTTTTTTTGAATTGCCAACTGTCTCTGCCAAATACAGCCTTCGAAACATTGTTGATGATTTTCAGAAAAAATTTAGAGCTTTAAAATTGCTAGGTGAACCAGTAGATTCATGGTCAACCATTCTAATTCATTTACTGTCAATAAAATTAGACCATCGAACGGTTTCTCAGTGGGAAGAATATTTAATCAGCCAAAAAATCAATAGTCCAACAATAACAATTTTTCTTGACTTCCTTTCTGATAGATGCAGGTTTTTAGAAACCACGGAGTCAATAAAAGCTGTCAAAAAAGACTCTAAATGTCAAACTCGTGATTATTCCAAGCATTTTGTAAACGACAAAAGCAAGCAAGCTTATGCCTTTCAGCAAGGTTACAAAAATAACATAGAGTGTGTCTTCTGCAAGGGAAGACACCACATTTATCGATGTGAAGCATTTTTAAACCTTTCTTTAGCGTCGCGCACTGAAGAAGTGCAAAAAATGAAATTGTGCTCTAACTGTTTGCGTTCAAATCATAATATAAAAGAATGCGTTTCACAAGGTTGTAAAATATGTTCGAATCGACATAATACTTTATTACACAAAGAAATCGAAAGCGTTCAAACCAATCAAACTGCAAGTTTATCGGTGAATCATAGCATAAAAAATGAGGCTGAAATACTTCTATCAACAGCCACCGTTTTGATTAGGGATCGTGACGGAAGCTGGCAACAATGTCGAGCATTATTTGATAGCGGCTCGCAGTCAAATTTCATAACGAAAAATTTAGCGGAAAAGCTTAATTTACCTATGTTTAAGACAAACATTCCTGTTGTAGGAATCGGAGACTCTTCTAGGAATATCACAAATCAAGTATCTAGTGAACTTAAGTCTTTACATGATAATTACAATTTATCAAAGGTACAATTCTTAGTTTTGGATCGAATAACTGAAAAATTGCCTTCGCGTTCATTTAACCGATCAATGTTAAATTTACCTGATAACATAGAACTTGCAGATCAAACTTTTAATACGTCTCAAAACGTAGATTTGCTATTAGGAGTAACAATCTTTTATCAAACTTTATGTAGCGATCAAAAACAACTAGGTATAGATTCGCCAATTTTACAAAATACAAAGTTTGGTTGGGTCTTATCTGGACCACTTGATATTCACAAAAAACACAAGAAAATCACTTGTAATTTGAGTACTTCTAATCTAGAAAATCAGTTAGAGCAATTTTGGCGAACAGAAGAATATCCTGTTCAAAAATTCTTTTCTCAAGAAGAAAGCGAATGTGAAAAACTTTTTAACGAAACTCTACAACGCGACATTGATGGTAAATTCATAGTAACCTTGCCAATCAAACAAGATGAACAGACTTTGGGCAACTCTTTGGATTCTGCTCTTAAGCGTCTTTATTCAATTGAAAGAAAATTCAAAAAACAACCAGAATTTAAACGTCAATACACTGAATTTATAAATGAATATGAACAATTGGGGCACATGCAGAGAGTTGATCCTGGAGATGTAAATATTAAAAATACTGGCAAGAACTTGTGTTACTTACCTCATCACGGAGTAATTAAAGAAACGAGCGCTACGACTGCTCTACGTGTAGTTTTTGACGGATCTTGTCCCACAAGCACAGGTGTATCATTAAATGATATTTTAATGATAGGGCCAACAATTCAAGATGACTTAGTATCAATTTTAATTAGGTTTAGGCAACATGCAATTGTTGTTACAGCCGACGTAGCCAAAATGTATCGACAAGTTAAAATAAAAGACGACCAAAGAGACTTACAACGAATTCTTTGGCGAGATGAGCCTCAAAGCGAAATAAAGCATTATCAATTGTCAACAGTAACTTACGGTACAGCATCAGCGTCATTTTTGGCTACTCGAGCTCTTCAACAGGCTGCCATCGAACATAAAGACAAATACCCAAACGCAGCTAATGTTATTCTCTCAGACTTTTATGTAGATGACTTAATAACTGGTGGTGACGATGTACAAAGCGTGATCAATTTACAATCAGAAATTGATGAAATCTTAAGCAAATATGGATTTCACCTCAGAAAATGGGTTTCTAATAAACCACAAGTTGTTGAGCAGCATAAAGGTGGCAACACTAACGACAAATACTTCATAAACGAAAATGATTTTACTCGAACTCTAGGCCTTGTATGGCACGCTAAATCAGACACTTTGACTTATTCTGTAAAGAATATCGATATCAAGACTTTAAAGATAACAAAAAGAACTATTCTATCAACAATATCTAGCATTTTTGACCCTTTAGGATTAATTTCTCCTATAATTGTGCGTTCTAAGATACTAATGCAAAAAATATGGCAATGTAAGGAAGGTTGGGAAAAACAACTAAAATATTAACAGTGGCAACACCGCGCATAGCTAGGAGCGAGCGAGAAAAATACAACAACCGGCAACGTTCATTCATCATCGAATCGTCATCTTACTAACATCATTGTAAATCGTAGATCAATAAAAACATCAGTTTTTTGTAGTAAATCAGTAGAAATTTAATTTCTAATCATAAATCATCGAAACCCAACAAGTATATAAATTAATGTAATGGCTATTTTTTTCTTACATCACTTATCAATTAAAACAATTGATAAATTAACGAAACTTTATTATTTATATAGGATTATTACGAATATACCCTATGAGCCGCAGAAATATTTGATTCAAAGAATTTTGCATTTTATATGTGGCAACGTTGCAAATACTGCCCCGTGCGCATACTGCTGGATGCAGCCATCTCAAAAAAACACAACTGTCTTTGATAAAATGTCAAGTTGACCATAAAAGTTGACACGGGGCAGGTAACAGTTTAGCCTTTTGTGAAAACATTCCAAAGTTTTCCCTTTTCGGGTATTAATTCAGAAGGAATATCCGCAGCAGCTTTACCTTAGACACCTGCTATGATTCACCCGGATATGGATGTAGATCATAAGATATGGACCGAATTGGCCCAAGATATTCGAGTGTTTTTGTGTGCTTACTATACCTAGTAGTGCTCATAACTTGCGTTGTAAAACCAATAAGCAGAAACAATTGTCGTCGGGTCGCCAAACATATTTTTTCGTTCGAATGCACCCTTTTCTGCGGAATAGTTCAATACATGTCCGCATGAATTCATTCATTTGATAAAAAAAACTGTTAGGCATTTATTTCAATTCTTGAAATTTTTCTTAAAATTTAATTAATGCAACATGTGATAGTAAAACATGCAACATAAATAACTTAAATTGAGTACATAATCTAACTAAGTGTGGGCAACTTTTTTAAGACACCTAGTTTTGCTTTTATCTGTGTCGGAGCACCGTTCTTCCACATTTGTTCTTTAGTTGATTCAGTTAAACACCTCGCTAATTTTTATTAAAGTTTTATTCATTTCCACAGAAGCGGATCTAGCCTGCTTTTGGTGACACCAGGGGAAGATATTTTTGTGGACTAGTAGGTGGTTGTTCAGGAACAGGGGCTTCTTTTCAACAATTCATAGTTCCTTCGGGACGTATGTTGATGGAATTTCTTTCGCCGCTTCATCGATTGTAACTCCTTGCTTCTAGACTATCTTGGAAATTTTCTCCGGTTTTTCTTCACACAGTGACTTTTTCTACATGATCCCTTAAAAGCGATTCTTTCGTTATAGTTCTATATTTAGTTCTACAAAAGCTGGACTCGGATTTCTAAATTTTGACGACATTGACCATAAAACAGAGCTAAAATAGAACGTTAACTCCCGTGTTAAAAATTTGGTTCGCATTACAGCGCCATCTCTCGGGAAGGAATAAAAGCTCAAGATTGAAGCTAGGGTCGAGAGATGGCGTGCTTAACTAATCCTAAGTAGATTCCTAATAATTTCGTTAGTTCACTCATACGTCGCTAGATGGCAGAGAATTGTTAAATTTAAATATTTGCCGCTATTGTTCAATATTCTCAAGTGCCAATTTACAAAAATCTCAAATCAGATGATATCTTAGTTTGCCAGGTTCCTACTTACAGCACGCGTTTAGCAAAGAGCATTCAATAATTATATGTATTATCACCTAAAAGAATTATATGCTCGTTGGTTTTTAGTCAGTAGTTGCTTGACAAACCAAAATGTTGAGTGACTTGAGATTTGTTCATAAATTCGCGCCAGTTAGTATTCAGTTAGTGGTGGCTTTAAACGGATTATATTGATTAAATTGAAGTAGACGGTAGGAAGTATATGGTAGGAAAATGCATTAAAACATCACCTATTACAAACCAATCTTCAATAAAATCAATAAATATTTTTCACAGGTACCTAAGTTTACGTCTGCAACATTTTGCCCTATGAGGGCTTTAAAGGCTATGGTGAATAAAATATTATTATAAACATAATATTTAAAAAAATCAATAATTTATTCCCAGCAATTGGTGTTTAGTGAACATACTGGAAAGTTATTATATACTTTTTTGACGTTCCATTGTGAACATTCTCTCACTTCCGACAAGACTTTATTTTTGTGACCGTATTTTTGTGGATTGGAAAATCGATGTTTCGGTTCAGAGCTTCCCCAACACGTAGAAACGCAACACCTAATCGTAGACGGCATTTCGACAATCTGAAATATCATACAATCAGCTTATGTTGCTTCTTTTTGTAATTTATACAAAAGGTTTACTTTTACAATATAAAGAATATTAATATATCAATAGTCAATATATATACTATGTGACAACTGCCGCTCTCAACAAGATTTGTCCTTCGCCAAATTATGTAGATACCTAATAAAATATGGAATATTATTAAGGAAATTTTGTGCGCGAGTGATGATAGCGGTACTTTATATTTATGTTCTTTATACTGTATACTTATTCGTACGAGATTGTGGAAAAATTTAATTTTATATACTACGTAAGGCACCTTTTTTCTATTAGAAAAAAGCGTATTAGGTACCCAATATATGACCAATCCTGTCCGCGTACGAGCAAAACGTATTAACCCAGTAATAAGTAATTTATAGCTTACCTTAATAGTATATTATACAACAAGCATTTAATGAGAGTTGTTATTCTCGAGGGTAACGTTTGAGCCCACGAGCGAAGCGAGTGGCACAAGTTGCCCGAGAGAATAACGCTCATTAAATGCGAGTTGAATACTATACTTTATCCAGAACAAAGATTCCGGGTTTTCTCAAATATGATAGGTTATAGGTGCCACAAAGATAATTCGCAATTTTAAAATCACGACTCACGACTGGTTTCGCTAATCGACGACGCGACATTTGATGCGTCAGATAAATGACGGTCTAGTCGCCCGTGCATGTGCATTTCAATGCTACAAGGGTGGACTGTAAATTACTTCATTTTATGGCCTATTTTAAGTATTTTGTAGTGAAAAGTACATTTTTTAGTGAAAAAGAGACGCCGTAACCTACGTTTGTCTCAATACATCCTAATAGAAGGATCATTATTTGAATGAACCAGTGGTAACTACCGATTTCACGTATAAGGCGGTTTACTTTTTGAGTTGTCAGTTACCTATGACATGTTTCGTTTCCATGACAACTCATTATTCACTTGTGAATAATGTTCATTATTCACAAGTGAATAATGATTAGTGTTATTCTTGAGAATGTACAAGAATAATGTGATTATTATAGTATGGTCGTGGATAAATATTTTTAAACGCAGCACAACACCAACTCACTTTTTATCACTTTTATATACTTTATTTAACTTTATCGTCTTACAAACCTACAATATTTCAAAAATTTCAAATTCCAAAGCTTCAAATTTTGACAGTTCGGTAGCCATTTTGAAGTTGGCCGTCGGAAATGGACGAAATTCATGGGGACGCAACCCAACAAACGCCGGCCGAGCGCCATCTTACGTGTTGGAATAAAAGCAAATTGCAAACCAAGTTGGGTAATAAGAGTGGATAGGGCCTGACATTGACGACATTTTGACATTAAGCGTCAAACTGACTTTAGCTGGTGGTTTTATTATTAATAAGAACTAATAATACGCCTGTTTTTTTGCGATCTTTTTCTAATGAAATGATGAATGTGATGATGATGATGAATGTGACGTCATATTGAACCCTCGCTGAACAGAGTATAAAGTCCTTCTAATTTCTCTTGAGTGTTACGCCATTACTCTTTCATATTACTTTATCTCACGTTAAACGTATGAGACAAAAGTTTTGCGTCACCGACATGTGTCGGATAAGAATATTGAAACTTGACATTGACATTTTCACTAGCAATATCAAATCTGCTCTTAAATCGAAAAATGCCAGGCAAAACATTCTCCGAGGGTGAACAAGTGTTAATATTGAAATGAATTCAATATTTCCAACGAGAAGAAGAGACGGGAGAGAGTTTGATACGTTTAAATGCAGTACATAACGTAAGTAAGTAATTATTATCGTTAAAATTAAAGACTAGCTCTGAGACTAGTTACGGCATATTTTCTTTGGGAGACAAATCTAAGCGGTGTGGTTGAATTGGGGGTGCAAAACGGCAACGGAGAGGTAAAAAACAGGTATAATATGCATATGCGTAAATATTCCGATAGGCAGCTTCATAGATTTTGCTATAAGTTACCGCTTTGCTCCCATTTAGTCCGCCAAAACGAACGCGGCGATTCTTGTTAAATCGAATCAAGAAACGCAAAATGCTTAACATCATTTATTCTACTTATTCAGATGCCGTGTAATAAATGTACGTAAGCATATGTGATAAAAAGTACTTGCAAATAATAATACTTAAAAAAATCTGATAATTATTTTTCTAGAGGGTAGCAGAGGCATTAGGTGTGTCCCTAGCAACAATTCAGAGACTTGTAGCTAATGGAACGAGTAAAGATCACGCTGTTGAAAAGCCTACATTGTATAAGAAAACACTACAACATCTGTGTCTGCGAGACCACAAGTCTGCGAGCATATAATAAGGGGACGAATAATATGAAATAAAATAATAATATTTTGGATAAGCAGCAGGTACAAAACAACAATCTCTAAGATAGATATCGAAGATTATTGAGTTCTTTTTTTATTACAGACAAACATGTTAAACTCCAGTCTTTGCATAACCACCTCCAAAATATAGATCAAGTTATAATTCCTTGCAGTTCCCTGGCTTTGTGCTTGAAAAAACTTACGTTTAAGTGGACGAAGTGTATAATATCTCACTGACTTTATCTAGTGGAACAACCAAATATTATACATAAAAGGATAAGGTTTTTTAGAGAGTACCGGTTTTTGTAGATGAAACATGGGTTTTTAGTAAAGGTATATAAACGCTATTAATTAATGTTAATCTATTTCTTAAGCATCATTCAAAGGAGCATTTAGGACAAGTTGATTAGAGAAAAGTCTTCCTCAGAAGGAACACGATACATAGTTTTGCATGCTGGTCCAGAGGATTGATTTATCCAGAATGCCAGCCTAATATTCAAAGCGGGAAGTAAATCAGGCAACTACCATGACTCGATGGTCTCTGAAATTTCGAAAAATGGTTTTCTGAACAGGTTTTGCCTAATTTGGAGGAACCCTCACCTATAATTATGGACAATGCTTCTTACCACTCCATGCAAGTAGAAAAGTTACCCAATCAAACCTGGTCCAAACCTTGCCTATTAGAATGGTTGCAGCAGCATCACATTACATTTTCTCCTTTTGCAATGAAAGCTAAGCTTTTAGGTATAGCAAAAAAGAACATGCTGGAGAAAATATATCGGTTGGTATTTTACATTATAATATTTGTAGGAAGTCCAAAATCGCTCTTTTATAATGACAATTAGTGAATTTAGTTTTGGTGTTTTCTTTTTCCTTCAGAATAGACGAACTGTCATTTCAAAATTGTCATTGTGTATTAAGATTACCTCCTTACATTGTCATTTTAACCCCATCGAAATGGTATGGTCCCAGTGTAAGCGATATTGTGTGTTCCTTTGAAGCTATCTCTTTAGGCTGCTTGTGATTTTTAACAAAAATAAAGTGAAACGTTCTACTCCCAATTTAATTAGTTTCATACCTACTAAGTCCTGACGCGGTCAGAAAACCAAATAAATAAATTATTCTTAATTATTAGTTACATAAGGCAGGTAATTTATTTAGTTGATTTCAAATAATATATACTAATAAACCAGTTATTAAAAATAAAAAATATACTGGTTAACTTATCCATTAACGCCGATTAAGAAAATACGTGCACTTACCTTTAAAAACGCGTCAATCATATGTATCAAATTAAGACATACCCTAAAGTTGTGGTTACGTCATCGTTTATTACGTAACCACAATCTTAGGGTATGTCTTAATTTGATACATATGATTAAAGTCAAATTGACGCTTTTTATAGGTAAATGCACGTATTTTCTTAATCGGCGTTAATGGATGAGTTAACCAGTATATTTTTTATTTATTAATAAGTGGTTTATTAGTATATTATTTGAACTCAACTAAATAAATTACTGGTTTAGGTGTAGCGCCCTCAAGATTTTTATTTCCAGGAGAAAGGTAGCGGGAGAAGGACCCAAAATAAAACTTCTACGCTTCCGCAGAAATTGCCGACGTTTCGACTTTATTTTACGTCTTTTTCAAGGCTATTCCACTTAAATTGAAGAAGTTTATCGTCAGATATTAATGATGTTTATTGTCCATCAGAACAACCACGCGGAGTGACGTACATTGAAACAAAAACAAAAACGGACAAAGGGTGGACAAACAAAAGGGAACCGTGCTTAGCAGTGTGTAGGTACCTCAATGCGTTGGGTACTTTGGGCAACTTGTCCTAAATGCTCCTTTGAATGATGCTTAAGAAAGAGATTAACCGGTGTAACAGAACCGGTAATCTCTCAAAAACCTTATCCTTTTATGTATAATATTTGGTTGTTCCATTAGATAAACTCGGTTAGATATTATACACTTCGTCCACTTAAACTTAAACTTAAGTTTTTCCAAGCACAAAGCCAGGGAACTGCCAGGAATTATAACTTGACCTATAATTTGCAGGTGGTTATGCAAAGACTGGAGTGTTACATGTTCGCCTGTAATAAAAAAATGAACTCAATAATCTTCGATATCTGTCGTGGAGATTGTTGCACTGTATCTGCTGCATAAATTCGTCCCCTTGTTATATGCTCGCAGACTTGATGTTGTGGTGTTTACTTACACAATGTAGACTCTTCAACAGCATGATCTTTACTCGCTCCATTAGTTACGAGTCTCTGAAATGTTGATAGCGCCTAATGCCTCTGCTACCCTCTAGAAAAAGCATTATCAGATTTTTTAAAGTATCAATATTTGTAAGTACTTTTATCACATATGCTTACATACATTTATTACACTGCATTTGAAAAAATAGAATAAATGGTGTCAAGCATTTTGCGTTTTTGATTCGATTTAACAAGAATCGCCGCGGCCGTTTTGCGGGACTTAATGGGAGCAAAGCGGTAACTTATAGCAAAATCTATGAAGCCGCCTATCGGAATATTTACGCATATGCATATTATACCTTTTTTACCTCTCCGTTGCCGTTTTGCGCCCACAATTCAAGCACCGCTTACATTTGTCTCCCAAAGAAGATATGCCTTAACTAGTCTTTAATTTTAACGATAATAGGGATCTACTTTCGTTATGTACCGCATTTAAATGTATTAAACTCTTTTCCCCTCTTTTTCTCGTTGGAAATATTGAATTCATTTCAATATTAACACTTGTTCACCCTTGGAGAATGTTCTGCCCCGCATTTTTCGATTAAAGAGTAGATTTGATATTGCCAGTGACAATGTCAATGTCAAGTTTCAATATTCTTTTCCGACACATGTCGGTGACGCAAAACTTTTGTCTCATACGTTTAACGTGAGATAAAGTAATATGAAAGAGTAATGACGTAACACTCAAGAGAAATTAGAAGGACTTTATCTAAAGTAAAAATAATAGCTGTTGAATGTTACGTCATAATTTCTGCATCTCACTTTAAACTACATGAAATGTACAAGACAAAAAAAATTACGCAAAACCTTATGTCGTTTTTAAACATGGTCACCAGCTTTTGGTAATGTCACTGTCAGGGTGGTGACAAGCGCGCTACACAAGTTTCAAGTTGCGAATTATTTTATATTTTCATCTCAATTTGAAAAATACCGGGACAATGATACTGCGAAAGAGAATTAGCACTTATTTTAAAAGTGTTGCACTATTTTTCACCACGAGAAATAAGCGGGAAAGTCTTTAATACCTTTCTCTCTACCATGTAAGTAACATTATAATTTATAAATCAACGGTTTTTAAGTTCGATATATTACTTACTTTCCTCTCGATCCCTGACTTTGCTAATAGCATGTGTTCACAAACATTATCGACAAAACCAGATCGCCAACACAGCTGAGACGCTACCTACCTACTGAGAGCAAAGACGAGACCTATAGAACGCAAACAAATTTGGCAATGGAGTTATCCCGAGGAACACCTCAATATAGAATCCACGAGCACGGGCACGATAAGGGTACGAATTTATACCATGTATGCAGCACCAGGCTAAAGTTAGATTCAGATTTAGATTCAATATTCAGATTTTTACAACGGACCAGATAAGTACTGAACATCATGAAAAAAATTATATAAATGGGTTCTTACAAACTACCACGCACGCATATGCACTTTTTATACCCTACTCGAGACTTACGCGAAATAAATTCGTGAGGGGTGAAATCTACCCCCTCTTGGAAAAGCAAACAAATTCAAAATTATGCAAACCTGACGTTGTGCACCACTCTAGTAAGGAGAAGTAGGAAGGTCCAGATGCACTTTATAACACCCTATGTGAGATTCATTTGAAATAACTTCGTGGGGGTAGAAATTAGCCCCACCCCGAAAACTAATAAAACTCAAGATAGCGCAAACCTGACGTTGTGCACTATTCTAGTAAAGAGAGCGAGAGAGGCCTACATGCATATTATAACACCCTATGTGAGATTCATTCGAAATAACTTCGTGGGGGGTATAAATTACCCCCACTAAGAAAAGAAATAAAACGCAAAACAGCGCAAACCTGACGTTGTGCACTACTCTAGTAAGGAGAAGTAGGAAGGTCCAGATGCACTTTATAACACCCTATGTGAGATTCATTTGAAATAACTTCGTGAGGGTAGAAACTACCCCCACCACGCAAAAGCAATAAAACTTAAAATAGCACAAACCTGACGTTGTGCACTATTCTGGTAAAGAGTAGGAGAGAGGCCTAGATCCACTTTATAACACCCTATGCAAGATTCATTCGAAATAACTTCGTGAGGGTAGAAACTACCCCAACCACGAAAAGCAATAAAACTCAAAATTACACAAACCTGACGTTGTGCACTATTCTGGTAAAGAGTAGGAGAGAGGCCTAGATGCACTTTATAACACCCTATGCAAGATTCATTCAAAATAACTTCGTGAGGGTAGAAACTACCCCCAACACGAAAAGCAATAACACTTAAAATAGCACAAACCTGACGTTGTGCACTATTCTGGTAAAGAGTAGGAGAGAGGCCTAGATGCATTTTATAACACCCTATGCAAGATTCATTCGAAATAACTTCGTGAGGGTAGAAACTACCCCCAACACGAAAAGCAATAACACTTAAAATAGCATAAACCTGACGTTGTGCACTATTCTGGTAAAGAGTAGGAGAGAGGCCTAGATCCACTTTATAACACCCTATGCAAGATTCATTCGAAATAACTTCGTGAGGGTAGAAACTACCCCAACCACGAAAAGCAATAAAACTCAAAATTACACAAACCTGACGTTGTGCACTATTCTGGTAAAGAGTAGGAGAGAGGCCTAGATGCACTTTATAACACCCTATGCAAGATTTATTCGAAATAACTTCGTGAGGGTAGAAACTACCCCCACCACGAAAAGCAATAAAACTCAAAATAGCACAAACCTGACGTTGTGAACTATTCTGGTAAAGAGTAGGAGAGAGGCCTAGATCCACTTTATAACACCCTATGCAAGATTCATTCGAAATAACTTCGTGAGGGTAGAAACTACCCCCAACACGAAAAGCAATAACACTTAAAATAGCACAAACCTGACGTTGTGCACTATTCTGGTAAAGAGTAAGAGAGAGGCCTAGATGCACTTTATAACACCCTATGGAAGATTCATTCGAAGTAACTTCGTGAGGGTAGAAACTACCCCCAACACGAAAAGCAATAAAACTTAATATAGCACAAACCTGACGTTGTGCACTATTCTGGTAAAGAGTAGGAGAGAGGCCTAGATGCACTTTATAACACCCTATGCAAGATTCATTCGAAATAACTTCGTGAGGGTAGAAACTACCCCCACCACGAAAAGCAATAAAACTCAAAATAGCACAAACCTGACGTTGTGCACTATTCTGGTAAAGAGTAGGAGAGAGGCCTAGATGCACTTTATAACACCCTATGCAAGATTCATTCGAAATAACTTCGTGAGGGTAGAAAGTACCCCCACCACAAAAAGCAATAAAACTCAAAATAGCACAAACCTGACGTTGTGCACTATTCTGGTAAAGAGTAGGAGAGAGGCCTAGATGCACTTTATAACACCCTATGCAAGATTCATTCGAAATAACTTCGTGAGGGTAGAAACTACCCCCACCACGAAAAGCAATAAAACTCAAAATAGCACAAACCTGACGTTGTGCACTATTCTGGTAAAGAGTAGGAGAGAGGCCTAGATGCACTTTATAACACCCTATGCAAGATTCATTCGAAATAACTTCGTGAGGGTAGAAAGTACCCCCACCACAAAAAGCAATAAAACTCAAAATAGCACAAACCTGACGTTGTGCACTATTCTGGTAAAGAGTAGGAGAGAGGCCTAGATGCACTTTATAACACCCTATGCAAGATTCATTCGAAATAACTTCGTGAGGGTAGAAACTACCCCCACCACGAAAAGCAATAAAACTCAAAATAGCGCAAACCTGACGTTGTGCACTATTCTGGTAAAGAGTGGGAGAGAGGCCTAGATGCACTTTATAACACCCTATGCAAGATTCATAGGGTTTTATAAAGCGCATCTGGACCTTCCTCCTTCTCCTTACTAGAGTAGTGCACAACGTCAGGTTTGCAGAATTTTGAATTTGTTTGCTTTTCCATGAGGGGGTAGATTTCATCCCTCACGAATTTATTTCGCGTAAGTCTCGAGTAGGGTTTAAAAAGTGCATATGCGTGCGTGGTAGTTTGTCAGAACCCATTAATATAATTTTTTTCATGATGTTCAGTACTTATCTGGTCCGTTGCAAAAATCTGAATATTGAATCTAAATCTGAATCTAACTTCAGCCTGGTGTATGCAGCAGGTAGTTGGCTGGCCATTTAGGCAAAACAGAGAAAATATTGTAAATTAGTCAGTTAAGTATCATTGAAGCTAAAATGGTGTGCGAGGACTAGTTTCATATTTTCCTACGCACCAACCATTATAACTAATTTTTAACATAAGGCCATTAAATTAATTTCATATTACAGGAGAACATGTAACTGTGTGTTCCTTGCAACATAGCTTACAACACATAGACCGAGCTCTGATCCTGTGCAGTTCATTACGTTTAAGCTTGAA
Source organism: Taphrorychus bicolor (assembly GCA_951812265.1). NCBI lineage: Eukaryota > Metazoa > Arthropoda > Insecta > Coleoptera > Curculionidae > Taphrorychus > Taphrorychus bicolor. The sequence goes on along the minus strand of OX638298.1, from coordinate 2,938,094 downwards.
GAAGCTCGAATTCAAATATAGAAAATGCATTATTTCCAACAGGATGTATCTCATGGAACAAACGAATATCGTCCATAAGAGATTGGAGTTTTTGAGACAGTATAAGCAAATGAAAATTCTTTGTTTTTCTTTGAAACCTGTTTTTCTAGATGAAGCCTGGCTCTTTAGCAAAGGTAACGTGTTAACAGCAAAAATTATAGTTTTAATTTACATAGTTGGGTCAAATTCAAAAGGTGATATTTCAACTCTAAGTAGATACATCCTATTTATTAACTATAGTAGAATTCATTAAGGAAACTAATCCAAATCGTGATCACTTCGCCGCTGTTGCCAGCTTGTGCATGAAACCAAGTAGAACTATATTGAAATTCCCCAAATATGGCTATCTCAAATTGAATTTCGTTATTTTTATCTGCGAGGCATTAACCACGACCCGCAACCTTTATTTACAGTCGATCTACTATTTGTATTCGTATGTTAAATTTTAAATTTATCATTTCTAATCTTTAAGATTGCTTTTCTAGGATTTTTGCAGGCTTTAGAACATTGTAATTGACCGTCCGTGAAGTGCCCATTTTGCAAAGGAGTTTTCTTAGTTACAGGGTCTTAAGTCAAAGGTTTGTGCTTTAGGAGATGGTTTCATAGAATTTTGCCACTTTCAGCCAAGTACAGTCTTTGAGAAAGTGAATTTTGCTGTTATTTACGTTTATTTAGGAAAAATATGTTTAAGTAGACAAATTTTTTAAAACATAGGTGTAACATAGTTAAAACACAATGGGCATTCTGTTCATAAATGCTATATTAGGGTAAGGGGGGTTAGGATACTGACAAACTTACTTTCTGGACAGAAGTCTAAATGAACATCAATAAAACACTGGAACCTGGCCCGTTTCATACTATTTATACTGTTTTAAGCTAATATTATTTTGCTCTAGGTTCCGATGGATGCTTAGAGTCTTGAAGCAAATTTACATATTGACAAAAATTGTAAAAATATTAGTGGCTATCAAAGCAGCTAACAGGTTCTGTTCGTATCAGCCATATAAGTAGCTACAGGATTTTCCAAATGCTCCTGAAAGGTATACTTTTGCCACATATACAAAGATGAAGTTTTAGTACATACAGTAAAGGAGGTTTAAAAAATCTCATTGTTACTTGCTTTGTATGTTTGTCAACAGTCTCTCTGTGCAGCGAGTCGAATTTAACATTTAACAAAGTTGATATCAACCTAGTTTGCTACTATTCAACTTTAAACTGTGGGTAAAAATAGTAGGTTATTACTGACTAAAATACCTACCTAATAATAAAGGTGAATTAGGAATCAGGACCACATAATATATCCATATGGAAGTCTGTGATCCAGACAAGTTTTTGTTCGTGATTCTTCAAAATAACCCAAATAGTTTAACATATTCTAATCAAGGTACCTAGCTTATATCTAAAGTTTAAAGCAGAATTGTAACAAACTGATGGCATCATACAGGCTTTCTAAATTATAATTGCTTCATAGAGAAACTTTCAGACTGTAAAAATTGATTAAAATTGTGAACAGCATAATAAAAAATTGTCAATGCTCTGATTGCCTAGATCTTACAAATATCAAATGATCATCAAGAAATAGATTCTGTAAACCTACTTCGAGACCTACTTTAATATCTAAAATCTTCCTGCTCTTAGGTTTCCCTAAGAAGAGGAAGTAGTAAAAAGTAGACCTTGAACACTTGAAAAACCATGTATATTAGCTGTTGGACAATTTTAATAATTTTAATGCAATGCATGCAAGGATAAGTTTGGTTGGTTTTCTAATGGGATTCACTTGAACTCCAATTTATATTGGATTTGATTGTGACCCAGTGGCCATTTACTATGACCTATAACCCAAATATCTTACCCAACAGTGTGTCATCTTTACAGTCCGAGAAATATTGTCACATATGCTTAATGAGTATCGAGAGATGTGAGCCAAAAAAATAGAGTAATCAAGCTCAACAAGGCTGACAAAAAATCTGTTTTGTTTGCATTTAAAAGATGTTTTTAGTTTTTTTTTATTCTATGTTGGAATCAAATACATATTATTATCGCAATTTCTGTTCTACAGCCTTGAAATTGTTCCTAGGAAGTTTTTTTGGTAGGACCATGATATGGTTAGGTTATGAAAAATTTATCTAAAATTCCTGTCCTAAACTATATAGCTGTTAGGGTAGCAGTTAAGCAGTACCTACTTCTTACCAAGATACCTACCAAAAATGGTCACTTTTTTTATGATAGCTCGAATATTTTTACAAATTCTGAACTGTCTTCATCAAAGGATATAAAGCACACAACAAACTTTTATCTGTAACCATTTTCGAGATATTTGGAAAAAAAAAAAACTAATAAAAACCAATAGAACACATAATATTCGGTCACAAAATGAATATGTTTACCAAACATAAGTAAAATAGTTTGTTACGAAACATTTAAAATTACTTTGAAAATGGATAAGAGATATGAGATTTGCAGCATGCCTAGCTTTTTGATACAAGATTTCAAAGCATCAGAATTCACAAAATTACTCAAATGTGTCAGCTGTAGAGAGAAAGCTATTATTAATTTGTACAACATTGTTAAGACAACTATGGATGGCTACATCTATCACGTGACTTATTGGCATAGGTTTTTAGTTAAAAGCTTTTCGTATTAAACCCCTTTAGGAGCAATTTCTAGTCGGTAAATCAAAAATTGTCAGATTATTTCCAATTTTACTGCACAAAAAAAAACAATTTACACCATATAGTGCAAATAAGCCAGTTTATAAGGCTTGCTCGATCAATCGTCCTATTTTTTTGCTCCGCCCAACGCCATACGCCCTTTTTACTATTAATTCGACTTGGAAAACTTAGTAAAATCTTGATACAGTTTAAACGTCTTGACGCACATTTTCGCTTAGGATTTTAATTTTCATTCTTTATTAGAACTTTTTCTAATTCCTGACATTCAATAACAACATAAACAGTTTTGTTTTTCAATAGTCCAATATTATTAGTGGAAGAAAACAAGTTTAAAATCTTAAAAAGTACACTGATATTATAGACCATATTATTATTATATTAATGCTACTTTTAAAGTCAATCTCTAATCAGTATAACAGATTCTGGAACAATTTAACTTCGTTTTTCTTTACATGTCTCATGTCCATATAAGAGAGGGTGGTAGTCGGGATTTTAGCAGTAAATATGTAGTTTCTTTGAATCCTAGCAGCCTCAATAATTATTATTATAGTATTTGTTCTTGTGTAGTATCCTGTAATTATTCATAGAAACTTTGAATACTTCCCTAGAACAAACTAATAATTTGTTATTTGATAAAAAAAACACACTCTCTTTCTCCAGAAATAATTTCAGGTTTACTTTTTAAATGTAGGAATATATTTTGTATATTTTGGAAAAATAAAAATAACAACAAATTATTGCTTTTAATTTTACAACCGTCACAAAAGACTGCAAAGTTAGAAAGTGAGATTTTCCTCACACTTAAAATAACTTTTTAGTTTTGACTAAGCCACATGAAATCTTCATAGAACAGATTCCAAAATCATCTTATATATGCGCAGAGGCCAGTTCAGGAATTACACACTTGCACCAGCTGTGGAACTAATTTAATTTCTGAACTGTAGTTGGTGCGCATCTCTCAACACTGCTGTGTGATTCTTGAATTTACCTATGAACAGATTTAAGGAAAATCATAAAGTTAATTCCTAAAGCCTTACGTGCTTACTTGGTAATTCCAATAATCATCAGAGTAAAATACATCCTTTATTAGGTCATACAAATGCAGTAGTCCAGAAGTCCACACAGTGTACAGTATAGGTAGCCACTCAGTTACTCAAAATAGCACGTCATAACATATAAATCAAAATTACTGTTCTGCGTATGACAAGCATAATAATTATAAATACTCACCGGGGCTTTGCCCCTTGACTAGTGAATGGTGCTTCAGAATCTGGGTAAATTGCATCCGAGTTAGTGTTATACCTAAAAAAAGAGTTAGCGTCCAAAACATACAATGCAAAGACTCATAAAGAGCAAAGAACCGGTTGAAGCAAAGGCTCACACAGAACAAATTTTTACACACAGCAAAGGGAGACATAAATAATAATATGTAAGTATATAAGTACAAAAATAAAATAAATAACTCCTATCATTAACTTTTGTTACACCTATCCTTTTTTTTTAGACTTTTAGGAACTATTTTCTTTCCGTTTTATGATCACGCATCATGTCTTCTTTTTGATGTCTCAGCGCTGCCTGAGAAGTCCTTCAAAAATAAAACAGAGTTTCAATTATTTTATAAAATAATAAAATTAATTACTTAAACTAATTTATAAGAATACAGATGATTCGCACAACGGGTTTCAGACAAAAATAAGACGCATCAATTAAGTTAAAATGGTCGATATTTCAATTATATATTTCGTTTTCCTGAGTGCAATATTAAGTCAACAAAACAAAAGTCTTCTCAATTTTTTTATTCTTCATAGATCGACCAACTTAAAAGTACAAATACGGGGCATAGCAAACACGGCCGGACGGTATAAAAGTGTAACACTTAATATGTGTTAAACTTTCACCTGGAGAAAGACCAAATCAATTGGAAATATCGACCAATTTAGGGCGACTTTTACAAGTTCAAGTAAAACTTCAGATTGAAGATAAAACACCAGACTTGATGTACATTGCATTGTTTACCTGACAGATAAACAATGCAATGTAGGTTATATCTGGGGTTTTATCTTCAATCTGAAGTTTTACTTGAACTCGTAACAGTCACCCTTAGCAGCATAGAGGTGTTTCATTTTTGTTTCGAACCCGCTATACCAGTCATCTGTATAACATCAGGAACGCTAACAGGCCATCATTAATCCTAAAAAAATATTAAAAAAGATGCATATTTTCTAATACCTCAACCCTGCAACATGCAAGTGAACAATATAACAATAACAATTTCAACTACTGAACCAATATCCAATACAATACAACAATATTATAACCTCAAACATCTTCATTTTCCTTATCACTAAACAAGCTTTCTAAGTCTGAATCCGAACTACACCCTGCTTCTATTACAACTGGGTTAAAGTCCGAAGCATCCATAAATTGTTCCCTATCCCACCACCTCTGTATTTCTTCCTCTGTATGGCGAATTGAATTTTTCCAAACCTCTGGTGTTGCTGCGGTCAAGGCCTCTTTCCACATAGCCAAACACACTTCTGTGGTTCTGCCATCTCTCCCAATATGCCGATTGTAGTAACCTTTGGCAACTCCCCAAATCAACTCAATGGGATTGAATATGCAATGGTATGGCGGAAGTCGTAAAACTTGGTGTCCATACTGCAACGCCATTTGATCAGCGACATAGATCTTTGGGGGTTTGTGCCTATTAAAATAAAAAAAAAATGGAAACGTAATTCAATGATATTATTCTGGCAAAATGTACTGCATACTTTGTTACAATGTCAAGAAGTTCACTTTTCAACAGCCTGTCATCACACGGTATGTTTTTTGAGCGAAGCCACTCAAGAATGTCTGCCTTTGTTGATGAAGAAGTCGGCGTTTTCTCCAACAAGGTGCTGTGGTAAGGTGCATTATCCATCACAATCACTGAGGGTTCCTCCAAATTTTTCAGCAGTTGATTCTCAAACCAACACAAAAAATTATCCTTGTTCATTTCTCCATGATAATCTCCTTTCGTTTTGGATGAAAAAATTAACTCTGCGCCAGGAATAAATTCTTCTTTATTTCCAGCATGCACTACAATGTACCTATAAAAGATAAACTAAATAAAGTGCCTATAAACAAATTTTGAAAAAATGGGTTAGCTGAAGCTACAAACAGCCCCATATTCACCTACTCGACTAAATGAGAGCAAACGAGTAACAATTACAATTAATACAAAACACTACACCTTACCTCTTCCCTTCCGTTTTCATTCTTTTACCACTTCGAGTATCCGCATCTTGCCAAGAATGGCTTGATGTTCCATCTTGAAAAAGCCAGGTCTCATCTAAAAATACAAACATATAATGTATTGTAACTAGTATAGGATTTTAAAAATTGTATTCTTTTAGAAACAATGTCTGGCAGTTCCATTAAACCCCTGCGCGGATTGTCTTGAAGCCACTTAAAGCCAATCTGTTTCATCAGTCTTATAAGTGATGATTTCGATCCCGCAAATAGCTGCATTGTTCTTAATCTCTGCAAAATGCTTTGGGCGGTGACAGATTCTCCTAAAATTCAATTAAAAAATATTCTTTTTTACGTTTTTGTAGGAACGACCTCATTGCAAGGATGATTGCATGCATTCAAAGCAACTGCGAGAAAACTCCAATGACTGCTTTTGTGTAGTCGGGTGTAGGGGTGTACAACCTATATTTTGAAAAAGGATTTAAGTAAAGGATAATTAGGGACAGTTGCTCAGAAACTTGATACTTGTGTAAACTTATGACTTGTTTTGTATTAAATAAACTGATGATGATGATAGGTACATGGTTTGTATCCCAGTTGGCATCTAACAATAGGTTTGAGTAATTAGTCAAGATTTCAGGAAAATGCTAGTTAAATAATTTTTTTTAGAACATAATAAATCCAAAAAATATACGAGGTTGACCAGGTTTTTCATGATAAAATTTAAGGGGATGTTCTACTTCAATAAGTAACACTATCTTGCTAAATAAACTGCAGTCAAAAAACCCTTTTCTATGGTGTTGATGTTAATATTCATAAAGAAAAAAATTGTATTTTTTTTGCAAACCATTTCAGATATTTTAATGAAATATTGCAGGTGCCAATAGTAAAGGAAGACCTAAGTTTTGCAATACAAAAAGCTTTGTTTACCAGTGTCTAATTTTGTTAAAAATTAAAATGGCTTTATTCTTCCAAATTGAACAAATAATTCAAAAATAATTTTTATTTTTAGAAAAACCAGGAACATACAACTTTTTTGCTGAAAAATAGTCAGTGACAAGCAGCCTCGCGCGCCAGTAACAATAAACAAAGCTTTTGTATTGCAAACCTTATGTTTTCCTTTATTATTGACAAGTAATATTTCATTAAAATATCTCAAATGGTTTTCAAAAAATATAATTTTTTGGTTTTTGAGAATACTTAAACATCATAAATATCTCCATATAGAAGTTTTTATAGCATAACCAATAACATTAACACTGTTCAAAAATTTTACGGGGGTGAGCCAAAAAATAACTCTTGGAAAAACTTTATGAAAAGTTTTATAGATGCAAACTGCTGTAACTTTTTTGTTTTTAAATTTATTGGAATGAAGCAAAAACCGTATTACACAGTTGACTTGCAAGTTTTTCCTATTGGAAGAAAAAACAAAACACCAATGGTTTCGAGAAATCTTAACTTATATTTTTTTAATGGAATGTCTTGTATATTTTTGGATATGTGGGTTCTATTCAAAATTCCAAGTATATTTTATAAAGCATACCTCATACCTATCTTCAACTGTTTCTGAGAATATGGCGTCTGTTTAAGCCAGTCAAACATAAAATAATAAATACGAAGCAAAGTAAATGCTCCACTTGTCTTAAAATTTACTTTGCTTCTTATTTATTATTTTATGCTCAATTTTGTGTTTATATGACCAACTTATACAGACTCCATTTTCTCAGAAACATTTGAAGATAGGTATCTAGGTGCATTGTAAAATATTCTTGGAATTTTGAATAGAACCCAAATATCCAATAATATACAGTTGCATTAAAAAATATAAAACCAACTGCAGGTTAAGATCATTGGTATTTTGCTTTTTTCTTCCAATTAGGAAAAAATTTGCCAGTTAACTATGCAATATGATTTTCAGTTCATTTCAACATCTTTAAAAACACAAAGTTACAGCTAATATACTTATCAACTTTCCTAGCAACTTTCCCTACAGTCTAGTTCCAGTTAAGCTTAAAAAAAACTATTCCTAATTATCCATTACTTAAATTCTTTTGGAAAAGACAGGTTTCACACACCTACACCTGACTACACAGAAGCAGTTATTGGAATTTTCTGGCAGTTGCTGCATTGCTGCACTATTGACAGAAAAATTAATTCTCTCCTCTTATAGGGAAAATTAGCATTGTGAGTTGTATAATCAGTTTATTCAAATCAAATAAAACTAAATTTGGCAAGACTCTTCCATTTGTACCAATTTCAGGTTTCTAATGCCCGTATTTATAGTCATGACTTGGCTCCGAGTAAGCCTCAAGTCTGACTTTGGACATATAGTCTCCATTTAAAATACATTGACTTACATCAAACATTTTTGATTAAGCACATGCTTGTGCTCAAGTTGCCACTATAAATATGGGCATTACAGGCCCAGAATCCTTCCAGGCAGATACCCTAGAGCACCTTAGAAATCAAAGGGGAATCCACTTTGCCAATGTTTGTACATGTATTGCCATAATATGGTATTTTTTAAGTCTTGTGATGGCATTGCAAGGTATTGTGAATATAGTGATATTGCAGGGTATTGTCATGAGTACATAAAGTTATTAGCGATATTATGACAAGTACTGTAGAATATTATCATGAGTACGGAGAGGTATTTCCAAAATTGTGATGGTTATTGCTGTATTTCCAATGTAGATCATTGTAACGGTATTGTGTGGAATTGTGATGCAGTTTATACATGTCTTGTGCCCGGTGGATAACCCCTCATTAGAAACTCTAACAATCATATGCACCAATAGCCCAATAGCATTTAATCAGGGTCAGGCTTTAATTGTGGTTAATTTAAAATTTAGGTAAGGTAAATCTCTCTCTCTCTCTCTCTCTCTCTCTCTCTCTCTCTCTCTCTCTCTCTCTCTCTCTCGCTATTAGCCATGATTAAAACGTAACCCTGAGAAAATGCTACTGGTGCATGTGGGGGTTAGGTGTGAGGCCCTGCAAATTTCTAGCTCGCCCTCAGTGAGTAATCATCTCCTTAATTCCTTTGATACTTATGATACTTATGACTACGTATGATTTTTAATATTTTCAATTAGGCCTCACCAACTTTAAAAGTTTACTAGGAACATATAATCAATGATAAAGTCCCTGACATTAGGGCTAGTCACTATTTCTTTAAAAAGGAAATCTTTACTCCAATAAGCAACAATAAATAAATATACATTTTAAATAAGTTATTGTCACATAATTTAGAATCTACAGTTACTTACGGTTCTTATACATTTCATAAATTTGGTTACGAATGGCACAAATATCCCATTTCCCTGGATCGGTTACTGGTTTCTTCCGGACAAGAATCCTTTTAGGGCTTACAATTTTGCCACGAGCACTTTCTTGAGAAATTTTTGAAACTGTAGTTAAATGAAGACCCAAGGCATCCGCGACTCTTTTACGTACTGCTGCGAGTGGCAAAAGTGGTCCTCCGTTTTTTTTCTCCAATTCAAAATAGCTCAAGAGGGAAGCTACAAGTTTTTTGCAGTCTTTACTAAGACTTTTTGGCATCTTGTTTATGTTGAAGAAACACAATTAGTTCAATAAAAAACACAAATCTAGATCAAGCGCATAAGAAAATCTTGGAAAAAGTACATAAAAGCACAAAACCCGCCGATTTTCTAATTTCGAGCTTTCGAGGTAAAGGTTGACTTTCGTTGACAGTTGACGTTAGTTCCAGGCGTTTTAATAATAATTCTGCGTACTCCACGACCGCGCGGCACTTCACCAATTGCTTGCGTTTTCTATAATAAGATTTAAAATTAAATTGAGCAAAAACAAGAATTTTTTTTATCACACCTGTAGTTAATATGAATAGTTTATTGGTCTGTTTTAATTAATTTACCAAGCACGCTTACCAATCTTCACAGATAAGCCGAAAAACGATTATTACGTTATTTACAATAAACCGCAAATAAGGCAACATTGCTGGAGATCATGTCAACTAACATTAAATTATATCCATCCTTTTCCAAATTCGTTAGAGGAGACAATGTCTATGATCGAAGACATGATCTTGAGTTTCAATTGACACATCGCTTGCTTAATGATTCTGCCTATATTTATCATTTTTTCCATTTTGATAGGAGCCTTTAGAAAAGGTTGGCAAGATGGAACGTTAAAAACTGTTTCCAAGAAATCATCTTCAGAAGTATCAAGGTTTATAGTTTCGCATGCTGGATCTGAAATTTATCAAGAATGAGAGCTTAGTTTTCAAGGCTCTCAGTAGGAGTGGGATTATCACGATTCAATGAACGCGAATAATTTTGAAAGATGGTTTTGCGACAAATTGTTACCCAACTTAAAGGAATTTTGTTTTCAACTGTGTTATAAAACTTGTATCTTAATAAACTATTCAAAATCAGCTGTGACATTTTCCGTTGCTTCGATGCCAACAAGTTCTCACGCGGAAGGCCTAGAAAATTGATAACCACTCCTTACTGCATCCGCTCGGTCAGTATTAATCGTCCAAATTCATTTGAATCAATAGGCCAAATTATATTGGGAATCTCAATGACTAATAGTAAATTATTATATACAGTATGAGTAAGTTTGTTTTTTTGATTGGATGGCGATCTTTTAATAAAAAGCGAAAACTATCTAACTGATCATTTACTGGTCAAACGTTTAGGCGCAGATGATTTCAGAGTTTTGAAATCAACGTAAAACGAACGTAAATTTTTATGCGTAATAGTGGGAACTACTTTTATAAGATGACGTTTATAATGACTGAATTTAGGACATTACCGGACCAATATATATATATATATTTATATATGTGACGTATTTTAAAAAAGGTATAAGTTAGCAAAGCCACATACTATGCGAACGGCAGCTTTGGGTAGGTGGAGAGCTAGGTCGTGGTTCAAAATTACATAAAAAGGAGTTGAAGCCTAGTATAGCTATATAAGCTAGACCCGTTAAATGGGCGCCACTCAATTTAACTTACAGGTTGTAGCTATAATATTAAAATTGAGAAAATTATCATAGCAATAATTGATGTTCATATTGTTTAGGTGATCAAACCAAAGTAAAACCAACAGGAATTATTAAAATTAGGCACATTTATTTATTATGGTGTTAGTTCTTACCTAAGGTTAGTGCAGGTACACTTGGTATTTAAATCTACTCCTACCGGTTGAAATACTTGGCCAGTTTGTAGGGCTTTCGTAGTAGTTGAGGTAGAGGATGGACGGTTTAAAACCTAGGAGCCATCACCGTCACTAACGGCTCCATTTTTGGCAAAGGGGGCTCCAAAACCCAGACGGTTTAAAACCTAGGAGCCATCACCGTCACTAACGGCTCCATTCTCGGCACACGTGCAGGATGAAACGTTGCACGTGCAAGATCAAAAAAAAGGAAGTATTGAGCTTTATCACTCAAACATTGGACCTAATAATTGAACAAGGAAAAGGTTAGATAAGTTTAAATTAATTAAAGGAATCCTTACCCCAAAATAAGAGAACTTTACTATAATAGCCACATGGCTAGGCTGTAGCCGTTTAGGGACAGGCTGACGTCCGATGTGCCCTGGACACTCAAATTTGATCTGACATCATAAATGATGACGTAACACTCAATAGCAGTTATTTCTACTATATCATTATAAAAAGCTCGTTTAATAATGTTACGAATCGAAGCGACGCCGCATGGGAGGCGGGGCAACGCGTCTGTGGTTGGTGGAGCTTCGCGACCTATCCGCGCTGCGTCATGGCTGACACGAGTGATTTATTGCTCGGTTTAATCTAGAAAGCAGTTGTTTACAACCTTTTTTTTATGTGAGATTATTCAAGAATTCTTTTCAAGAACTTTCTAGGTTTTTCTGTAATTTTAGGATTGTGTATAAATAGCGCATAGAGCGCGCGGTTAAGAATAGTCGTATTTTAATCGAGCTATAAGTAAGCTAAAGTACGAAGCGATAATAGAAGGGTATAAAGTGTTAAGTAATGAGTTATTTAGTAGTCGTGTGTAATTGTGGAAATAAATAAATAGTGTTTTCGTGTTAAATTGTTTCACTGGAATTATTGAACCCCGAGTTCGTAACAATTGGTGTCAGAAGTGCGCTTCCAGTGGGAATTTGAGAACTAATATTCTGAACTGTAAGCGAATGCTTTGATACCGGACATTACGTATTTATGCCAGTGACCAGAAGCCAGCATCAAGCGATGGAGGATCAACTTGCCGCCCTGCTGTCCCTTATGCAACAACAGAAAGAAGAGCAAGAAAAACGTTATGTAGAACAAAAAGAAGAACAGGAAAGACGTGATCAATTACCGGAGCGACTTTTGCAACAACAGAGGGCAGAACAGGAAAAACGTGATCAAGTACAGGAGCGACGTTATCTAGAACAGGAGAAACGTTATAATGAACAAAAAGAGGAACAAGAAAGACGTGATCAAGTACAGGAGCAACGTCATCAACATTTCAAAGAAGAATTAATGAACCATCTCGCAGCTAGGGAGCAACAATTGGAAGAAAAAATAATGCAATGCGTTAACGAATCCGTTAACGGCGTTAACGAAGGACTCGAAGCTATCAACCAGAGGGTTCTCGAGCTAGAAAAGAAATTCCGGGAACAACTTGAGGACGACAACGTGTCTACCGAGAGTTTTAGCACATCCGACGCTAAAATTAAGCCTCCCGATTATGACGGTACTACGGCATGGGAAATTTATAAAACCCAATTTGAGGCAGCTGCAAAAGCTAATGGGTGGTCCGAGCCCCAGAAAGCTACATCACTAGTGGTAGCACTTCGTGGAAAAGCGGCTGAATTCCTCCAATCTCTGTCGGCAGCTGATCAAAGTAATTATGCATCTTTAGTACACACTCTGCAACTACGACTTGGGAATGAGCACAAAGAAACCGTGGTCCAGGCCCAGTTGAGGATGAGACAGCAAAAGTCAGGTGAATCCTTACAAGAATTTGAGGCAGACATAGACAGACTAATTCACCTGGCATACCCATCAGCCCCTGAATCTTTTCAAACGCAATTTGCCGCCGAAAGGTTCATTGAGGGGGTTCGCGATAGTGACATGAAATACCACTTACGTCTAGTCAGGCCCAGGAATATCAGCGAGGCACTAGTTCGGGCCCTGGAATTCGAGGCATCACGAGTGTCATCTAGTTCTTCTGCAAGTGTAAGAGTGGCAACTAGCGGTGACAAGAAGAATACGTCTATGGCTGAATCCATGGGCAGTTTACATAAAACGATGAAGGATATGGCAGTCAATATGCAAGCCCTGTTAGAAAGATAACTCCCCGATAAACAGGCAATCGGGGCATAAAATGTTTTAACTGCGGTAAACTGGGTCACGTCAAGAGTAACTGCCGTAATAGGGCCAGAAGTCCGCCACCGTTGTTTAGAAAACCGAGCGGCAACCAAGACCGCCTTAGAATTCAGGAAAGTCCAATTCCTGTCAATGTAAGCGGGCAATTGACCGAGGCCGTTAAGACCCCCAGGATCAGTCAAGTCAACCATTCAAGTCAAGTCAATAATTTGGGTGGCAAAAGTGTTACAGAGGCCGGATGCATTAAAGGACAGAAGATCCAAACTGAACATCGACAAGGAAGGTGTCACGGAAATGCCGTTACATTGTCTAGACGGCCATGTAAAGAAGATAGTCAGCATTGTCGAAGAACTGAGCAACGTGAGGGACATCCTTCTGTAAGGAGAACGTCGGTGGAAATAAACGATGGCTGGACCACACAGACGCTTCGAGAAGAACAATTGAATGATTCAGATATTGGACCCATACTCTTGGCAAAGACTGAGGACAAAAGACCAGAGTGGCAAGAAATTGCTGATAAAAGTCCAAACCCGAAGGCGCTATGGGCCCAGTGGCACTCTCTTAAAATAGAAAATGGACTACTGAAGAGAGCGTGGGAGAGTCCGGATGGCAAGTCCGTAGTCAGTCAGTTGGTTGTTCCTGATAGCAGAAAATCAGATGTACTACAGGAAATGCACAACGGAACAAGTGGAGGTCATTTTGGGGTCAATAAAACCTTGGCCAAAATTAAAGAGCGGTTCTACTGGGTGAATTGGCATATCGCATATCTGTTGATGGCATATCGAGGCTCTACGCATGAAGCCACTGGTTATACTCCGGCGAGAGTAATGTTCGGAAGGGAAATGAGGCTTCCTGCGGATCTGATGTATGGAACACCAGAAAAAGAGTCGCTCAGCTCTGAGAATTTTGTGGAGGAGCTTAAGGAGAGGCTGGACAATGTTCATGAACAAGTCAGGAATAAACTGCGGATATCCAGTGATCGAGCCAAAGCAAGATATGACTTACTAGCTAACTCCCGCGGCTTCCAGGATGGTGATTTGGTGTGGCTAAACAATCCGCGGCGAAAGGTGGGAAAGTCGCCCAAACTTAGCCAAAATTGGGAAGGACCTTATACGATTATCAAGAAGATTAATGACGTGGTGTATAGGATCCAGCGGACCCCCAGGTCAAAGATGAAGGTCGTTCTTTTGGATCGATTAGCACGATACCATGGAACTATATCTGTTCGGGACGAACAGCCTTAGGAGGAGGGCATCATTACGATTCGCAGCAACGCCGCATGGGAGGCGGGGCAACGAGTGTGGTTGGTGGAGCTTCGCGACCTATCCGCGCTGCGTCATGGCTGACACGAGTGATTTATTGCTCGGTTTAATCTAGAAGGCAGTTGTTTACAACCTTTTTTTTATGTCAGATTATTTAAGAATTCTTATCAAGAACTTTCTAGGTTTTTCTGTAATTTTAGTATTGTGTATAAAAAGCGCATAGAGCGCGCGGTTAAGAATAGTCGTATTTTAATCGAGCTATAAGTAATCTAAAGTACGAAGCGATAATAGAAGGGTATAAAGTGTTAAGTAATGAGTTATTTAGTAGTCGTGTGTAATTGTGGAAATAAATAAACAGTGTTTTCGTGTTAAATCGTTTCACTGGAATTATTGAACCCCGAATTCGCAACAATAATATACTATTATCATATTATCTCACGCCGTTTCGATTATGTCGATAAAAACCATCATTAGGGTTCACCATTTCAGCGAGGGAACCTCCCTTAGGGTCCATTCGTGAACTTATGTTTATATGTAGTTTTTGAGAGTATTTGAGAGTATTCTCTCATATATATTTACAGGCCAAGAACCGGAAATCTATTTTTGATTTCACTCCTTATATGTAGTTTTTGTTCTTTTTTTAGCGTAGCCCCAGATTTTTTTGTATCTGTATACTGTATACATATATATGCCCTGTATAGTGTAGAAACATATATATACAGAGATTGTCTGCTTGTAATTGTATAACTATAAGAATGGTTCCAAGCAAAGCAAGACTCCTTCTGTACGCATGATGCATTTCAGTTAAGAACTTAAAGTTTATGTACCATTTTAGAAAAGGTCTGTCTTCTTCAAGAAGTAGGTGTAAGGAACTCACAAGATTTGTCTCCAAAAGCAATACATTTTTATCACAAAGCAGTTATGTTAAAAGGAAAAGCGACAGTTTCCAAAAAGCGTAATCTATTAACACGGAAGAGACTTTATGCTTATGGACATGTTGAGCAACATGTCCTGTTTCAAAACGCTAATAAGGTCGAGGTTTTGTTTTAAAATACAAATTAGAAAGTAACTGTGTCTGCTGTCAGTATGGATACAATTACTTCATAAGGACTGATATTTTTAAAGTTGTTATCTTTTGCTATTCTGTAGAAATGTAGTATTATTTAGTAAATCGTTTCATCAAAACTCAAACTTTATCTTTACTGAGTTTGTGTAATTTAGTTATTTAATCAAAGAACACAATCTTACTAATTAAAGAACAAATTTTAAGGTGCCAGTATTAATTATTGATTGTATATTGAACGAAAACTCAGTAGAGAATTGAACATTACTTACAAATGATATTACGTACTTACCCAAACTTCAAATTATAACGTAAAGAGGTAATTTTGTGATTTTTGTGAGACAGTTTCAATTTTTTTTTTGTTTCTTTTTCAGTATGCGTCAAATAATACTGGCACCATGTTCAAATTACTGGCGGGAATAATTTGAATGAGACCTGGATGGTATCCTATGTTTGATATTTGGCTAAAAGTTCCTTCATTTCCAATAGACGGCGCTGACGCTTGGTTACAAAATTTCAAGAGTAGAGGATCCATTCTATCTAGTTTTTTTTTTATCTATGCATTAAGCTAGTTTCATAGGTAAACAGACTCTTTGAAGACGATTGGTTAAATTTTGTCTACATTCAATTTTATTGGAAGATTTTGATTTTGCACCTTGTTATGGGCATGCTTATGGAGTCGGCTTAAAGAAGCCGGGTGAGAAACAACAGCTGAAAATTCAAGAATGCCAATCTAGCGGAAATAAACTGCTAACAAAAAAGATCGATACGGCAAAATGTTTCGTCATGTTTAGGGATCTGTATCTCGGAAATGCCTTAGCCGAAATTCATAACTTAAAGAGACTTTGGAAGATCGTTTCTTCTAGAATCAGGGAGGGAGTTTTAAACCAAAGTGATTTTCTAAATGATATACAAGGTAAAAAAAAAACGCACTGCAAAATGGTTGCATTTCAACCCACTGCAATTGGTAGCTAGAGTATCTTCAGAACATTCGTTCCTATGAGATTTGAGGACCTTGACTAATATCTCGGGACATGTTCGGCGGTTTTTAGTTTTATGGCCCACAAGAGAAATTACGGGGGTTTTTCAAAAAGTGTGCGTTTTCTTATAAGTTGCCCTGTATCGCGAGAATGCCGCTGCCGATTTTAATGACGTAAATTATCTCCAAAAGACAAATGATTGTAAAATCAGCGGCGTACACTCAAGTTTAACAAAACCTTTCTATTCCACGTTGTACAAAAATGGCAAAAAATTTACTGAAAAACTGATCAATATTTTGTTAATAAGGACGTCATGGCGGGTGTTCTAACTTTAAGGCTCTTATTGTAATTATATTTAAGAGCCATGGTCGATATCTCGGGATGTTTTTGGCAGTTTTTTGTTTTTTGGCCTACAAGAAAAATTAAGGGGGTTTTTCAAAATGTTTGCGTTTTCTTATAAGTTGCCCTGTATCGCGAGAATGCCGCTGCCGATTTTAATGAAATAAATTATCTCTAAAAGATAAATGATTGTAAAATCAGTGACGTCCACTCAAGTTTAATAAACCTTTTCTTCCATGTTTTACAGAATGGCAGAAAATTTACTGAGAAACTAATGAACATTTTGTCAATAAAGCCGTCATGGAGGGTGTCCTAACTTTAAGGCTCTTCTTTTAATTACATTTAATAGCCGTGGTTGATATCTCGAGAAATTCGGCAGTTTTTGATTTTTTGGCCACAAAAATTATTACGGGGGGTTTTCAAAAAGTTTGCGTTTTCTTATCAGTTGCCCTGTATCGTAATAATGCCGCTGCCGATTTTAATGAGATACATTATTTTTAGATTATAAATGAATTACAAATCTGTGGCATAGACTCATTGTACAAGAAATTAAGAGAGAAAAATTAATGAGAAACTGATCAATATTTTGTTAATAACGACGCCATGACGTGCCATACTTTAAGGCTGCTATTGTCATTACATTGAAGATCCAAGCTTGATATGTCGGAACGTTTTAGGTGCTTTTTTTTGGCCTACGAGAAGAGTTACGGGGCGTTTACAAAAAGTTTGCACATTCTTAAAAGTTACAGTGTTTTGCGGGAATAAAATTGCCCTCAAATCTCAGAGGAACGAATGTTCTGAAATTACCCTAGCTGCCAAATGCAGTGGGTTGAAATGCAACCATTTTACAGTGTTTTTTTCTTTACCCTGTATATCCTTTAGAAAATCACTTTTTTTTTTACCTCGTTTAACTTTTAACGTTTAAAATTAACCCCCCTCCCTGATTCTACAAGAAACGATCTTCCAAAGTCTCTTTGAGTTACGAATTTCCGCTGTGGCATTTCCGAGATACAGGTCCCTAAACATGACGAAAAATTTTGCCGTATCGATCTTTTTTGTTAGCATTTTAGTTCTCAGCTCAGTTGCTGTGACTTCAGAATTTTAAGTGAAGTGCCATTTCATAAGTTTGATAAATATCTGGTAACGGTTTTGGGGATTTTTGTTTTTTTGATTTCGAATAAAATATACGAGTACCATTAAAAAATTTTATAAGGTAAATTAAAATCTACAAAATTATGTAATTAATTGTTTTTATTGTGTCAGTATATTTGCATTTTAAAGATTTTACATTGAGAGCTTTTATTGCCGCCCGTTTAAGAAAGTTTCGCCGTCAGAGTGCATTTTTTTATTTAAATGGATAAATAAGAATTAGGGATATTAGTTCAACATGGAGACCGAAGAAGCTAATAATGTGTGAGCCCACAAAAATGTATCTATAATAATCACCATGGAAACGAAGTAAACAAAGTATGACATGTCAGAGACATAAATTTAAATTATCTGTCACATATTAATTTTTTTGGTTTCTTAATTTAAAAAATGCCGTTACTAAGTGAAAGAGAATCAGAAAATATTGTGAGGTAAGTTTTAGAGGTCTTTTAGCAATGTAGAATAAGAAAAGTAATAATTTCAAACAGGTTGCGCCGGCGAGGTCTGAGTTTATGCAACATTGCTGACTTAGTAGGCACATCTAAGTCGACGATTCAACGGGCACTTCAAAGAAGACAAAATTATGGTGTTCCTGCTTATAAAATGCGTGGAAGTTGCGGTCGCACAAAAGTTACAACCCTTAGAGAAGATCGGCTAATTAATTTGTCTGTCAGGAGGACAAGGACTCTAAATGCCAGAAAAATAAAAGCAAGAGTGCAAGCAACAACGGGGACCAACGTATGCACCTTCACTGTCAGAAATCGTTTGCATGATCGAGGACTACATGCTAGAAGACGTGCACCATGTCCAATGCTGCAACGTATCCATCGAGTTTCTCGAAGACGTTGGGCAGAAGAACATTTGCACTGGGGAATAGCAGAGTGGAACAATTGCATGTTTTCAGATGAATGTAGATTTTCGTTGTATGCATCAGATGGACGTATTTTAGTGTGGAGCGGGCGGAATGAACGAAACCTGGAAGAAAATATGGAAGCCAGAGTGCCATTTGGGGGTGGAAGTATGAGTGTGTGGGGAGGAGTAATGGGGAATGGAAAGACTGATTTAGTGGTTTTAACTTAATGGCATCGAGCGCATGAATTGGCCTGCTAGGTCGCCCGATATGAATGTTATAGAGCACGTGTGGAGCAGAATGCAACTAAAGCTGAAAGAGAGAGAGCAAGAATTTCAAAATGTGGATGAATTGGCAGTGGCAGTGAGGGAAGAATGGGAAGATATTCCCCAGGAGTTTATAAGATATTTGGTGGAGAGTATGCCGAGAAGGGTGGCTGAAGTAATGCGAGTTTTAAGTGGGCCTACACATTATTAGCGTCTCCAGTCTCCATGTTTAACTACGGAAATGAAATGCCTATCAACCTTCATTGAGATATCTCTGGCGGTTTTACAGAAATCAATAACTTCCTATTTTTAAAATAGAACTAACACCCTATAACTTGTAAGCGAAAAATTGTAGACAACTTATTTTTACGACAGACTCTCCCCTTAAAATTGACCAGATTGTTTAAGGTGTTCATTTTCAATCTTTTCTCATCAATCTGCCTCGATTATTTTAAAATTAACGAACTTTTAAAGTTATTTAGTTTATTGACGTGAGTATTCCCGCAAAACACTGTAACTTAAAACAAAGTGCAAACTTTTTGTAAACGCCCCGTAACTCTTCCCGTAAGAGTCTTAAAGTTAGGACACCTACCGTGGCGTCTTTATTAACAAAATATTGATCAATTTGTAATTAAATTTTTTGCCATTCTTGTACAACATGGAATAGAAATGTTTTATTAACCTTGAGGGTACCTCACTGATTCGTGAATGATTAATCTTTTAAAAATAATTTATCTTATTATAATCGCCCGCGACATTATCGCGATGCAGGACAACTTATAAGAAAACGCAAACTTTTTGTAAAACCTCTGTAATTTTTTTTGTAGGCCAAAAAACAAAAATCACAAATCAAAATGTAATCACAATAAGATTCCTAAATTTAGGCCATCTGCCAAGGCGTCGTTTTTAATAAAATATTAATCAGTTTCTCATTACATTTTTTGAAATTCTTGTACAACGGAATAGAAATGTTTTACTAACCCACGGTACGCCACAGATTCGCGAATCATTTGTCTTTAAAAGATGATTTATTTCATTAAAATCGTCAGCGGCATTCTCGCGATACAGGGCAACTTATAAGAAAACGCAGACTTTTTGAAAAACCCCCGTAATTTTTTTTGTAGGCCAAAAAACAAAAAACTGACAAAAACATCCCGAGATATCGACCATGGCTCTTAAATGTAATTACAATAAGGACCTTAAAGTTAGAACAGCCGCCATGACGTCCTTATTAACAAAATATTAATGAGTTTCTCAGTAAATTTTTTGCCATTTTTGTACAACGTGGAATAGAAAGATTTTGTTAAACTTGAGTGTACGTCGCTGATTTTACAATCATTTGTCTTTTGGAGATAATTTACGTCGTTAAAATCGGCAGCGGCATTCTCGCGATACAGGGCAACTTATAAGAAAACGCACACTTTTTGAAAAACCCCCGTAATCTTTTTTTTTTTTGCCAAAAAACAAAAAACCGCCAAAAACTTCCCGAGATATCGACCATGGCTCTTAAATGTAATTACAGTAAGAGCCTTAAAGTTAGAACAACCGCCATGACGTCCTTATTAACAAAATATTGTTCAGTTTCTCAGTAAATTATTTGCCATTTTTGTACAACGTGGAATAGAAAGGTTTTGTTAAACTTGAGTGTACGCCGCTGATTTTACAATAATTTGTCTTTTGGAGATAATTTACGTCATTAAAATCGGCAGCGGCATTCTCGCGATACAGGGCAACTTATAAGAAAACGCACACATTTTGATAAACCCCCGTAATTTCTCTTGTGGGCCATAAAACTAAAAACCGCCGAACATGTCCTGAAATATTAGTCAAGGTCTTAAAGTAAGGACCTTAAAGTTAGAACAGCCGCCATGACGTCCTTATTAACAAAATATTAATGAGTTTCTCAGTAAATTTTTTGCCATTTTTGTACAACGTGGAATAGAAAGATTTTGTTAAACTTGAGTGTACGTCGCTGATTTTACAATCATTTGTCTTTTGGAGATAATTTACGTCGTTAAAATCGGCAGCGGCATTCTCGCGATACAGGGCAACTTATAAGAAAACGCACACTTTTTGAAAAACCCCCGTAATCTTTTTTTTTTTTGCCAAAAAACAAAAAACCGCCAAAAACTTCCCGAGATATCGACCATGGCTCTTAAATGTAATTACAGTAAGAGCCTTAAAGTTAGAACAACCGCCATGACGTCCTTATTAACAAAATATTGTTCAGTTTCTCAGTAAATTATTTGCCATTTTTGTACAACGTGGAATAGAAAGGTTTTGTTAAACTTGAGTGTACGCCGCTGATTTTACAATAATTTGTCTTTTGGAGATAATTTACGTCATTAAAATCGGCAGCGGCATTCTCGCGATACAGGGCAACTTATAAGAAAACGCACACATTTTGATAAACCCCCGTAATTTCTCTTGTGGGCCATAAAACTAAAAACCGCCGAACATGTCCTGAAATATTAGTCAAGGTCCTCAAATCTCATAGGAACGAATGTTCTGAAGATACTCTAGCTACCAATTGCAGTGGGTTGAAATGCAACCATTTTGCAGTGCTTTTTTCTTTACCCTGTATATCATTTAGAAAATCACTTTGGTTTAAAACTAGCCTCCCTCCCTGATTCTAGAAGAAACGATCTTCCAAGGACTCTTTAAGTTATGAATTTCGGCTAAGGCATTTCTGAGATACAGATCCCTAAACATGACGAAAAATTTTGCCGTATCGATCTTTTTTGTTAGCAGTTTATATCATGGTCGTCTGCGCAAGCAAAGTTATAATGTACGACCTATAAAGCCACACGTCCAGCACTGGCTCTACACGGCGGTAAAAGATTCCCGGTGGCGCCATCTGTATTCGTTTGTTGAACTAACGAGATTCCACTCGTCCAGTATCAACGTCATTGCCCGGTTTAAGGAAAAATGATGCAGATTACCGTAAAATACAGAAATCAATTTTTTAGCCCTCGGTACTATGAAAACGCTGTTTTCGACCTTTTAAACGACTAATAAACCATCAATTAGCAAGCTCTAATTGTGTGACAGTATGAGAGTCTCACAATTAGAGCTTGCGAAATGATGGTAGTCGTTTAAAAGGTCTCTCTTCTCGGTACTGCCATGAAACGTGTCTTGAGTACCCAAACTTCGCGAGCTCTGGTTGCGTCAGAACTTTACTGACGAGCCGTAAACGGAAAAACTAGTCTGGAGATGGACACAATTATAGCTTGCGAAATGATGGATTATCAGTCGTTTAAAAGGTCGAAAACAGCGTTTTCAATCTTCTGAGAGTTATCAGGTATGGTAAACAGACCGATCAAGAATGGCTAATACACAGTCGTCAGGAGCCGGTATATACAAAGCAGGCCATGTAGAGGGCGAGGGCTTTCCTTTGGGAATCCACACGACAGTTTTTCAGGCAGAGATGTTTGCAATACTCGAGGTGGTCACACGAACAGAAGTCAGACAGGGAGCAGAGAAGGACATCTACATCTACTCCGACAGTCAGGCTACTTTGCGAGCCATCTGCAAGAGCGGAACGAGTTCAAAGTTCATTCAGGAGTGCAGGTGCTCTATAGTCGCTGGCAGAAACAAAATGGGTAACTCTGGAATGGGTTCCCGGATTGGAATCCTACTGGACACTGTACACTAAACAGGTACATGCACGACCTAGGAATGACTGACCGTCCACTCTGCATCCACTGTGAGCCAGGGGAAGAGTCGTCATACCACTTTTTGGGAGTGTGCCATAGGTGGGCTTGACTGCGCCATAGGACTGAAATGGACGGAAATGGGCCGGGATACTCTCCCTCATTAGAGGGACGGATCGACTCGTGGAGGGAATGAGGGCCCTGGTAGAGTAGGGATGGGAGACTGTGAAAAGGGCCTCTAAGTGTTCCTGTGTGTAAGGTAAATTCTTAATAGTCCCTTTAACTTAATTTTAGAAGTCACTGAACCGTCCAAAGTCTCTTTAATCCTTAAACACCTCGAAACCGATTTAAAAATCTAAAAAACAAATTGCATACTTGGCTTACGTAGAAAAGGTTACCTTAAAACGGGGTACTAACTTCATGCAGTTGTTTAAAAAAATAAAGACGTTAATACCTTGGAAACGGTTTGAGGCTCCACGGAATTGCGCCACGTGATTAAATCGTGGCAGTACCGTAATTTTTTACTTTACAGAAACGTGACGAACCCGGTACTATCATAATACATTTGTTCTCCGTTTTGGTGGTTGTCATTTTGGCAATTATTAATAATAATATAAGGACAACTGGTTTTTCCGTTAAATAGAGATGAAAATAAGCTAATGATCCTTTTTATTTCTTTGAGACTCCCTGTAAAAAAAAACATATTTCTGAATATTTAGCTTTTTTACTAGATAAAAAATTTTAATATTTAATACAAATTCAATCTTTTACTCTAAAATTTTTTACAGCGGGTGTTCAAAAAATTGCGATCTTCTATCCTTTTCCTTAGTAGCCCTTGCATTATTCTGGTTTTACATGAACATTCTTCAGTTTGTTTTTGGTTTGGGCTGCTA
Organism: Taphrorychus bicolor; assembly: GCA_951812265.1. Lineage (NCBI taxonomy): Eukaryota > Metazoa > Arthropoda > Insecta > Coleoptera > Curculionidae > Taphrorychus > Taphrorychus bicolor. The sequence continues at coordinate 2,914,363 of OX638298.1, read as the reverse complement.
TTCTTTGACTGTTTTGTAGATGCTTATATGTTCTTTGAAAATTTTAATAAAAAAAAAGAAAAGGCAATATCAGCGTTACGCAAATACTACTACATTAGGCTTGGTTACATAATTCTCTAGATATTTTCGTTCACAGATTATTTTAGGCAATACCTACCTTCTTAAGGATACTTTGTTATTTTCACCTATACTGAATTATAAATGATGTCAATCCCATAGAACATAATTTAAAAAAAAAATTCTCTGCGGATAAACAAAATTCAATTGTTCAATGAGATAAGAGGATCAAAAATATACTAAATACGTGTGTACCTACTGTAATCAATAATAAATAAATGGATTAATGGCCACTTTTTCATCTATCTGTTAGATTAATCCAAAACATATTGTTTTGTATGACACAGCAAAATGTTGTGGTTCGATCATCTTTATAAAGATCTTTAACTCAATGAGTTTAAAGTAATAAATGTGAAATGTAGCCATCAGTGTGTAGCCCATTAAGCTGCTACAGGGACCTTTATTGGGACCAAAGACCTAACCTTCCGCTCATAGAGACTTCAAAGAGCTGTTTAGCATTTGAGATGGAGTAAATTGGCCACTTTTGAAGGGAATAAAGGCACTTGGTGCAAATTACAATGAAAAATACCTGACAGAAAGAGGTTTTAGTAATTTTCTAAAAAAAAAAATAAAAAGGAAAAAAATAATTTTTGTCTAGTTAGTTCTCATCATAATCACTTGCCATAAGTGAGTAATTACTGTATACGCGTAATCCTGAACTAAATTTAAAATGTTTAATAAATTTGTTGTTAATAGCATTCACAAAATCATTTCTTTATAAGGGTCGACTGTTTTAACACTTCTTTATTATAACATCATCCAAGTTAAAAACAATTGCAAATAATGTTTTATCCTTGTTTTAGAAGCAGTAAAGTTGAACCTTATCTACTAAGAGAGATATTCAATTCAACAGCCAAAACCAATATTATTATCATCTGAACGGCTGCACGATAACCTTAACAGTTATCAGTTTAGAAAAGTTCTTTCGAGAGACAAAACAATTATTTGCTAGTAGAATTAGTCACAGTGAAAATGTCTTCTTCGAAAGGTTGCGAAATTATTAGCAGGAAAAATTGCGGAAAGGTTGTAAAACGGTTTTTGAAAACTGATAAGTATGATATAATAAGTGTCAAAACGGAACAATTTTTCGATGAAGTGAACGGATTTCTCGGAGAACATCTTTTGTTGCTTATTAATGTGCGACGAGGAGGTGAAGATAACGTGCTTCGATTTTTTACTAAGCGATTTCCATTTGAGCATGTCATGCAAAGTGATTTTCTTACCTCAATGAACGGGTGGCAACGGGAAATATATTTCTACGAAACATTTCTTAAAAATGTCGGTGAAACAGTACCTGGATTTTGCATAAATTTTGTTCCCAAATATTTGCTAGGAATCCCTAATGATATCATAGTTTTTGAGGATCTAACCTTAAGAAATTTCGATATGCCGAGGCAGCCAAGCCTTAATCTGTTAAACAATCAACATATATGCTTGGTACTGGATGCTCTTGCAAAACTGCATGCTGGAACTCTGGCATATGAGGAATATAAGAGTAAGGAGCTTGGAAAACCATTTAGGTTATTTACTGGAAACGAAGTTATTATTAAGGAACCTCTTATAAGGAAAGAAATCGGGTTCTTAGGTTATGACTTCTACAACGCTGCTATGAAAGGTTTAAAAGCATTAATTGAAAAAGTCCATAAAGGTGCTCCATCTTTAGAAGAAGTTAAATGTAAGTTTGACGTCTTGGCTGAACACGCATTACAGTTGATGTTTCCCCAAAATAGATTTAGAAATGTTCTTGCTCACGGAGACCTTTGGGCAAAAAATGTTATGTTTCAGTACGAAGGTGGTTCGGATCAGCCTTTGAGCGCTTTGTTAGTGGATTTCCAACTAACTCGATACCATGTTCCAGTGCATGATGTTCTTTTGTTTATATCATTGACAACCAATCAACAGGCCAGAAAACGGTACTTTCACTATTTTCTAAAAGTCTACCACACAACTTTAGAGAACCAGCTAAATCGAGTAGGCATCAAAGCTGACGAAATAGGTTTATCGTACGATGAGTTTTTGAGCTCTGTAAGCTTTATTATGCCCGAAATAAAAATCCAAGGACCTTTACAACGCTTACAGCAATGTGGAAATAAAGAATTTTATGCAAACCTTCTCAACGATAAAGATGCCTTCAAGATGTTTATTTTTGGGGATAAAACACCATTTGCGTTGCAGCTCTTTGAATCTGATCCCAATTTTAGAAACCTTTTGACTGAGGCAGTTGAAGAATTAATAGAGGCAGCACTGTATCCACAAATATTCAGAGAAGATTGTTATAGGTTTTTGGAAGCAGAAATAGGCAACTCTGACTACGAAGTAATTACGTATCATGTTTCGGAATACAGCAAAAGCGATAATTTATTCGAGGTGGACATAGAAGTACTTATTAATGATAAGAGAAATTTTTTTAAATTTTTAGTAAAATGTGAACCTTTTAGTTATAGCAAAGTATTCAAAAACTTGACCTAATACTTATATAACGTATTATAAAAGAGTGTTAATATTGCTAATTACTATTAATAATATGGAGAGTCCATTTTTATAAACAAGAAAACTCCTTATCATCATTATTTTTACATAATTTTAAGAGCATTTATGTGCGTCTATGTACCCAATTATTTATAATTTATTGTATAGGTATTGGTTCGACATTCCTTTTAAGCTGCTTTTTCTGCCGAATAGCACTTCATAATGATTTCAATTTAACGTGAAACAAAAGGCAAATTTTCCGCAAAAAAGTCGCCTTTAGCGCTTTAACATAACCGATGATTTTATTGCCATTCTTTATACAGAGTGTGCGGAAATACCTATGCCATCTGTCAGGCAATGAACCTAGATTAAAAAAATTATACTGAACATTTCATATAAACATGTGTACGGAAATGTCGAAAATTTAGTTTTTATTTTTATCTCAATAACGATATTTCTATATCAATCTTAGAACATCAACTACTCATAATTTGGAATATATAAGTGGCATAAAGAAAGTCAAATTAGGGGCGGAGCTATGGAGGAAACTATTAATATTTTTCATTTTCCTTTGGTACTCGCCCATCTATTTTCAATTTTTAACCAACTTTTTTATCTTGCCGGTTAATTTTACGTAAAAAGGTATTATCGAAAAAAAAAAACTTAGCTATAATAGTTGTTGAAAAAGTGGCAACAAAGGCGGTCATGTCATGGTAGATTCCTAGTTCCCCATGAAGCGTCGAAAGATTTATTCGGTGCTCCACCCCTGGTTTTATTTTCTATATGCAACTGACTTAAAAAATTCTTAAATTACCATTGTTTGATTTATCAAAAAAATTGAAATACCACATGAATGCTGGTGGAATAGGTATTTTTTTTAATTAAAAATCATACTCTGAAATTTGGCACATAAATGTCAGGTCACCTTGTGAATAACCATGAAATATGTTGATATAAAACACATGAAAATGTTTTGAAATAAAAAAAAATTGATTGTATTATTATACACTTAAAAACAAAAGTTTTTATCTAAAATGAATTGAACAGTACATACTTTCGAGATTTTTTAACGAAGATTTATTATTTTAATTAATAATAACAATTTTGTATTGATCAGTGTTACCAATAAATAAGAACAATTTGTTTTTTGGTTACATCTTTTATTTCAGTCACATGGACTCAAAGTAAACTATCCCTGTAATAAAGGCAGTTTAATGCAACAAATCTACATTCGCCATGGTGTTAAGAAACGTTAAGTACAGGCTTTTTGCAAATTATTTAAATCGATCTGATCCAGTTATGGTTCCAGAAAAGTGATTTAGATTAAAAAAAAATGTAGATTTTATTACCCTGAAAAAGACTAGCCAATCAGATTTTTTCTGACCTATATATTTTTTTAATTATAAAATATCTTGGAGAGACAAATGGCCATAAGCCTCGTTGAAAAAAAGCTTATTGGCATCAATTTAAAGCCGTCAAAAAGAACTTTTTTCTACAAACGTCAAATAATGACGCATTTTACGCTTTCATTAGACAAACGAAAACCTAACTATTTTTGAGGATCAGAATGTGAGTTTACTTTTTCGCGCGTTGCCCAGGACAGCAAGCAAAAAAGATTTCATCGCTTGCTGTCAACAGCAACTACCACCACTCAACCATTTATTTAAAACGTCATTGTCACTTTGATTTAAATTTTCAGAATGTGACTTCAGTTATGCTCAGTTGTGATTCACATTATTTGAAATTGATCGTTTGCAGAAAAAACGTTGTATGCATTACGAGCAAAAAGTAACTTTTTTTGCTCTCGAATGATTGCCGCTCTTCGCTTCGCGTCGAGCGGCAAACTTCACTCTCCGAGCATAAAAGTTGTACTTTTCGCTCTTCATACATAAATAACTATTAAATGTACTTTTATATCTTTCAGAGTACAGAATACAGAAACAGTACTAGTAGGACTTGAAGTATGTCGTAAAACTCGCTTTTCGTCGAAAAACTGCATTCTTTGACTAATTCTCCAGGAGAAATTCTCGTTAGCTTCGATGTTGTTTCGCTCTTCACGATGGTACCCATTAAGGAAGCCAGAAATTTCCACAAGATATTGCCAAGTTGTTCCAATACTCCCTAACTACTACATATTTTCAATGGAAGGAAGATTTCTAGGAGCAAACTGATGGTGTAGCTATGGGCAGCCCCCTTAGTCCAGTAATAGCTGATTATTTTATGGAAATTTTCAAAGCCAATGCGTTGGCAGCGGCAAATAAGAGGCCAAAGTACTGGTTCCCATACGCGGTCGACAGCTTCGTTATTTGGAGCCATGGCGAGAGCGCACTTCAAACCTTCCTCTTACACCTAAACTCTATCAACCCAAAAATTCAATTCACTATAGAGAGAAAAATAAAGACGCCTATCATTTTTGGATGTTTTAGTATCAAGGAGGCCGAGTGGGAAGCTTGCACTCACCGTTTATAGAACACAAACACACACTGACCGATCCATCAATAACAGGCAGAAAAGGGGAGTCACACTTACTATGTCTGTGAGAGCCAGGACAATTTGTGAGCCGGCTGAATTGCAACACAAAATGAAGCATCTGGAAAGAGCCTTTGGTTGGAATGGATAGTGTAACGAAGTTACTAATTTAAAAGACCGTGTTATTGATATTTTTTTAACATAAACAAACTGGCCGTAGTACCGAGCCTTTAGCTAGCAACAGTGCACACGGAACCTCCCACTCCGCCTCCTACCACACGATCGATGGGTTTAAAAGGGCCACGCTCGGCCCTTCAAAGGCAGTCTACGACTCTACGGTGAGCTCCCCTAAACCAACATTACACCGCGCAATCGATCCGACCCCGACGCCGACGCCGACGCAACCGTAAGGTAGGATACTGTGGTTAAAGGTGGTATCCGTCCGAACTTATCCCTCGGTTCAACCAGGGGGATGTTGTATTAACCGTTGGATGAGAGGACCGTGCAAGCCATAGGAGGATTTTGTGGCTTGTCCGGGCCGTTTGTAGTTTCTTGCTACTAGGGCCCTTTTTCTCCGTTTGAGCTCCGAGGGATCTCGTCTCCAACTCCGAATGCCGGACCAGTCGTAGGAGGATTTTGCGACTTGCTCGGAGCCTCGCCTGAACCGTGTGCGCCTATCCACCAGTTAAATTCAGGCGGATGTCAGACGAGTTTGAAATTGACTTCCGAACATTCTACTTCCCGTTGGATTACGAAGAAGGTCTCGAGGCAGAAATAAGCCGCCGCCTACAAAAACGTCAAGAACCGCTTAGTCGATACATTACTGACCTGCAGACTTTGATCCGAAGGCATGGAGGCATGAGACCATCTCAGGAGCTAAACTGGTTGTATCGAAATTTATTGCCCACCTACCGCCAGCAAATAAGGAAGACTGACTTTCATGACGTCATTAGCTTTTCCCGGATCGTAAGAGAAACCGAAAAACTGCTGGGAGAATTGAGTAACCCACCTTTTACGACCAGAGAACACCGTCAGGAAGAAAAACGGCGGCAGCATTCAGCCTCAGCACAACCAAACCTTCCCAAACCAGAGCCTAATCGGAGCCTTCAAAATAAAACCGAGGTCCAATGTTTCAGATGCGGAGAAAGGGGACATTACCGCGCGGAATGCAACGGCCAGCCAAAATTATTCTGTTCACGTTGCGGAAAGGAAGGAGTATTGTCACGCAACTGCCATTGTTCACAATCGGGAAACTAGAGTGGAGTTGCCTTGCAGCGAGGTCAACACAGCTCCCGCCTCCTAACACCTCGCCCAACGATATTAGCCCAGTTTGCCGTCCGCATATAAAACTGTGGATCTACAATACGCCATTTAATGCGCTATTGGACACCGGATCCGCTGTGTCATACATAGGCAATGATGTGGCCAACCTCTGTAAACGGTACCACTGTCCCAGCACTCTAAACAGATTATAGAATGCCGAAGTAGCCAGCGGGGCAATAATCGAGATCCGTGAAACCTACAACATTACTTGTCGGACTGGCAAGCATACCATAAGCGGCAGATTTGGATATTTTCCCCAACTGTCATCCGACCTAATAATAGGAATGGATCTCTTACGAGAATACGCCTTCCGGATCGACCTTCATGATGCCACCGTGTACTTGGGTAGGGGTAAATTAGCCTGCCCCACCATTCCCCTATCGCAAGTTAGCACTAGGCCTGCTTTGGAACTAACTCAAGACGAAGAAAACCGCCTAAAGCAATTCCTAGACCGGGAATTGGCTCCATTTGACCACATCGAAGGCACCACGCCACTAATCTCCTACTCCATAAAATTAGAAGCCACGGACCCAATCAAACAACGCTACCGGCCACGAAATGCAGAACATTATGGATGAGAAATTGTTATAATTAGCGTCCTTAAGTTGTAAGTAGTTGGTGAAGTTAGCGGGATTAGGACAAATAATGCACCTCTTCTTTATTCGAAAATGGCCGACGTTTCGACTGTTTATTTAGTCTTCATCAGGGCTAAAACCCAATGAGTTAAATAGTAACAAATCCCTGGGCCCAACATAAAATTGCAAATAATGTTTGATGCATAATGGAACGTAAAATCATATACACCTATTACATCTATAAATTTTTTTTTATAAAATTTTAAAAATTTAAAAAAATTGATAAAATCAAATATACAGACAAATTATAAACAACTACAAGAATTAACATTTGACAATTACTGACAGTACCAAGTAACCAGTAAACATTGAGGCGTACATTACGGAAGACAGAACTTACCTATTCTCACTTAGAGAGGGTAGTCATTTAAAATTCTATTCAAGATGGTTAAAATAGCAAACTCCATTCGATTGTTCGATGACCCTGGTATCTTAGGCTCGACAAACTACACGTCCGCCGCACAAGGTACAAAACTTGCGAATAATATTTGCTTGGCACTATCGCCCATTATACAGATGTAGTACGTTCATGACGAGGGGGCCGCTATCAAGTGTCGATCACTCTAAGTTTCCTAGCCAACAATCCAGATGGAAGGTTGAACAACAATTATGGTTCTGTTAATTTTTTCTTTTATGTTTATTATGAAGTCTTAGCAGATGTTCATAATGGCTGCTGAGGCCCTGTGTGTCGATTCTAAAATTGACAGTGTTATTTAATTTTATTTGTATCATTTCCGAAATGTTGCGTTTTTTATAATTATGTTCCCGGTCAACAATGGAAACTTTCGAGAAATCGAAATTATGTGTGGTGACAAAACGGTGATGTGCCAATGCCGTCGTCTCACCCCTCTCAAGACTTCCCTCGCGACAGTCGTACTTATGTTGGTATATTCGGCTCTTGAGGTATTGGCGAATTTGGCCCACGTAGCAAGATTCACAATCAGCACATGGAATCATATATACAATGTTCGAAGCCAAACTGTGTGGTGTTTGATCTTTCAACCGTGAGAAGATGTCGCCAACCGTATTAGTACTGTAGTACGCCAACCTACATTTCGGGTTTTTTTCCCGGATTTGTCTTTGTATTGCTTCAGACAAGCCAGGTATGTACGGAAATCTACAATATAAGGATTCGCTTTTTCCTAAGGGTGGATGGGAGCCATGTTCCAATTGTGATAGATGGAACTTATAATTATTCACAATCCTGTTTACTAAAGAAGAGGGGTAGCTGTTGTTTCTAAGAATATCTTTTATTATGTTTTCGTTTTTTGTTCTATATTGTGGGCTAGACAACATAAAACTACGATAAAGCAAATTTTTTATGGTAGCAGTTTTTTGTGAAGTGGGATGACCCGACCGGTAATTAATGACTCTTCCAGAAGCTGTGGGTTTTTGGTACCAATCCGTAGATAACGTGTCATCTGTACTATGTATAATCAGCAGATGTTTATTATGAACATCTGCTAAGACTTCATAATAAACATAAAAGAAAAAATTAATAGAACCATAATTGTTGTTCAACCTTCCATCTGGATTGTTGGCTAGGAAACTTAGAGTGATCGACACTTGATAGCGGCCCCTTCGTCATGAACGTACTACAAGGTACTTTTGTACCTTGTGCGGCGGACGTGTAGTTTGTCGAGCCTAAGATACCAGGGTCACCAAACAATCGAATGGAGTTTGCTATTTTAACCATCTTGAATAGAATTTTAAATGACTACCCTCTCTAAGTGGGAATAGGTAAGTTCTGTCTTCCGTAATGTACGCCTCAATGTTTACTGGTTACTTGGTACTGTCAGTAACTGTCAAATGTTAATTCTTGTAGTTGTTAATAATTTGTCTGTATATTTAATTTTATCAATTTTTTAAATTTTTAAAATTTTATAAAAAAAAAATGTATAGATGTAATAGATGTATATGATTTTACGTTCCATTATGCAACAAACATTATTTGCAATTTTATGTTGGGCCCAGGGATTTGTTACTATTTAACTCATTGGGTTTTAGCCCTGATAAAGACTAAATAAACAGTCGAAACGTCGGCCATTTTCGAATAAAGAAGAGGTGCATTATTTGTCCTAATCCCGCTAACTTCACCAACTATTAATGAGAAAGTTAGGAAAATGTTGGCGGATGGAATCATCGAACCTTCACACAGTCCTTGGAGCTCTCCGATAGTCATAGTCCGCAAGAAAGATGGAAAGCATCGATTCTGCATTGATTTTCAAAAAGTCAGCGCTGTTACAAGAAAAGACGCATACCCGTTACCATACATAAGCGCCATCTTGGACAAATTACAGAAGGCCCGATACATTTCCAGTATCGATCTCAAACAAGGCTACTGGCAGATCCCGCTGACCAAAGACAGTAAACCGATTACCGCATTCACCGTCCCCGGCATGGGACTTTACCAGTTCAAGGTAATGCCGTTTGGACAACACTCAGCACCAGCGACCTTTCAACGCCTTATCGATCGAATAATCGGACCAGAACTGGAGCCTTACTGCTTCGCGTATCTCGATGATCTCATCATCCTGGGCGAGACGTTCGACGAGCATTTACATCACTTACAAGAAGTATTTCGGCGATTACAAGCCGCTAACCTAAAGGTTAACCCGGAAAAATGTCAGTTCGGCAGAAAATCATTAAGATATCTAGGACATCTCGTAACATCCGAAGGCATCCGTACCGATCCAGAAAAAATCAACGCCATCACCGAACTGCCCGCTCCCACCCACCTGCGTGGATTGCGCCGATTCCTTGGAGTTGCTTCATGGTACAGGCGCTTTGTGCCAAATTTCTCGCAAATCACAACACCACTTAATAAGTTGTTAAAGAAAGGTGTCAAATGGAACTGGGGGGTTGATCAACAATCTGCTTTCGATTCACTAAAAAGTCACCTGACCATATCGCCGGTCCTAAGTTGCTGTGGTATATAGGGCACTCCATAGCTGTTAGCCTTCACCAGTCGTCAACCCTAGGTAACATTCTAAAGTTCAATAGGAACTAGAAACATCACGTTCGTTGATAGTTACATTCATTGGCAGTATTATTGTATTATTGGTTAAGGTGAACATCAGGTTAAGTTAAGTAATACAACATTATAAAAAGGATATAGAAGGATTGTGAAGGGAGCTTCTTGTTTAGTCTTGATTAGAGTAGAGTCAAGAGTGAGAATATAGTAGAGTACGAAATCCAACGTCGTTTGATTTACCCTAATGGCATACTGGCGATAGAACCTTGCTGAGTAGCAGACGAGAATAGTACATGGCGACCCTGCCAGTTGTATGTCATTTTGGGTAAATGTGTTAGAGAGTGTGGAGTTGTTCCATGATTGCATCCGAGTCGAGTCCGTGCATAGTGACCATGGGAGGATCTGAATCCAAGGAGGAAGTTTTTATCAGCCAAGCGGGCAACAGTGGAGGTGTCACGGCGAATGGAACACCGGAGGCATCATCACCATCCGTGTACGAGATCCTTGGAACGGTTGCTTTTGGTGTTCTGGTGCTAGTAGGTATCATCAGTATGTGTGTCTGGGCCAAGAGAAGGTTCGAGAAGAAGATCCGGAAGGAGGTGAAGAAGGTGCAGGACGTCATCTAAGCCACCGTGAGATGCAGTCGAGTAAGAACTAAAAGTGTATATTTTTGCAAATAATTAGTTAGTGGGCTAGGAATTTTTATTATTATAGAATTTTTATTATTATTAGGTATGTGTGAGGTTAAATTTTAATAAGTAGTATTATTGGGAGCATGAACCCAAATGAGATTATTTCAATTTATGAGGATAGTAAAAAGTTTTCCGAAGCATTGAAGAAAGATAATGCCGAACGTAGGTCGAGTGTAACTGTTTTAAATAAGCATTCACAAGCATTAAGTACTTTAGAAGAAAAGTTAACTTCATTTAAAGCGAGAGTCACACTTGATTTAGTCGAGGTAAATAAAAGGGAAAAACTTGCGGAGTACATAAAAGCAACGGAAGACATTTGTGTTAGTAATAGGAATTGTGTAAACTTGCGCTTAGAAGAAGCTACTAAGTTATCGCGTGGTAGTCAAGTTGATAATACGATGGGGGATAACTTCGAGTTGAGAACCGCAGGTTCGCTTTTACCAAATATGGATGGCACCGAAGAGGTTACCAAACAGTTGATCGACGCGATTGATTTTTACGCAGAAACTTTAAAACCGGACAGTAAGCAATTATTAATAAAATTTGTCTTGAAAGCCAAACTAGCTCAGAGTGCAAAATTGCGGTTAGATAAAAGTTATGATACTGTAGAAGCCTTGTTATCTGATATGAAGAAGTTTCTTTTGCAAACTAAATCGGCAACTTACTTAGCTGTTCAATTGCACAATGCCAAACAAGAGCATAGATCTCTTGATAAGTTTGCAAAAGAAATTGAACAATTACTTGTTGATTTAACTATAGCTCAAGCCGGAAATGATGATAGAGTGGTTCCAACACTTAGGGCAGTTAACGAGAAAATAGCAGTTAATGTTTTTGCGAACGGTCTTAGGCATTCGGATTTGAGAACGATTATTAAAGCTCGTAACTATTCAAACTTAAAAGAGGCCATTGCGGGGGCTATAGAGCAAGAAATCGATAAAAGCCCACAAGAGCGTGCTGCTACCACTAACCCGAGTATGTACCACATGAGAGGTAGCCGAAGGGGCTTCCCACCAAATCGGGGAATTCGGGAGAATTTTCAATCTCACCGTGGAAATTTTGGCGGTAGTAGAAGCAACACGTTCAATAATAACGACAACAGGTTCAATACCTTCAGAAGCAATGACAATTATATTCGTAATAATAACAATAGAGGTTTCGGACGCGGCTATGCGAATCAATATTACAATCGTCAGCAACATTGGCAGGCGAGGCAAGGCCAAGGTTTCGGATCTCGAGGGAGTAATGACAATCGCACAGGTCACCCTCGCCAGGTCTACGTTGCTAATAATAATAATATTGGTAGTGTTAATCATAACGGCAATCACGGTATCAATGAGGGCGACAACAACAATATAGGGAATCGGGAGCAAAAGAATGATGAATGTATACCTGACAGAAACCAGTTTTTTCGTGTCTAGCATAAATGGCGATTGGGGCAAGTTGAGTTCTAATCCACTAATTTATATTCAAGTTTTATATGCAGGTACACATTTAACATTTTTAGTTGATACAGGAGCGAGTATTAGTTGTATATTTTCGGATTGTTTAAACGGAGAAAAAAAATAGATACTTTAAAAATAAAATTAGGATTAAAGGTATATCGGGTTCCACGTTTGCGTTAGGATCCACAAAGTTAAATTTTACAATCAATGTGGCGGAGATTGCACATTTGTTTTTCGTAATGAATAGGTTTGATAACACCATAAATGGGGTATTAGGTTCAGACTTTTTGCAGAATTTTAAAGCAGGTTTAGACTTTGAGACATACACCATTTCTTTGACTAACAGGGGTGGTACAACTGTTACCACTAACCTTCATTCAAAATTTGATCACTTCACGGTAATACCTGGTCGTAGCGAAATTATTACGTATTGTTTTGTCACCGGAATCGAGGAGTGTATAGTGTTAAATGAGGAGGTAGTTGAAGGTGTCTTTGTGGCGAGTACAATAGGCAGAAATTGAAACGTGCTTTGGCAAGTCCTCCAGTTTTGCAATATCCAAATTTTGCCGAGGAGAACAAATTTATTTTGAGAACAGATGCAAGTGGGTATGCGTTAGGTGCGGTACTTTCGAACGGTAATGATAGGCCAGTAGCATATGCATTACGAGACAAGGAATCTGCAACAGTCGCGAGGTCGTTCGTGGATAATTTCATTTTGAGATTCGGAATACCAACCGAGGTAATTACAGATCAGGGGACAGAATTTTTATCGCATACATTCAAGGAATCGTGTAGGCTATTAGGTATTTCACAGCTACACTCAACAGCGTATCATCATGAGACGCTGGGGGCGTTAGAGAATTCGCATAAACATTTAGGTGCTTATTTAAGAATGCAAGTCACTAAAGAAGGTACCAACTGGACAGATTGGATACCGTATTGGTGTTTTTCATATAACAATTCAGTAAATATATCTACACGTTATTCGCCCTATGAGTTGGTATTTGGTAAAACGTGCAACGTACCGTCAAATGTCAGTCAAGACGTTGATCCACTGTACAATTTCGACGATTATCCCTTAGAGCTAAAATTTCGGTTACAAACAGCATGGAGCGATGCGAGGAGAAACTTAGTAGATTCTAAAGATAAGCGGAAGGCAAGGGTTGATGTAGATAAGTCAGCAAAGATAGTTAATTATGAAGTAGGAAATTTAGTTTTGTTAAGTAATAAGTCTGTAAATAGTAAGTTAGACCCATTGTTCAAAGGACCGTACAAAATATTGCAAGTGAAAGGTGTGAATTTGGTGTTAAGTGTGAACGGGAAGGACAAAGAAGTTCACAGGAACTTAGTGAAGCCATACTACGGACACTAAACGGTGCGGGTAAATAACCAGGGCTGGCACGCGTACAGCGTCACAGCTGGCGATATGTTTATAATATATATTTATATTAAAGGTAAATAATTGTTGCCACTAAAGGTAAATATTGTGCATCGTAACTTTAATTGTTTCTTTATTTTTATTATATTGTAAATATTGAGTGTGATAGATTATAAATAGTTAGTCTAATTTGATAATATTGTAAGTAATAATAAGCAGATGTTCCAGTGCATAAGTAGGAAGGAAAAAAAAATGTGTTCTGAAAGAATACATTTTTTTTCTTCTTCGGGGGGAAGATGTGGTATATAGGGCACTCCATAGCTGTTAGCCTTCACCAGTCGTCAACCCTAGGTAACATTCTAAAGTTCAATAGGAACTAGAAACATCACGTACATCACGTTCGTTGATAGTTACATTCATTGGCAGTATTATTGCATTATTGGTTAAGGTGAACGAAAGGTGAAGTTCACCCGGTAGTGCGTCAAGTAATACAACATTATAAAAAGGATATAGAAGGATTGTGAAGGGAGCTTCTTGTTTAGTCTTGATTAGAGTAGAGTCAAGAGTGAGAATATAGTAGAGTACGAAATCCAACGTCGTTTGATTTACCCTAATGGCATACTGGCGATAGAACCTTGCTGAGTAGCAGACGAGAATAGTACATTGCCCTGATTTTTCAAAGCCCTTTATTCTGCAGACAGATGCATCCAACCAAGGATTAGGTGCAGCCCTAATCCAGCACGCAACCGATGGGGATCATGTCATTGCCTACGCTAGTCGTATCTTAAGCTCGCCGGAAACAAAATTCTCCGTCACTGAGAAAGAATGCCTCGCCATTGTCTGGGGCATAGAAAAGATGAGGGCCTATCTGGAGGGCTACCACTTCACCGTGATCACTGACCACCAATCCCTAAGATGGTTACATTCAATTAAGAGCCCCACCGGAAGATTAGCAAGATGGAGCAAGTACCTGCAGCAGTTTGATTTCGAAATGAAGTACCGAAAAGGCCACCTTAACCGAGTGGCTGACGCACTATCACGTGATCCCACCAATACCGAAGTAAAGGAGACCTTGGAACCAGTATTCACCATCGAGGCCAGTAAGGACTGCTCCTGGCACAAGAAGAAGAAGGAGGCAGTCGCCTCCAACCCTACCGCATTCCCTGACTACTGTATCCGTGACGACAAGCTCTACCGACACTTTTTGGACATGACCGAAACCAAAGATGATGAACTGACAGAACCATGGAAGTTATGTATCCCTAAACCAGATCGTTTGAAAGTAATGCACGAAATGCATGACCGGCCCACCGCTGGACATTTGGGAATCACCAAAACTACAGCAAGAATCGCAACGCGATATTACTGGCCAGGTATGTTCCGAGAAATTGCTCGCTACGTCCGACAATGCAAACCCTGTCAAGTGTATAAAACATCCCAGCAGCAACCAGGCGGGAAGATGCAAGCGTCTCAAAACATACGACCATGGGAAACTGTCAGTACCGACCTAGTAGGACCACTACCTCGATCTTCGAAAGGCTACAACTATCTCGTCGTAATGCAAGATCGTTTCACCAAATGGGTACAGTGTAAACCCATCCGAAAAGCCACCTCTCGTGCTGTTAGTCAGGCCCTATATGAGGAAATAATAATGCGTTTCGGATGCCCCCGCACCGTAATTTCGGACAATGGCACCCAATACACCGGAGAGTCATTTATATCCCTATTAAAAGAAATGAGGATCATGCACCGGCTGACACCTCCGTATACGCCACAGGCAAACCCGGTAGAGCGGGCAAATAAAACATTAAAAACCATGATAACACAATACTGTCAAACAGACCACCGAAAATAGGATACAAATTTACATGAACTAATGTTTGCAATGAACACTTCCAAACATGAGTCGACCGGATACTCCCGGCATTTCTCAATTTTGGCCGAGAACTGGACCCTCAGGGGCCCTTATACCGAGAAAACCAACATCCGGCCGTCCTTAACACCGAAACCGACCTCTATCTGCATTCCGACCGCCTCACCAAACTTCAAGACACTTACGACTTAGTACGCATAAATCTGGGCCGCGCTTTTTCTACTCAAAGCCGCCATTACAACCTCCGACGTGAATGGAAGTGTCACTTGGGAGACCAAGTAATGAAGCGCGAAAATCCTCTTTCTTCCGCAGCCAAAGGAGTTGCCGCTAAACTAGCCCCAAAATATTCAGGACCTTATACCGTCGTGAGAATTGTAACACCAGTAGTCTATGACTTAAAATCTGCCACCGGAAAAATTGTGAAACGCAAGATTTAAAAGCCCTACCGTAACCGTCCTTCATGTTTTCCCACCGTTTTGAGGAGAAGAAGAGAGGTCTCGCATACCGGTCTCTTTAAATGATTGATGAAGTTTGTTTGTGTTAGCATGGACGCTGACACCATAGTTCTGGAGTTGGAAGATCTCGTCGACCTGGAATTAGACCAAGCCGTGGCAACCCCAACAGGGCTGTACCGAACACGATCGGCCCCTGAGACTCCCAAAGAGGAGGCTTTCGAGGAGGATGAATTAATCCAGTATATGGACACAGCACCCGCCGATCCGCGCCATCTGACCACACCTAGCCCTATCCAACGGCACCGAGATAGAGAGAGGAAGCGGAAAGCCGCCCTTTACTTAGAAATAGACGAGACGACTTGGCGGGGTTTGCGAAAAGGGACATACAAGGGAAAACTGTCGGCAGGCTGAGCCCATTTTATTCTGCACCAGGTGTGGCCGGATTGGGATCCAGTCCCGCGCATGTCTCTGCTGGCCCAAGGAACAACCCACATTCGAGGTCTCGCCGAAGGAGTACTTCGAACTCCATCCCAAAGTCAGACAACGTCGCCCACCGCGCTCGCTACGCCGCTGTCCAACTTGCGGCCAACAGAAGAACCGAAGCCGCCGTACCTCCCGCTGAAATCCACAGCAAACACCGAGAATCATCTTTTTTTTTTTTCGTTTGTTACATTTTTTTTTTAGAAATTAAGTCTCAGTTTTTAGTTATTATAACATGGGAAATACTTTTCGGGTAAACGGATTATTATTACTTTTTTTTTGGAAAATAAATATTTATTTATTTTTTTAACGAGGGAGGGATGTGTAACGAAGTTACTAATTTAAAAGACCCTTGTTATTGATATTTTTTTAACATAAACAAACTGGCCGTAATACCGAGCCTTTAGCTAGCAACAGTGCACACGGAACCTCCCACTCCGCCTCCAGTCCACACGGTCGATGGGTGTAAAAGGGCCACTCTCGGCCCTTCGAAGGCTATGACTCGGCCTACGACTCTACGGTGAGCTCGCCTAAACCAACATTACACCGCGCAACCGATCCGACCCCGACGCCGACGCCGACGCAACCGTAAGGTAGAATACTGTGGGTAAAGGTGGTATCCGTCCGAACTTATCCCTCGGTTAAACCAGGCGGATGTTGGATTAACCGTTGGATGAGAGGACCGTGCAAGCCATAGGAGGATTTTGTGGCTTGTCCGGGCCGTTTGTGGTTTCTTGCTACTAGGGCCCTTATTCTCCGTTTGAGCTCCGAGGGATCTCGTCTCAAACTCCGAATAGGGTGTAGGTATGCCGGACCAGTCGTAAGAGGATTTTGCGACTTGCTCGGAGCCTCGCCTGAACCGTGTGCGCCCATCCACCAGTTAAATTGGCATGCAATTTTACATAAAGATCTGCAAGTGTACCCATATCGCTTCACAGATGTGCAAGAATTGCATGAAGCTGCCTTTCCCCGAAGACTGCCATTTTGCAATTGGTGTATTGATAGGGATAATAACCAGAACATTTTCAAAAAATCCATATTTAGTGATGAAGCTTGATTTGAGTGAAGTGGTACTGTGAACTCGCAAAACATGAGAACTTAGATTAGTGAAAACACCCCCATGAAAAAATTGAAAAAGGACTACACCCTGAAAAAATTGAGAGTTTGGGTAGGAATCACAGCTTGCTGACTTATTGGTCTGCTTTTCTGTGAAGGTGGCTGATTACTAGGACACTTCAAGCATTACCAATTGGATAGGAACCTGTATAAGCTACTGAATTTTACTAGCACTTGGAAAAAATTACATAAAATTCTTCATTAATATCATTGAATTTTTTTTTTCAATTTATTCAATTGTCAATTATATTACTTGTGAATATGTGTGAATATTTGTGAAGTATATGTGAATATTTGTGAACATTTAGAAAATTTATAAAATATGTTTAATAACGAAGCGAATAGAAACATGACTTCCCAAAACTCAATAAAAATGTCAAAATAAATTAACAAAATGTGATTAGCTTTATTAAAAGTCTTATCGAACACATTAAACACATATACCATTGAACCTATATGTCAATTTTCCGTATACCAATAGGAGATACAAGCCATTTTCAAAAACTGTAATTCGGGTCAAGTTGATAACTATCAGCTGAGTTTCTATCATTCATATTGAGTGGAAATCAGATTCAAACTATCATCAATCTGGTTTCCTGAAAATTATCTGTAAGGATCAGTCTGAACTAGGATCAATATTTCCGAAAAGTCCTATTGTGACAAAGTGTGTGACTCAAATTTCATCATTCATATTCCTATTAGTATGGACACAGTAGGACTTTTTGGAAATGGTAAACCTGGATCAGATTGAATTCTACAGCTCGATTTTCATCCAACTCGATTGATGACTGATAATAGGACAGCCAATTGAGTTGGTTGAAAATAAGCTTATAGTAATGATCATTTCAATTTCAATTTCCAAAAAGGACTTTTATGATTATAGAAATTGAGCACTGTTGCTTTTGAATAAACAGGTTTTAACCAGCCAATTTGTAAATTGTTGATTTGAAACATGGAGGACAGCAACCCTTTAAACTACAGATCTGATCATTGACCAAGATTATCCAGTCTAATACTATTAATTAGTTATCAATGTAAACTTAATTTCTGTCTATAACATTTTTAAACTGAGTATAAACTATAAATTAGGAATATGAAGCTGGATGATCCTGCATTATTTAGTAGCTATTGATGCAATTTAACACACACTAAACGACCTTGTCATTATAAAAAAAAGTTAGCATTTATTATTGAACATGAAAATACCATATACCAATAGAGATGTTTCCTACATTCTTGCCCGTAAACTCAAGTCCATACTGATCTGTTCCAAGATTTCTGGAATATGCTTCAAGATTCAAGCCTATAACAGGTATTATTATAAAGTTATTTTTGTCTATACTGCTAAAATTTTAATTATTATTTTACTTTTAAAATCAACACAATTTCTGACTTCATAGTTATGCTGACAAAACATCTCAGTTATTTATACATTTGAATCACATTAAAACTGGCTTTCAGACTCAAAATGATTTATGCATGTACACATGTGCCTTACCAACTGCTAATAGTATTACACTTGTACTATTACACTTGTACACAACTTTAAGCCTCGAGAGTATCTACTGACACATACATTTTTGGAAACATGTTTTCTTCTAGGTCATAATGGTCGCAGTCAATACCGATTTTGGTGCAAAATTTCCAGGTTTAGCTTCAGGAATTGAGCCTACAATATGTTTATAAACTTATTTTCGTCTTCAGCTCTAATATTTTAATTTTACATACCTTTGAAAATCCACTCCATTTCCGATTCTACAGAGATAAAACATTAAAATCATACACTTGTTTTAACGATTTTAAAACTAGATTTTAGTTTTTCAAACACAAAATGGTTTGTAGGTACTTTCGGTTGCAGTTGTAGTTAGTAGGGCCAAGCCTTAAAAACTCCTCTCCCCAAAGGCTACACCGTGCAGGGGCTGGTGATTGGGGTGCTTTGTCGTCGTCAGAAGTCAAAAGATCAATACGAAAATCGCCACTTCTAAGGGCGAAAGGCCTGTTCAGGCGTTCAGGGTCGCAAAATTTTAGTTTATCTCACCTCCCAAGGTCCATTATCTCCGTCGTACACTTAATTTGGCATAAAGATTGATGTTTTTTTCTAAGTTCCCTATGGATGTTAGCTCGGGAATACCTCAAGTAAATTTTACAGCTTATAGAATCTTAAAAATCTTTAAATAATTAAAAAAATCAAACAAATTAAGGCCGACTTATTTATTTATCAACATTCTGAATGATTCTGGATTGTTTGGAATGTCATGTGAATTGCTATTCATTATTATTTTGTTAAATTTATTTGAGCATTCCCGTCTTTAGATTCTTATTGAGAAAAAAAGGATAGAGACATAGAGACACTATCGTAGCACGTAATGATAGGCAACCAGTAAAACGATCGCAAAGTGCGAACGTGCCTAAATTTGAAAGTTTGACGGACAAATACGGAATGAAGTAATTCACGACGTGCTTCAAAATAACAAATGCATTTCATAGGTGGCTAGATGAAATTTTATAATGAACACCCCGTATATATTGAAGTTTAATAATAATAACTCTCTCTCTCCCTAAGTAGGTATTTGTAGCCAAAATTAGAAAAAAATTTATATGAAATACGTGACGAGAAGCCTTTTTTGTGGATCTCATTCAAACTGCGGGAACTCGCTGTGCTCGTCCCGCAAACATTCATTCGTTACACAAAATCGGATTTTTCGTAACTAGTTACAAAAATAGCTATTATCAATCGTTTGCATATTTTAATTTAGAGTTGTTTGCCAACAAATCTAAACATTTTATTTTTTGACATTGTCATCTGAATGTGACGCGTCGTCATTATCACGTCAAAAAATCAACGTCATTTATGTGTTATTTTTTCGTCAGGTGACGTCGAAACGAATGATCCCCAAAAGTTGACGTTATAATGCCCATGTGTTCCCGCCTGGGCATCCTGTGAATGATTTTGATTATTCAGTGAAAAATAATGCAATAGTTTTTATACATATCATCTGTTTTAAAATAAGACTTTTTATTAAAATAAGACCTATAATTCATATACACCCATTAGCCTAGATTTCTTAAAACTGTTTTGCATCAAGACTCAATCTTCCAGTCCATCATCTCGAGGCTCTAAGATTCCAAGACGCCTTTTCTCTCCACAAGAGAGAAAAGTAATTTTTAATCCTAATCTGCTTCAAACTTGCAAACGAATCGAATAGTTGTTTTATGCATGATATTGGTACCTCCTAATGGATTTCAATATCTCAATTGATATCCGAAAACCACCCAACCCAAAATGTATGCAGAGCCCTTCTTACGCATTCCAAATTTCAAATTCGGCTAGACAAGACTTATTGTGTTGGCAAATATTGCACCAAAGCCATAGTTTTGTTAAATATGATATGTAATCGATATCACTATTGACTGGATGACATCTCCTGAAGGAGACGTGATCTTATGAGCAAACGGAAGTTTTAGTTCAGTTTGGTTTTTTGTAAATTTTCCAATACTCCGTACAATATTTATATACTTTATTTTGATACTTATGCTTTTCTGTATATGTATTACTGTAAGTATGAATTATATTAAAAAATAATACTTAGCAACAACGATGTTAGAAAAAATTCGGTTTGCTGGTGAGCAGATAATATACTTGTCTCTTTTGGCTTATCTGACAAGGGATTGTTTATGGCAAATACATTTCCATAAACGAGAAACAATAAATAATAGAAATGTCTCGCTAATAAACGTATCATACTGATCTTTACTGCATATATAACTTATTCCTTAGATCAGCTTCAAACAATCAGACAACTATGACACTTTGAAAACAAAACATGAAATCTGAGCTTTGAGAATGAGGTTAAGTGTAGATATGAAACGGATATTTCAACTACTTTAACTAGTAAATTAATTATTTTAGGCAAATTTTATAATCAGTCTACAAGCGTATTTACATCTCAGACATGAAAAGATTAATTCCCAATAAAACTTTTCAATAACGGATATGTCTCTAATTCCTCTAAAGCTAGACAATTAACGATTTGGCATATCTTAAAACTTGGGCGATAATGATTAATCGTGGCAAATAAATTGCCGGTAATAAGATCACCTCCCTCTCTAGGTTGATGTTGAACACCGGGATCGCAAGTACAGTAGTTGAGTCCGTTCGTGTCTATTGTTGTAGATGAACAGTGCGAATATTTGTGATCTGTGGTACTTATATGTATGGAAGGATTGTCGGTTACTTGTTTAAGGATCTAGTGTGTTTGATTTTCTATATGGACCATTTTTAATTAGCAATGACTAGTAAAGTAAGTACAAGCTTTATCTTATTAAGTCTACTCTTTTATTTACTAAGTTCAATCAGAAGTTCAAAAACTTTATCCCAGTAACATTCGATATTGTACGCACCGACGTGAAAAACCTTCACACAAGGCAATTGGCCAATTTTCAAAAATAATTAAGTGAAAGAAATCAATCCAATAAGAAGTATTTTTCGCACATCTTGAATACATTTGTGCCTTTTTTTTCTTTGATTAAAATTATACATTTTATCCCGGAGAGATTAAAATTGCACAGTTTATTCTTCGGGGAAGAAAAGTGCATCAGTAACTTACTAATCCATCAGTTTTTTACGCGAATGGATAAAAAGTTCACCCGTAGAAAAAAGCAACTTTTAACGTTTTAATATCATAAAAATTGCAAAAAATTTTATACGACTCGGCATTAAGAGGTCTTAAGAGGTTATATCTCTCAGCAATTTCCATTTGTAATCGTCGCTAGGGTATAAAAAACCTACTTTAGTTCATCAGTATATAAATAGGTATTTTGCAATTTGTTGAATAAAAAGTCACTTTGCGGGAATAAAGTCCCATTTTCTTTTAAATATATCATTCCTAATTTTTTTCATAATTTAAACTCAAATTTTTCTAATAAACTTTTGATGCTGAAGAGATACAAAGTACACTTTTAATCCCTCCAAATAAAAAGTTCACTTTTTGGATTTTCTTCATTTTGAGGATTTAGCTCATTTTTCACAAAGAGTAAACAAAACAAACCTGATTTTGGTAATGGTCTGAAAAAGATATTAAGTTGATTATATTTTTTTCTGAATCCTTGTTAGTATACACCTTGGGACTAAACAAACTTTGTTGCGGAAGAAAAAGTCCTATTGTAGTCCCCTGGTATACAATTAGTTATTTTTCTACAACCGTCAAAATATGACATGGTTTTCGCATTACTGACAGTATGCAAAATGACACATATTTTCACGGTTATTTTTCTCGCACGTTGCCCATAGCAGCGTAAAAAAAGTTACTGGTTGCCATAGGACACGTGCGCAAAAGTCTTTCGCGCATGCCGTCAATGCAGGGGTAGCAGAAAAGAACTGTGAAGTGAAGAATGAGCTTAGTCATTTATAAAATCTTTAAAGATGTCCCATATTACTGGCAGATGGACTTTTATACAGTTGTAGAAAATATGTTGTTCCTAATTCTTGCGCAAAGTGCCTTTCACGCACTTGACTGCTGCCCGAACTCCGCTTCGCGTCGTTCGGACAACGGCAGTCGCGTGCGCGAAAGTGTTACTTTGCGCACTTGTTAGGAAAATAACTATTTCCTAACACTTTCCTTGCGCGAAAGAGACCTTGCGCATGAATTAGGAACAACATTTTTTCTACAACCCTATAGAGGTCCTCCTGCCACTAATATGGAACCTCTGTAACTATTTTATAAATGATTAAGCTTCACAGTTCTTTTCTACTACCCCTGTATTGATGGCGTGCGCGAAAGACTTTTTCTACAACCGTCAAAATATGACATGGTTTGGGCATTACTGACGGTATGCAAACTGACAGATGTTTTCACGGTTATCTTTCTCGCACGTCGCCCGTAGCAACGTAAAAAAAAGTTAGTGGTTGCCATAGGACACGTGAAAAAAAGTATTTCGCGCACGTCGTCAATACAGGGGTAGCAGAAAAGAACTGTGAAGCTTAATCATTTATAAAATGGTTAAAAATGTCCCATATTACTGGCAGCTGGACTTACGCAGTTGGCAGTTGCCTACGACATGTTTTGTTACCATGACAACTCATTATTCACTTGTGCATAATGGTCATTATTCACAAGTAAATAAACATTAGCATTACTCGTGAGAATGTACAAGAAAAATGTGATTATTATAGTATGGTCTGGATAAAAACTGTTATGCATTGCGAGTAATATCCAGGAAATTGAACCATCAGGAAACAACTGTAAGTTCATGTTTTGCCTTGATCGAGTCACACCTCAGATATAGAATCTGTTTCTGGGGTAACTACAGCCAATATCTTTTCATAAACATCTTCAAACTGTTATTTCTGGAGGAGAGGGTACTCACCTTACCATGCTTGTTTATTCTAGAGTCAGTTTGTTTGATGTATACAAAAAATATAAATAACATACCCCGTGGGGCTTAATCACTACAGCTTGAGGCGCCCTGATATGATCAAAAGTTCTTTTGTGTTTAACAGCAAAAGAATGTATAACCACTTACTACTGAAAATTTGAGGACTGCCCACCCTGAGTCAGTTTAGGAATGATGTTAAGGCTCTCCTGGTTGCGAGGGCTTATTATCATATTAACGAATACTTTAACGACACGCTGTGACTGACTGTGAGTTTTCGAAAAAGCCTTGCTGACAATCAAGTTTTAGATTTAATTTTTTTTCTTACAATTTACATGTGCTGTGTTTATTTTATTCAAATTTTAAATATTGTAGTGTGAATTATACTTTTTGTTTTTTCTTTTTTTCTCTTTTTGTTTTTTGGTAGGCAATTCTGTTACATAATGGCGCAGTATTGGACTCTTTTTTTATGTACAAGGTTTTTGCCTGTGGTTTGTCAATTAATTTGTAATTGAAGTTCTAGACAATAAAGCTGTTTTGGGTTGAATTGAATAAGGTGACTGAAATATGATCTTAAAAATATCAGATTTATTTCACATAAAATCTTGGTGATAAAAATTCACCTTTCTGATACAACCAAGCCAAAAAAATTTAATAAACCTTAAAAAAACCCTGACAAATATTCGTTCAGGTTAGTGTTAGCGATTCTAGAAGTGCCTAAAATGGACCACCGAAGGGGCCTATCTCCAAAAATATGCGATGGTGGGTAGTAAAAGAGGAAAAACAGTTGGATTCACTCCAATTGATCGAGCGTTCTTAAGTTACAGGAGGTCAAAGTTGAGAATTGAGAAAAAAGTCTTAATACCCCCCTCTTTGGACATTTTCAAACCAATTTCGGAAAAAATTGTTTGTTTTTTCGGAACGGCACATTTGCAATCCTCTAAGAACGTAACAAACTCCGCATGAAATTGACCTCTAAAGTGGTTTTTTAAAAGTGGTCAAAAAAACGCAATTCTAATAGTGCCTAAAAATCGACCACCGAAACGTGACACGTGAAAAATAGTTATTTTCCTAACAAGTGCGGAAAGTAATACTTTTCCGCACGCGACTGCAGATGGCTTAACGACGCGTTGCGGAGTTCGGCCATGAAGTCGAGTGTGGAAAAGATACTTTCCGCAAGTGTTAGGAACAATATTTTTTCTACAAGTAAAACTCTGTCAATAAAAATATATATTGGTATTTATTGATGTATTATGTATTTATTGTATGATTTATAATGATGTTTGCTTGTTGAATAATATACTAGTTTTACAATTTTTGTTCTTAACTCTTCCAAATGACAACCAAATGTTAATTTATTATCAATATACATTCCCAGATATTTATTCTCATTCACCATGCCTAGAAGTCCCCCATTCATTCGTACCTCATTCAGCTCTCATCCGAAACACATAGCGTTGGTCTTAGAGATGTTAAGTACCAAACCGTGCGACTCACACCAATTTTCAATCACGCTCAAGTCCACATCAGTCCTCTTCATTCTTTGTTCAATGAGTGCCACAGTACCGTGGCATCGTCCGCAAAGAGAATGACACTCCTCGATATATCAAGAGAAGCTAGATCATTTATATACAAAAGAAACAACAGCGGACCCAACACTGACCCTTGGGGAACACCAACCTACGCCCTTCTCACGCCAAACTCACCATCTCCGAACCTAACCCTCTGAGTTCAATGGGACAAGTATAACCGGATCTATTCACCCGATCTTCATTTAAATCCGTAAGATTCTAGCTTGTGCAGTAAAATCCCGTGGTCGAAGCAATCAAAAGCCTTTAACATGTCACAGAACACTGCCGCTGCCATCTCTTGCTGATTGAAATTTAGGTAAAGGCTCTCCAGAAAAGGAAACACCGCATCGTTCGTGCAACTCCCAGTTTGAAAACCAAACTGCCTTGCCGAAGGAACATTGTGTCTACCGAGAAATGATTCCATTCGTCTCTTTACCAATTTCTTAACAATTTTTGCAAGGGTAGGCAGAAGAACGACAGGTCTGTAATAACTGACCGACTCCCTGCTACCACCCTTGAATATATGAACAATCGATGCAAATTTCAAACAACCCGGAACCCGACGATTTGAAAAAACTACTAACGAAATTTTCAAAAATCTTTTGATTTCCTCTGTATAGATTCTAATCTTTTAAAAACAAAAAATAACAAAAACGTCTAGAGATATTGATGTTGGGTATCTGCGATGGCATCACTCAGTTTTCCTTTACCTCTAGAAAGGTTATTTTATTTAATATTGCTATCATAAGTCACGAGTATCAACAATAATGGTATCATATTTTTTGAATGCTAGTATACTAGAAAAGTCGGCACTTGTTTTTAAATTTTTTGAGATGGGTAACATTCCTCAGACAATATGTCAACAAACAAGGGAAAACACAGTAACATTCTTAACCGCTTTTCCGAACTACGACGATTTAAAAATATCAGCAACAAGAATTTCACAAATTTTACGTTTCGCTCTGTATAAAAATTCAGTGTGCTTTAATAAAAAATCTGGCGAAAAAGTCCCGAGATATGGATGTTGGCTTACTCCTTACCTGAAAACGATAAAGAAAAAATAACTTTTTGCGAAATGGCAGAACATAAAAATTTTACAATTTTTGCATCACTTTGTTTCACACCCTATATAATAAAGATTGTGTCGTTTTTTTCTCAAAATTATCCGCTCCCTTAATCTAGAGGAAATGAGGTTTCAGGCCGTACAATTTGTATTTAAAACAGTTTATTGCTTAAAAAGTTACAGCTGATTGAAAATGACACTAAAAATTGCTTGTGCCGAACTTTAAGTTGAGCAGTTTAGTTGTTTATCTTGACAGTCAGACATAGCAGGTAGGTTAGTTCAGCTTAGTCAGGTGCTGCAATAAAATTTCTCCAGTTTTGAAAAACTTGAAATAATCTGGGATTTGATCTTCGAGCGATAATTATTATATTTTTAGCTAAATAAACTGCTCAACTTAAAGTTCGACACAAGCAATTTTTCGTGTCATTTTCAATTAGCTGATGTAACTTTTTAAGCAATGAATGGTTTTAAAAACAAGTTACAGGGTCTGAAATCTCATTTTCTCTAGTTTAAGAAAGCGGATAATTTTTTAAGAAAAATCGACATTATCTTTATTATATAGGGTGTGAAACAAAGTGATGCAAAAATTTCAAAATTTTGATGTTCTGCCATTTCGCATTAAGCTATTTTTTCCTTATCTTTTTCAGGTCAGGAGTAAGCCAACATCCATATCTCGGGACTTTTTCGCCAGATTTTTTACTAAAGCACTCTAAATTTTTATACAGAGCGAAACATAAAATGTGTGAAATTCTTGTTGCTGATATTTTTAAATCTTCGTAGTTCGGAAAAGCGGTAATAGTTATTTTCCTAACAAGTGCGGAAAGTGATCCTTTTCCGCAAGCGACTGCAGTTGGCTGAACGACGCGTTGCGGAGTTCGGCCATGAAGTCGAGTGCGGAAAGATACTTTCCGAAAGTGTTAGGAACAATAGTTTTTTTACGAGTAAGGACGATTTTTAAAATTATCAGTAAAAGTTCAGTTTGAAGTTAAAACACCAGACAAGACGGTGCATTGTTTACCTGACAAACTGAAACAATGCAATGTACGTCATATCTGGTATTTTAACTTCAAAGTGAAGTTTTACCGATAAATTAATAATATAGATAAATAATAAAATTCGTCCTAAAACTCTGTCAATATATTGGTATTTATTGCCTCAGATGCGCGATAATAGTTATTTATGTATTAAGAGCGAAAAGTACAACTTTTTTGCTCGGAGAGTGAAGTTTGCCGCTCGACGCGAAGCGGAGAGCGGCAATCACTCGAGAACAAAAAAGTTACTTTGTGCTCGTAATGCATACAACGTTTTTTCTACAAACAAAATAAATTCCAAATAATCTGAAATTTGAATGAAGACACAATCTGAAAATTTCAATCAAAGTGACAATGATGTTTTAAATAATTGGTTGAGTGGTGGTAGTTGCTATTGACAGCAAGCGATAAAATCTTTTTCGCTTGCTGTCCTGGGCAACGCGCGGAAAAGTAAACTCACATTCTGATCCTCAAAAATGGTTAGGTTTTCGTTCGTCTAATGAAAGCGTAAAATGCGTCATTATTTGACGTTTGTAGAAAAATGATATTTGCTTACTTTTATCGCACATAGCAATAATTAAAGAAATCAACCTTTTGATGGTTTATCAAGCACCTAATGTCACCATTCCTGACAACTATAAATCATGGTAGTTTTACTAGTGCGGAAAAGTACAACTTTTCGCACTAGTGCGGAAAAGTACAACTTCCCGCACTCAAATGCGTACGGAAAAGTAAACTTTCGCGCACGCGAGTAGAAAAAGAATCTTACTGCGTTTCCCTCATTTGTTGACATATTGTCTGTGGATTGTTACTCATTAAAAAAATTTTAAAATAAGTGCCGTTTTTTCTAGTATACTAGCATTCAAAAAATATGATACCATTATTGTTGATACTCGTGACTTATAATAGAAATATTAAATAAAATAACCTTTCTAGAGGCAAAGGGAAATTGAGTGATGCCGTCGCAGATAGCCAGCATCAATATCTCTAGACGGTTTTGTAATTTTTTGTTTTTAAGGCATTAGAACTTATACAGATGGAATCAAAATATTCTTATACATTTTGTTAGTATTTTTTTAAATCGCCGTAATTCACGGAAAAGTTGACGGATTATTATTCTTATTCTTTGGATCGACAACATTACAAATTGTTTCTCAACAAGGGAGTTTTCCAAAAGTGATTACTGAATTACAGGTATGGACTTGAGAAAATTAGTATACGGGGTGAATCATAATGGGTGGTCGAAAATGAAATCTCATATTCTTTGGTCGATTTTAAGGGTATTCCGTCATACGGATAATATTCATAATATTCCGTATATTATATTTATATATAATAAAATTGTGTTACCTATCAAGCTTCGTTAAAAAATGTGAAATTTGAATTTCAAAATGCATGTGTATTGATTATTCCGAAAGCGTGAGAGACATTTGATTATCAACAAATGAGGAAAACACAGTAAGATTCTTTACCGCTTTTCCGAATTTCGTCCATTTAAAAATATCAGCAACAAGAATTTCACACATTTTACGTTACGCTCTGTATAAGAATTCAGAGTGTTTTAATAAAAAATCTGGCGAAAAGATCCCGAGATATGGATGCTGGCTTACTACTTAACTGAAAACGATAAGGAAAAAAGAGCTTATTGCGATATGGCAGAACATCAAAATTTTGAAATTTTTGCATCACTTTGTTCCACACCCTATATGATAAAGATAGTGTCGTTTCTTTTTTCAAAATTATCCGTCTCTTTAATCTAGAGGAAATGAGGTTTCAGACCGTGCAAATTGTATTTAAAACAATTCATTATTTAAAAAGTTACAGCTGACTGAAAATGACACGAAAAATTTTTTGTGCCGAACTTTATGTTGAGCAGTTTAGAAGTCTCAGAGATATTGAGCCATTTGGAATGTCTCACTAGACAAGAACTTTACGAAACAGTATTTATCTTGATATTGACTTAATAGGTCAATCACAATTTTGGCAAAGACAATTTGTTCTGTTTTTAACCTTTTTTTCTCTTGGGTTTGTATTGAGCAAAATTTTATTCCTTCTAGATTTAGAAAGTTAGGTATTTTTTTTTTCAGTGAAAATGTTCTAATTGGGAATACAAAAACCTTTTTTCTTCTTCCTTCTATGGATGATTTTTTGTTTTTACCATTTCTTTAATTAAGACACTTAGTATTAGTTGTTGTAATTAGCGTCCTTAAGTTATAAGTTGTTGGTGAAGTTAGCGGGATTAGGACAAATAATGCACCTCTTCTTTATTTGAAAATGGCCGACGTTTCGACTATTTATTTAGTCGTCATCAGGGCTATTCTCACTTAGAGAGGGTAGTCAGTTAAAGTACGAATTAAGATAGTTACGGTAGCAAACTCCATTCGATTGTTCGGTGTGTACAAATTTCATTCAATTTTGCGAATTTCATTCGCAAATTTTGTACCTTGGGCAGCGGATGTGTGTTTTGTCGAGCCTAGGATGCCAGGGTCACCGAACAATCGAATGGAGTTTGCTACCGTAACTATCTTAAATCGTACTTTAACTGACTACCCTCTCTAAGTGAGAATAGCCCTGATGAAGACTAAATAAATAGTCGAAACGTCGGCCATTTTCAAATAAAGAAGAGATGCATTATTTTTCCTAATCCCGCTAACTTCACCAACAACTTAGTATTAGCTTACACAGAGCCGAACATAATAGTGAGAAATTTTCTTTAGCCACGAAAAAAAAATATAACTTTGTTATATTACTGTTTTCCTATTATTGTTCAATAGCAAAGATACTGAAAATATTTTTTCTGCGTAAAATCTATGAATGCTACATTTTTTTGTCAAAAGCAATAAAATTTGGAAAAAAAGCATCAAGGTATTATATTTGAAAAAATGAATCGATTCAAACCACAAAATAAAGTTCTGGTACTTTTTTTTATCAAGAAACTGAAATCCTTTTTTTTTTTCGCTTTGTCTTAATGACACCACTCTAATTGAATTATTGGGACTCTGAGAGAGGGACTCAGAGATTTCTGATTCCATTAAAATATATATTTTACAAAAAGGACAAAGCAGAAATTCTATAGATGATGAAATAACGACAAAATAAAAACATTTTGAAGGTTACGGGGACGAGAAAGAACTTGCCTAAAGAGTAACGTGATTGCTAATGTTACGGTTTGCAGCGACGCCGCGCCAGAGGCGGAGTAACATTGGAGGTGGGGCCTTCGCGACCTATCCGCCCTGCGTCATGGATGACACGAGTGATTTATTGCTGTGTGTGGAACGAGTGATTTATTGCTCTGTTTATCTAAAACGCAGTTATTTACAACTTTTTTTTTATGTGAGAATATTCAAGAATTCTTATCAAGAACGTTCTAGGTTTTTCTGTATTTTTATGACACCGCGGTTAGGCAGTAGTCTTATTTTATTGAAGCTATAAGTAAGCTAAAGTACCAAACGATAATAGAAGGCGATAAAGTGTTAAGTAGTGAGTTATTTAGTATTCCAATTGCACCTGTGTGTATTTGTGAGATAATAAATAGTGTTTTCGTGTTAAATCGCTACACTGGAATTATTGAACCCTGAGTTCGCAACAATTGGTGTCAGAAGTGCGAATCCATTGGGAATTTGAGGACTACTATTGCTGAACCGTAAGTAAGGGCGTGATTGCCGGACATTACGTGTTTATGCCAGTGACCAGAAACCAGCATCAAGCGATGGAGGATCAACTAGTCACAATGCACTCCCTTATGCAACAACAGATGGAAGAGCAGGAAAAACGTGATCAAGTACAGGAGCGACGTTATCCAGAACAGGAGAAACGTTATAACGAACAGAAGGAAGAGCAAGAAAGACGTTATGTAGAACAGAAGGAAGAGCAGGAAAGACGTTATCTAGAACAGAAGGAAGCGCAGGAAAGACGTTATCTAGAACAGAAGGAAGAGCAGGAAAGACGTTATCTAGAACAGAAGGAAGAGCAGGAAAAACGTGATCAAGTACAGGAGCAACGTCATCAACAATTCAAAGAAGATTTAATGAACCATATCGCAGCTAGGGATCAACAATTCCATCGATACAAGAGCAGATGTGACCATTGTAAGGCCGGATAAACTTGTCGGATATACCATACAACCACTGCCCAACCCTATTATGTTAAAATCAGTTACTGGAGAATCTTGCCCTATAGACGGAGAAGCCGATGTCACCATCATTATTGGAGAAAGACTTGAAGTTAGGCATAAAGGGTTGGTTGCCAGGATCAAAGACGAGTTTATTTTGGGAACGGATCTCATCAGGAAACAGATTCTCCTATGATCATAAATGGAATATTCTCACGTTTGGAGATGAGTAGTTTGCATTTACCAATGGAAATGTGGAAACTAGTATCCGTCTACTGGTGGTGGAAGATGTGAAAATTCCTGCAAATTCAGAACAAATTATCACAGTGACTTCTGAAAATTATCTTGGCTGGTCCATAGGACTTATAGAACCTAACCTGGATTTGACGACTGAAATCATGGTAGCCCAAACTTTGACCGGTCATGAAGAAGACTATGCCAGTACGAGTTGCCAATATTGGAGAAAGGACCATCAAGCTCAAAGAAGGAGCAGTCCTTGCCAATTATGAGCCTGTACAATGGGTAGCAATTGTGTCGAAGCAGAGACATCCAAAATTAAATCTTCTAACCAAGCTTTCCCAGAAGTTATTGATGCTTTCAAACGACTCCCGCGGCTTCCAGGATGGGACTTGGTGTGGCTGTATAATCCGTGGCGAAAGGTGGGGAAGTCGCCCAAACTTAGCCAAAATTGGGAAGGACATTATACAATTATAAAGAAGATTAATGACCTGGTGTATAGGATTCAGCGGACCCCCAGGTCAAAGATGAAGGTTGTACATCTGGATCGATTAGCACGATACCATGGAACTCTATCTGTTCGGGTTGAACAGCCCTAGGAGGAGGGCAATGTTACGGTTCGCAGCGTCGCCGCGCGGGAGGCGGAGCAACATTGGAGGTGGGGCCTTCGCGACCTATCCGCGCTGCGTCATTGATGACACGAGTGATGTATTGCTCTGTTTATCTAGAACGCAGTTATTTACAACCTTTATTTTATGTGGGAATATTAAAGAATTCTTATTAAGAACGTTCTAGGTTTTTCTGTAGTTTTAGGAGTTTGTATAAAAGTCAAATAGCGCCGCGGTTAGGCAGTAGTCTTATTTTAATTGAGCTATAAGTAACCTAAAGTACCAAACGATAATAGAAGGCTATAAAGTGTTAAGTAGTCAGTTATTTAGTAGTCGAATTGCACCTGTTTGTATTTGTGGGATAATAAATAGTGTTTTCGAGTTAAATCGCTACACTGGAATTATTGAACCCTGAGTTCGCTACACTAATTTCGCAGATGCAACAAAAGCATAAAATAAACAGAATATATTAAAAAAATTATATTGTTTTTGTTGTCATATATTGTTAACATAAGATTAGGTTCCGAGATTACCACTGAATGAAACATTGTTTTTAATAAGCTAGCCTTGAAAATAAGCTAATATGTAATTATTTAGTCACTGGTGCTAGAAGGATAAATATCAAAGAGAGTGACAGTATCTAACATCAAAATATAACAAAACGTATATACGCACTTGGAGTATATACGCACTACCGTGGAGGGTGAATAATTCACCCTCCACGGTAATGGATTGTGGGGAGATTAATGGCGTATAATTCGTGCAATTCTAAGTAAGGCTTGCTTTATTTAACTTCTTATTTTTATTGTAATTGTAATCTTGTATTCTTAATTTTTACCCATTAAAAAGCATATGGACAAAATTTTCATAGCAATGCTTTCTATATGAGTTATTACGGACGAAAATTAGGAATAAGAATACCAAGTGGGGTATTTTTTTTTAATTTCCAAACCAGTTTCGGCCTATAGATCATCTGCTCAACAGCGTCAAAAATTCATCAAGAGAAAGTGAAAACGAAAGATAAATTGCTTCACCATGTGACTCCAAGTCCCAAAGTCTTGCATTCCCTAAATCTACGTATCACTGAATGCTATAATTTTATGACTAAAATCTTAACTACCTGTTTTTCCGCGAAAACTAGTTTATGACAGGCTATTTAGTAATCACGTTCCATTAATAATTATGGAACAGTTACATTAATAGTGATGGAGTAAATTTATAAATATGGATTAGAACCCACAAAATTCTTAGTGGTTTTAAAGGAAGGTACCTTTGCAAGTTTCAATGTTTTAACTTGCATTGCACAGAATATATTACGAAATTTTTTTTATACAAGGTGACCCAGAAAGAATGGGAAATCTCATACCTAGAGATACTAGGTAGTAAAAGAGACCAAAATAGGTCTAGAACCACATATAACTTAGTCCAAAAGTTAGAGTTTTGAAGAGATTTTGATGGATTTACAATCAACTAGCTTAAAAGGTAAATCTTCTCGATTACTTTCTGTGGGATGTTGCAAGATAAAGTTTATGATACACCTGCCGAGAGCGTCGAAATCATGCAAGAAACTATTATGATTGCGTTTTAGAAGATTAGTGCTGAAAGCTTTCGTAATGCAGTATTAAGCATTGTCAGAAAAACGAAGCATTGTATTCAACAAACTGGTTATTTAAACTCTATTTAAACCATTGTCAATGGTTTAAATAGAGTTTTAACATTGTGCTTTTCAAGTAGCCTACCGATCCTGTCCGTTACTTTCTGAATGCATGGTAGACTAGTCCATCTGCGCTTTTCTTCATATTCTCCCGTTGTTCCTTGCTTACGCTCTACATTCCTTGGACGGACGGCCCTATCGAACTCGTGCTTGCTGTATCCATTCCAACCAAAGGTTTTTCCCGGATGCTTCATCTCCCGTTCCAATTCAGGCCGCTCACAAATTCTCTTGATTCTCAAAGACAAAGTTTTTATGACTCCCCTTTTCTGTCTGGGATGATGAATTGGTTCGTAATTGAGGTATCGGTCAGTGTGTTGGTTTTCTAATGTGCGATCATTAAAAAAAAACTCAAGCAGGCCCAAAAACAACTGAAAGTGGAATGAAAGTAGAAAATGTCATAAAAGGTTACGAATTTCATTTTTTTATTAGTGGAGTCTTTTAAAAAACTGTAGCTATACTCTGTTCAGCGAGGGTTCAATATTACGTCATAAATTGTGACGTCATACAAAAAAACACGTCTGTCTCTGATAAAATGTCAGTTGAACAAAATGTCAAGTTATGTTTATAGACACGGGCAGGGTATCAGTTTAGCCTTTTGTGCAAATATTCCAAAGTTTTCCCATTTCGGGTATTAATTCAGAAGGAATATCCGCAGCAGCTTTACCATAGACACCTGCTATGATTCACCCGGCCATAGATGTAGACTATAAGATATGAACAAAATCGGCCCAAGATATTCTGAGTATTTTTGTGTGCTTACTATACCTAGTAGTGCTCACAACTTGCGTTGTAAAACCAATAAGCAGAAACACTTCTCGGCGGATCGCCACACATATTTTTCCTTTTTTCGTTCGAATGCACCTTTTTCTGCAGAATAGTTCAATACGTGTCCGCATGAATTCATTGATTTGATAAAAAAAAAAAAACTGTTAGGCATTTATTGTATATTTAACTCTTGAAATTTTTCTTTAGAATTTAATTAATGCAATATGTGATAATAAGACATGCAACATAAATAATTTAAATTGAGTACATACTCTAACTAAGCGTGGGCAATTTTTTTAAGACACCTAACCGCGGTTTTGCTGTTATCTGTGTCGCATGCATGCATCGTTCTTCCAAATTTTTTCTTTAGTTGATTCCGTCAAACACCTCGCTAGTTTTGATTAAAGCTTTATTCATTTCGACAGAAGCGGATCTAGCCTTTAGGTGACACCAGGGGAAGATATTTTTGTGGACCAGTAGGTGGTTGTTCAGGAACAAGGGCTTCTTTTCAACAATTCATAGTTCCTTCGGGACGTATGTTGATGGAATTTCTTTCGCCGCTTCGTCAATTGTAACTCCTTGTTTCTCCTCTATTTTGGATAATTTCTCCGGTTTTTCTTCACACAGTGGCTTCTTCTACATGATCCCTTAAAAGCGGTTCTTTCTTTCTATATTTAGTTCTACAAAAGCTGGACGCGGATTTCTAAATTTTTACGACATTTTGACATTAAGCGTCAAACTGACTTTAGCTGGTGGTTTTATTATTAATAAGAACTAATAATACCCCTGTTTTTTTACGATCTTTTTCTAATGAAATGAGATGAGCAATGTGACGTCATATTGAACCCTCGCTGAACAGAGTATATTTTCTATTTTGGATTGCAGTACGATGGTTCTTAATGGCCCATTCGGTTTGTGAAACCATAGAAGTTTTCTGATTTTTTAAGCTTAGTCATTTAATCCGATGCCACGTCTGTGATTAAATTATTGGTGGCCCTCAGAATTCGGGCAGTTGGATGACGAGTTAGCTTCTAGTAGGTAGTGGGATCTAATAGTATCCTGATTTTTCCTTCATATTCCGAAATTGACATTACTACTGTTGCGTTTCCTTATCTGCTGGTAAAATGAGAATATCATTGTCTTAGTTCAAGGCTTTCAAAGCTTTTCTTCCTGCAAAGGTGAGATTGCTCTTTGGTAGTTTTGCGAGTTGTAGAATTCGTGACGTCTCTATCCTTATCTGTTCAGCCATCTGAGTTGGCAGCTGCCGGATTCCGCTCTCCACATTTGCTAATGTCTTTCAGAGGTATCCTGGATGGTGATACGGCAAAATTTCTTCCCTTGTTCAGAACGCTCAGGTTAAGCAAGCATGAGTTTGATAGGGCCGTCCGTCCAAGGAATGTAGAGCGCAAGAAAGGAACAAAGGGGGAAGATGAAGGAAAACGTGATGGAGGATTACGGAACACAAGAGGAGTTGCAGGCTGGAACAAACACAAAAGTCAGCTGTAGCAGAGCACTCTCTCTCCGAAAGTCACAACATCCTTTTCAACGAGGTGGATATCTTATATCAATTGCATCGTTTCTCTCCGAGACTAACGAGAGAGGCCATTGAGATCTTTAAACACGACAACAATTTCAACAGGAAAGAGCAAATTACGTTTCTAAACGCAGATTGGACATGAATTCTACGACATGCAAGGGCGCCGAAACCTTGCGCCACCACTACCCCCATCCAAACTCCACCACTGCAGCGCGACGGCGGGGGAATAAATACCACGGAGCTGACCACAGTCGAATCAGTGGGTCATCAATCAATGTTGGGAGGATGGGAGATCACTTCCCCCATTGCCTCATCGCCTTTGATAATGTGTGCCGCAGCTGTAGACGAAACGTCAGGAAGAACTTCCATTCAGCTTCATAGATTGTATTTTGACCGGTCGTGAGAGCCTTCACACTCTTTTAAATAAAATAATTCATTATTTTATTCATTATTTTGCATATTGAAATTATTTTATTATTTATCTAAAAATGGCATTTACTTATAGTAAGAAACTTACTATTAAACGCAATAGACTGAGTAGGGATTGAATTTTATCTGTAAATGGCAAAGTTATTCAAGGTGGCATCCATAAGGAAAACTGAAGTTGACTGTGAGTATGCAAAAACTAGATGACAAAAAAAATATGTCAATGTCATGCCAAGCGCCAGCACAAGAAACGTCAGAATTCCAAGTTTTATCAAAATAAGATTGATTTTTTTTACAGCAGATTTGTTTTTGTTTATGCATACTTTCACTTCTCTTCAAATATTTCAGAAACCTCGACAAATAAATATACTTTCAAGATGGCGTCTTAATGGGCTTTAAAATGACCCTGTGAGTCTTTCTTACACGTTCGTAGTTGCCAATGGTGAATATTGTAAAAATGATCAAATTGTACGGGGTCATTGATCACCCACCTAGATGCTTTAATTTAACTGCGAGAAAAAATGTTAAATGCAAAAGTTATTGGTGGTTAGGTGTAGTTTTTTTCCAATACAAAATCCCTTATACAGGGTGTACCTAAAGCCCGTGGCATACCAAAGTTATAATTTTCTAAATTGAACACCCTGTTCATTTATGCTTTTTCATACTCCGTTAACGTTTCTAAGTATTTTTTATGAAGCAATTCCTATACCTATCCCCACTGGTTTCTTTGATAATTGGTGCCTAAATTTCGATATTATAGTATTCAGCCACTTTCTTAGAAGTTTCCTTTTTAATTGAGAAATCATGTTAAATGCAAAAATTATGGATAATCATGTGTAGTTTTTGATGTTGTAAATTTTTATACAGAGTGTATCCGAAATCATCTGTTGTGATCTCAATCACCCAGCTGCATAAGTGGATAAATGTCCGGCTGATCAGCTGATGCCGCGATTGATTTTTTTTGTGATATTTAATATGTTACGTTAAGAGGGTAACAAGAAAACCCTAAAAGCAGTAAAGGAAAAATGTCCATGCCTTTGGCATTTGTGTCCTAGTGGTAAAAGATAAAGTCTCGTTTTATTACACCACTTCAAAAGTGTCTTCATAAAAGTTGCATATAGATTGGAAGTGCAAACTTAAATTTAAAATGGACCCCATATGAGAAGACTTCCTGATAATAAGTCTAGAAGTAAGAAAATCAAACTACCAATTTCAATTTTAATATCATATCCCTCTACCATTGTTAAATCTCTAGCGTTCGGAAAGTAGAGACAGTTTCTAGATTAAGTACGTTAATCTGCTTACAGCTGACACTAATCTACCTAAACTTGAGTTAGTAATTCCGAAAACCCTATATGTGTATTCACGGTCTAAGATTCCTCAGCAACAATTGAATGAAACAAGTTTGGATCAACTTGACTATTGGACATTTGAATTAATTAATGTCAGAATAAATTCTTCATCTGTCACTTCATGTTGTTATTAATGATTGCAGGTGGGTTTATACACAAAATAAAATAAAATAACGAATAAGATAAAATTAGAAATAAGAGTTGGTTTCATGTATACCCCTATTAGCGTTTATGCACCAAATAACATAAATCTTATTTGGTGCATGAACGCTAATAGGGGTATACATCCAACTCTTATTTAAAATTTTATTTTATTTGGTGTATAAATCCACCTTTACTTTTGCTAAGAATTGTTTGTACTACTGAAGAAAAGAGAAAATTTACGAAGTATTTATTAAATCAGGTTATAATAAAAGACAGTCACGACGAGACTACCAATTATTTTACTCCAATAACCGACTTCCTAGTGTTTCGACTTTTAAAACTGTGTATGATAAAGTAAGCAGAACCACAGTATAAAGAATAACACATTATATCAGTAGCGCCAGTCGGTCGAAAAATTGAAACTCCCCTCCCCTTGCCCCGTCCGCCCACCGGTGCACCACCAAACCGGTTTTGGCCGGTTTTGGCAATGCTTTGGTAATGCATCGCATGTGTTTGTCCCCTTGTAACTTCTCGAAAAAATTGCCGGGCGCAGCACGCTTTAGTTTTGGAAATATCAAAAGTGCCGACACGAACTGACGATACTGATATAATGTATTTATTTATATTGTGGCAGAACCACAGTATAAAGAAGCAATGGCAGAACTTAAACATTTAATCGTTAGAAAAAAGAAGTTTTTGTATATGGAAATAACGAGAGAGAATTGAATATATTATTATATTTTCAACCACATTTTTTCCTATATCGAACTTAAAGTTCTATATCAAAAGCTTCTGAATATTTAGATATACCACAGTGAAAAATTTAGTTGACATTGAGAAGGCTTATGCTTATAAATATACTGTTGCGAACTCAGGGTTCAATAATTCCAGTGTAAGGATTAAACACGAAAACACTATTTATTTATCCCCCAAATACACACAGGTACAATTCGACTACTAAATAACTCACTACTTAACACTTAATAGCCTTCTATTATCGTTTGGTACTTTAGCTTACTTATAGCTCGATTAAAATAAGACTACTCCCTAACTGCGCGCGCTATTCGCCTTTTATACACAATCCTAAAATTACAGAAAAATCTAGAACGTTCTTGGTAAGAATTCTTGAATATTCTTACATAAAAAAAAGGTTGTAAACAACTACGTTCTAGATAAACGGAGCAATAAATCACTCGTGTCACCTATGACGTAGCGCGGATTGGTCGCGAAGGTCCACCAACCACACGCGTTGCCCTTCTAAGGCTGTTCGTCCCGAATAGATAGGGTTCCATGGTATCGTGCTAATCGATCCAGATGAACAACCTTCATCTTTGACCTAGGGGTCCGCTGGATCCTATGCACCACGTCAATAATCTTCTTTATAATTGTATAAGGTCCTTCCCAATTTTGGCTAAGTTTGGGCGACTTCCCCACCTTTCGCCGCGGATTGTACAGCCACACCAAATCACCATCCTGGAAGCCGCGAGAGTTAGCTAGTAAGTTGTAATTGCTTTGGCTTGATCACTGGAGATCCGCAGTTTATTCCTGACTTGTTCATGAACATTGTTAAGCCTCTCCTTGAGCTCCTCCACAAAATTCTCAGAATTGAGCGACTCTTTTTCTGTTGTTCCATACATCAAATCCGCAGGAAGCCTCATTTGTCTTCCGAACATCACTTTCGCCGGAGTATAACCAGTGGCTTCTTGCGCAGAGTCTCGATATGCCATCAACATGAGAGGTAGATGTTGCTCCCAATCACGCTGATGATCTGCCACCATTTTAGACAGGTAATGTTCCATGGACCGATTACATCTCTCTACCATCCCATCCGTCTGTGGATGCAAAGGAGTTGTCCTGGTCTTGCGAATTCCAAGAAATTCCATGACCTTCTGGAAAACAGCCGATTTAAAGTTTCGGCCCTGATCAGAATGAAGTTCGAGAGGGACTCCAAATCTGTCATTTACTAGCACCCTTGCCGCAGTCGTTGCTTCCTGATTAGGCAGAAAGTACGCTTCTGTCCATTTAGTGAAGTAATCCATGGCGACCAAGATGTATTTATTGCCTGACTCAGTCTGAGAAAATGGTCCCGCGACATCAGTTGCTACCGTCTCGAATGGAGCACCTACAGTGTTCTGCACCATTCGGCCCCGTGATCTTCTTCGAGGTCTTTTTGTGGCACAACAAACTTCGCACTTGCGGCACCAAGATTTGACGCCTTCATATTAATTCATCCAGTAGTACCGTTCTTTAATTTTGGCCAAGGTTTTATTGACCCCAAAATGGCCTCCACTTGTTCCGTTGTGCATTTCCTGTAGTACATCTGATTTTCTGCTACCAGGAACAACCAACTGACTGACAACGGACCTGCCATCCGGACTCTCCCACACTCTCTTCAGTAATCCATTTTCTATTCTAAGAGAGTGTCACTGGGCCCAGAGTGCCTTCAGATTTGGACTTTTACCAGCAATTTCTTGCCATTCTGGTCTCTTGTCGTCAGTCTTTGCAGAGAGGATGGGTCCAATATCTGGATCATTCATTTGTTCGTCTCGAAGCGTCTGTTTGGTCCAGCCATCGTTTATTTCCACCGACGTTCTCGTTACAGAAGGATGTCCCTTACGCTGTTCAGTTCTTCGCCAATGCTGACTATTTTCTTTACATGGCCGTCTAGGCAATGCATCGGCATTTCCGTGAGACCCTCCTGGTCGATGTTCAAGTTGGATGTTCTGTCCCTTAATGCGTCCGGCCTCTGTAATACTTTTGCCACCCAAATTATGGACTTGATTGGTTGACTTGACTGATTCTGGGGGTCTTAACGGGCTCGGTCAATTGCCCCTTTACATTGACCGGAATTGGTTTTTTCTGGAATCTAGGGCGGTCTAGGTTGCCGCTCGATCTTCTAAACAACGGCGACGGACTTCTTGCCCTATTACGGCAGTTTCTCTTGACGTGACCCAGTTTGCCACAGTTAAACATTTTATGCCCCGATTGCCGGTTGATCGAGGAGGTCTTTCCAACAGGGGTTGGATATTGACTGCCATATCTTTCAACGCTTTATGTAGGCTTGCCATAGACGTATCCTCCTCGTCATTGCAAGTTACCTTTCTTACACGTGTAGAAGAACTAGATGACCCTCGTGACGCCTCGAATTCCAGGGCCTGAACTAGAGCCTTGCTGATATTCCTGGGCCTGACTAGACGTAAGTAGTATCTCATGACACTATCGCGAACTCCTTCAATCAACTTTTCGGCGGCAAATTGCGTTTGAAAAGATTCAGGGGCTGATGGGTATGCCAGGTGAATTAGTCTGTCTATGTCCGCCTCAAATTCTTGTAAGGATTCACCTGACTTTTGCTGTCTCATCCTCAGCTGGGCCTGGAACACGGTTTCTTTGTGCTCATTTCCAATTCGTAGTTGCAGAGAGTGTACTAAAACTGCATTATTACTTTGATCAGCTGCCGACAGAGATTGGAGTAATTCAGCAGCTTTTCCACGAAGTGCTAAAGTCTTAATTTTACAACTTGGACCCTTCAACTTTTTTTTCTTGCTTTGTTTATCATATGTAAAATGGATGAAACAAAAAATAAAGTAATTAAATAACATTCTGTACCTTTTACCTGGTTGATTATTATCAAAAGACAGAATATGTCAAATATATTTGTCAAAAATTTTCACTCAATAACTTTGAAAACCATATTGTCAATATGCCTCTACATCGTTACAATCAGCAAGCGCAGCTATTAATTCTAAATGTTTTGGCCTTCTTTGAGATGAAGAAAATTCAAGTAACAAATGGTGTTCCAATCGATTGTGTCAACGTGTGACAAAGACCCTCAAAGGCGTTGAAAATTGGGGAAACTACTTTGAAATGAATGAAAAAACGTGGTGTTGAGATGGACAGGGATTATTTGGCTACCGAGTCTATGAATCAAAAAGCAGATAAAACCAAAATAACCGATTTTATGAAGAACAAAATTCGAGAAATTATTTACCGTATGTTTGCAAGAAATGAATATGTAACCATTGCAAACCTTCAAAGACAACTCCTTGAAAAACTAAGTGGATTTTTCAGTTGTTCTATTGCAGCCATTACTCAGCGGTGTCATAGTATAGGGTTTAAATGGAAAAAATCTAACAACCGAAAATACCTAATGGAATTGCCCGATATTCAATTTAAAAGAATGCTATTTCTGCGAGAATACATTAAAAATCAAAAATCTTCGGCTTCTGACCAATTTTCCCCAGTGTTTATAGATGAAACGTGGATTTTTAGCAGGGGAAGCTTCGGGAAAAGTTGACAGGATGGTAGATACATTAGCAACATGCTTCAAAAAGTTTTGTGATGTTTTGTGGCTAGTATTTCATTCTCTGTATTTATTAATATCTAAAAAAAAATTATATTTAGGATGTCGTTTTATAGTGGTGAACGCCGGTAATGAACACAGCTTTATTAAAGGGGCGAGTTTGATTTTTAAACGTGGTTCCAAGAAGGGTGGTTACCATGATTCCATGAACAGAGTCAATTTCTAAAAGTGGTTTAAATCCCAGTTAGTTCCAAACTTACCTCCAAGATCTTTAATTATTATGGATAACGCTTCTTACCACTCCGGCCTTTATGAGGAAATTCAAACAAATTATATACTTTTCATATATAATTCTAATAGAATATTACTCATCCTAAAGTTCGTACACCTATCTTAAACGTTACTTTTGTAAATCAAAGAGAAAAAAGGTTTAAAAAGTTTAGTTGATTGTGTTTGCGACCTTATATTTGGCAACTTTCGTCTGATGTTGGTTATGTTATGATAATATGGATGTTAAACTCTGCGACATACGTGATTTCCATACCTTTTGACTTCAGGCCCAAGTTGTAAAATTAAGACTTTACCACTAATGATGTAGCTTTCGGGGGCTCGGACCAACCATTAGCTTTTGCAGCTGCCTCAAACTGGGTTTTATAAATTTCCCATGCCGTAGTACCATCATAATCGGGAGGCTTAATTTTAGCATTGGCTGTGCTAAAACTCTCTGTAGACACGTTGTCGTCTTCAAGTCGTTCACGGAATTTCTTTTCTAGCTCGAGAACCCTCTGGTTGACAGCTTCGAGTCCTTCGTTAACGCCGTTAATGGATTCGTTAACGCCGTTAACGGATTCGTTAACGGATTGCATTATTCTTTCTTCCAATTGTTGCTCCCTAGCTGCGAGATGGTTAAATAATTCTTCTTTGAATTGTGATGACGTCGCTCCTGTACTTGATCACGTTTCTCTTGTTCCTCTTTTTGTTCATTATAATGTTTCTCCTGTTCTAGATAATGTTTTTTCTGCTCTTCTTTCTGTTGTTGCATAAGGGAGAGCATTGTGGCTAGTTGATCCTCCATCGCTTGATGCTGGCTTCTGGTCACTGGCATAAGCACGTAATGTCCGGCAATGAAGCACTCACTTACAGTTCAGCAATATTAATCCTCAAATTTCCTCTGGAATCGCACTTCTGACACCAATTGTTGCGAACTCAGGGTTCAATAATTCCAGTGTAACGATTAAACACGAAAACACTATTTATTTATCCCACAAATACACACAGGTACAATTCAACTACTAAATAACTCACTACTTAAAACTTTAGAGCCTGCTATTATCGTTTGGTACTTTAGCTTACTTATAGATCGATTAAAATAATATTACTACCTAACCGCGCGCTATTCACCTTCTATACACAATCCTAAAAGTACAGAAAAACCTAGTACGTTCTTGATAAGAATTGTTGAATATTCTCACATAAAAAAAAAGACAATAATATAGAGGGCAGTCATCATCTTGTAAACAACTGCGTTCTAGATAAACGGAGCAATAAATCACTCGTGTCACACAGAGCAATAGATCACTCGTGTCACCCATGACGCAGCCCGCATTGGTCGCGAAGGTCCACCAACCACACGCATTGCCCCGCCTCCGGCGCGGCGTCGCTGCATACCGTAACAATACCAAAGTTCAATTTTTGACTCAGGAGCATAAGAGAGCGCGTTTATAATTTTGTGAAGGAATGGTTGAAATGATGCATGAAAATTCAGAATTTTGTGGTCGGATGAGGGCAGCTTTAGAAATGCGGGAATTTATAATCGAAAGAACCC
Source organism: Taphrorychus bicolor (assembly GCA_951812265.1). Taxonomy (NCBI): domain Eukaryota; kingdom Metazoa; phylum Arthropoda; class Insecta; order Coleoptera; family Curculionidae; genus Taphrorychus; species Taphrorychus bicolor. The sequence continues at coordinate 2,869,884 of OX638298.1, read as the reverse complement.
ACATTTTTGGGGGATAACATTAATCCAAGAAAAACTAGACCCATTCAATTTTCTGGCCGAAAATCTATAAACGTAAGGTGTGGTACACTCAAAGGAAAAATTATTGGACCAATTTTTGTATAACGAACTTTTAAACGGCCACAGATACTTAGACCTTATCGAGAACGTTTTAAACAATGAAATTCCCAGAATATTGCCAAACGATAATTTGGATGGGGTCATATGGCAGCAAGATGGCGCGCCACCCCACAATATTTCTTTTGCCACAATTTTTGCATTTAACATGGTTTCACACGATTAAGAAGAAAACCTCTAAGAAGGTGGCTAAATACTGTTGCGAACTAAGGGTTCAATAATTTCAGTGTAACGATTTAACAAGAAAACACTATTTATTTATTCCGCAGATACACACAAGTACAATTCGACTACTAAATAACTCACTATTTAACACTTTATAACCTTCTATTATCGTTTGGTACTTTAGCTTACCTATAGCTCGATTAAATAAGGCTACTACAAACGGCGGCGCTATAAACTACACCTAATTGTCAAGCACTTTCGTACATAACATTTTTTTCCTCGAGTTAAATTAAAGCCTCTAGGTGGGTGGTTAACTTATAATCATTGGTTCTGTATACATTTTTTATGTCTGATGGTGTGGACTTTTGGACTTTTGGTACCATAATGTGGCCTGCTTTACGGTTTTCATTACATACCCCAAAACATTGATACTGTTAAAATATTATACAAAGATAAAATGTCAAATTTTAATCGCCTACTGCATAGAAAACCTTAATGAAAAGCTTTATAGATATAAACTTCAACTGCTAGTAAAATTTCTAGAGTTGAGTTTTCTTACAATCACAACCATTCTCATGTGAAATTGGTTACTTTTCACAACTACTAGTGGCAAAAGTAAGAGTTTTCGACAATTTTTAAAAGAAACAAGTATTTTTTGATTTTTGAAAATCGCCATTTAAACACGCAAAAATTAAACTAAACTATGATTTAACCGTTTGTGATTAACATGTCCGCTAGTGACGTATTATACTCGGAGCCAATAAGCTACGGCGCCGTTGACAAGATAAGGCTGATAAGGAATGAAGGTTATTTCCTACAATGTTGGTTTCTGAATTACTTTTTGTAGAATAAAAGTATCTATTTAAAGTATGGATTAGAAAATAATTGTTTATATTAACATACCTCAAAGTGATCTTCACGAGCATACAAGAGAACTTGTAAAGAACCTCCTGAATCATAGTTTACAGCTGTAAACCATAACTCTCGTCAACTTGCATCTTTTGGCACAGTAGCAATTAATTTTTCCGGCGCAATATCGCTATTTTGGCGACATGACGAGACAAAACACTGTTTAGAAACCATTGTATCTTATTTTTAAGAAATTGGTTCTGATTTTAATAGCAATAGACAAAAACAAACAGAATTTACAAGCCGCAAAATTCCAAATATAAAGTTTGTCAATAAATATAACCTAAAAGTGCATTTGTCATTATGTCAAAAACGCCTTGTCACTTATCCACCCGTTGAGCGAATTTTTCCATCCAATACAAACGCTTAAACTCATAGCCCGGCAAAATTCTTGAATCTAAATTTATCTTCTAAATTTAAAATACTGTAAAGTTATGAGTCATCTTTTTTTATTTTTAAGAAATGTTATTATTTACGCATTTTTGACCTATTCTTTCAATTTAAAATGAAAAATAAATGATTTTCCATTATGTGGGATAGGCCTATTCAGATTGATTATGAGAGTCATTGGCTTTTCAAACATTTCAAGTGCAAAGTTGGGGGACTCAATGACCAATGATTATTCGTATCGATTGTTAAGAAGTCAGAAGGCAATAGCTAGGTACAAGAGTTAGGCGACGATGAAAGACAGCACTGCTTCACACAGACAACACTGCAGCCGTCACGATGATTGCAGCCGTCATTGAAGCTTTTGAAAGCGTCAGAATATTGTCTGCTATTAAATTTGTTCAATTCAATTATAAATATAATTACCAGTCTTTAAACAGTTAAGAGTTAATGAATACAGTCCATTCTATCGATTGAATAACATTTTGATCCTTGTAACCGGATGCGGAGTTGAGCGGTGATTATCCTCAGGAATTTGACGGCAGAATTAAGTGAGTCCTATACATTTTACCTTTCCCATCCATTTTACCTATCCTTTATATTTGGCGTTGCCACGTTTGAATTTGATTTGGTTGAATCCTTATAACCTCGTGATTAAAGTGTGAGGTGTATTATGATTATTAGGTAGGTGGGATTGTGCCACAAGTATTATTATTATTATTTGGTAAATGTACCGAAAAGAATTCGTGGTATTGGTTGTGGTTATATATGGTGTATGCACAGTTCCTGGAATAAACTGTTTACAGTGTGGAGTGTATACATAATACTTAACTACAGATAAACTGCACGGTGCATCGTACAAAGTACGGTCATTTGATATACTTCCTTGTTATTGAATTTAGATTCAATGTAATATTTATATCAGTGTGAGTTAAAAATTCTCCTGATTTGGAACACTTATAGCACTGAAGTTAAAGTTAGACCTCAGGTCTCAGGTTAAACTAAGAAATTGGTTATTATTAACGTCAAATATTAACTGAGATCAACATGAGTGAAAATGAACAGATATTAAAAGTACTGAAAAGAAAACATGGCACAATTAAAGCAAAAGTAACTGGTTTTGTGAATTATTTTAATCCTCTTTCAATGTGATCCTTTGTCGATTACTGATGGTCAAATTGAAGAATTGAGAGTACGTATGGAAAGTTTTGAAGTGCTATTAGAACAGTTTGAAATTTATCAGATTGATATTGAGAGCTTGTGTTCAGATGATAAATTGAATGAGCAGTTTCAAGAAAGGGAAACATTTATGAATACGTATTCAATTAATTTAGGCAAGGCTAGATTACTATTGTCTAAGTTAAACAAGAATGTTGTTGTAGATGAAAGTAGTGTAAAGCAGACTACAATAAATAGAGAGGAAGTAGAACTTCGGTTACCACCTTACCACCTATATAGAACTACCAATATTCAATTCAGATATAAATACTTGGTTAGAATTCAAGGACACTTTTCAGTCGCTGATCCATAAGAGACAAAATTTGAATGATATTCAAAAGTATCACTATTTAAGGGCTAGTGTTGAGGGGGATGCATTGAAAATAATTACTAGTGTTGAATTTTCGTCGGAGACATATATGGTTGCTTGGGACAATCTGTGTGCAAGGTATGATAACTCAAGGCTTTTGAAAGACAACCACATTAAACCCCTTTTCAATATTGGTCCAATCAGCAAGGAGTCTGCCAATGCTTTGCGAGATTTGTTGGATGATTTAAATAAGCATTTACGGGCGTTAACTTCATTAGATCTTCCAACGGATCAGTGGGATGCTTTGCTTATCTATATGGTGGTAATAAAACTTGATAGGTGTACAACCCAAGAATGGGAAAAACATAAGTTAGTTAAAAATTTAGCACCCACATTGACTGATTTGAGGTCTTTTTTAAAAGATAGGGCTGATTTTTTAGCATTATTAGAGTCTAACAGAAGTAGTCAGGGAGCAGGAAAGAGTTCTAGGTCATTTCTTTTAAACAATGAAGAGAAATTGTCTTGTTATGTGTGCAAGGGAGATCATTCAATTTTGCATTGCAAGACTTTTTTGAAATTGAATGTACAAGAACGTTGGGAAAAAGTCAGGCAGTTGAAATTATGTTGCAACTGTTTATTAAAGGGACATTTTTCTGCACGATGTAATTATGCCGGTTGCAAAACATGTAAGGGTAAGCACAATGTGTTGATGCATGACCCAAATTATAAAAAGAAGTTTAGACCTTTAACTAATCCTGATAATAACTCAGGGCTCAATATGAATGAACACAAAGAAAAAAATGATTCGAATGATACAACAGCTCTTGCGAGCATGCACAAGAATAATTATGTTTTATTGGGCTCCGCATTAGTGTATTTGAGAGATTGTGAGGGAAATATGCATAAAGTAAAAGCAGTTTTAGATTCAGGTAGCCAATCATGTTTCATATCTGAAGATTTATGTAAAAGGCTTAGGTTGCAGGTAACTAGGACAAATTTGTCTATTTCTGGAATTAGTGGTGTAGGGTGCTCAGTGAATTCTAAATGTAGGATTTCTATTGCATCAAAGGGTAATAGCTTTTCTGTAAACGCTGAGTGTTTTGTGTTAAAAATTACGGATAATCTTCCCACTTTCAATTTTAATATTTCCAGTTGGAACATGCCAACAAACATTAGTTTGGCTACACAAGTTGACCTGCTCATAGGCGCATGTCTGTTTTGGGACTTATTAAGGGACGGACGAATAATATATGGTAAAAACATGCCTATATTACAAAATACAGGGTTTGGCTACATTGTTGCGGGATATATTCCAGTTGTTGAGTCCAACATTAAGTGTTATTTTTCCAACAGTCAGAATCTGTCTGATAACCTTGAACATTTCTGGAAGATAGAAGAGACAAGTCAATCTGTGGCGTGGTCCAATGATGACCAATCTTGTGCGAAACATTTTCTCAACACGCATTCTGTTTTGGAGAATGGTCAATTTATGGTTCGTTTGCCACTCAAGATGTCAGCTGAGGTGTTAGGTGACTCTAAGAGGTTAGCATTAAAGAGACTCTTACAGTTGGAAGGTAGATTTGAGAGGAACTCTGAATTGCGGTCGAACTATCATTCTTTTATGAAAGAATATATGAATTTGAAGCATATGACTGAAATTAAAGAAACTCGTGATGCAAAAATGTCTTATTTCTTGCCACATCATGGTGTAGTAAGGGAGGATAGTTTGACAACAAAACTCAGAACAGTCTTTGATGGTTCGGCTGTCACAAGTTCAGGAAAGTCACTGAATGATATTTTGTTGAAAGGCCCTGCGATCCAGAATGACATTTTCCAAATTTTAATACGTTTTCGAATGCACAAAGTAGTGGTGACTGCAGATGTCACAAAAATGTATAGATGTGTGTAAGTGCATCCAGATGATAGACATTTACAGCGTATTTTATGGAGATTTAATACCGCGGAGGAAATAAAGATTTTTATGTGGATGATCTCATAACAGGCTTTGACAATGAGGATGATGTCATTCGTATTTCAGGACAAATTTTTGAAATTTTAAATAATGCTGGTTTTGTATTGCGAAAATGGAATTCTAATAGTTCTATAGTTCTAAAGGGATTTGGTAATAGTTTTCACCTGGATGCATGGGGGACATTAAAGTTAGGTTATTTATGATGGTTATTAATGATCAAGTTAAAACATTAGGTATTCAATGGGCAAGTAAAGCAGATATTTTATCTTACAAAATTGCTGATAATGATACTATTGGAGAGAGTATCACAAAAAGAACAATTCTGTCAGAAATTGCAAAGGTGTATGATCATTTGGGTCTGGTAAGTCCATCGATAGTTCTGGTAAAAATATTAGTTCAGAAATTGTGGTGTTTAAAATTGGGATGGGACGAAGATGTTCCATCGGAATTAAAGCAATTTTGGCAAAATATTAAGGTACATCTTTTATGTTTTAATTCTCTACAAATTCAAAGACATGTAGTATTAAAAAATTCTGTAGGAATTGAAATATATGGTTTTAGTGATGCATCACAGAATGCTTATTCTGCTGTGATATACATCAGAACTATTAATAAGATGAATGAGGTGCAAGTTAAATTGGTATGCGCAAAAACAAAGGTTGCCCCTGTCAAATCATTGACCATCCCTCGTTTGGAATTGTGTGGAGCTCTTCTTTTAGCTCGCCTGTCAAAGAGTGTGACTGAATCGATTGAAAGTCCAATTGATGAGTATTTTTGATGTGATTCTGAAATAGTTCTTCATTGGCTGCAGAAGTCACCTAATACTTTGCAGGTTTTTGTAGGCCATAGTGTTTCTGAAATTCAAAGGATAACTAATATAAGTTCATGGAGCCATGTAAGTACTAAGGAGAATCCTGCAGATATAGCATCCCGTGGGATCAGCCTTTCTGAATTGAAAACCTGTAAATTATGGTGGGAGGAATCAGGATTTTTAAAAGGCGCATCTATTTGGCCTATTCCATTTAAATCATCACCTCTGATATCACTTCCCGAGATGAAACAAATAAAATATTGTAATTTTTCTGCTCTTAAATGTGACATGAAAGATATTCAAATATCAATAAACTTGTTAGAGTCATTGCTTATTCTAACCGGTTTCTGACTAATTGCAAGCGCGCAACTAAAACCGTATTGTTGGCATGCTTACTGTAACGGAAGTTAATGATAGTCTTAAAAAGCTAGTGATGATTGCCCAGAGTGAAAGTTTTAAAGAAGAAATAAATATTTTATCAAACAATAACAGTTTGAAAGCAAAACATAAATTACTTGGCTTAGCGCCTTTTGTAGATTCGAATGGTATTATGAGAGTAGGAGGACGCCTAAAAAATTAATTCATTAAGTTTGAAGTTAAGCATCCAATCTTGCTTGACGGCAAACACAGGCTTAACAGATTGATATGCGAAGATGAGCATATTAAATTGTTTCACGCTGGGCCACAGTTGCTATTGGCTACTGTTAGGCGAAGATTTTGGTTGACCTCTGGAATGAATGTTGCTAAATCTGTGGTGAGAATGTGTGTTAAATGTTTTAAATTTAAACCAAGACCTGCTGTTTCAATAATAGCTGATTTGCCTCAAGCAAGAGTTACTATTGCAAGCCCATTTGAACGCAGGTGTTGATTACGCTGGTCCTTTTGTACTAAAGGATAGGAAAGGGCGTGGTTGTAAAACGTATAAGGGTTATTTATGCCTGTTCATTTGTTTCGTAACCGAGGCCGTGCATCTGGAACTAGTAACCGATTTGAGCACCGAATCATTCATTGCAACGCTGAGAAGATTTTGTGCTAGGCGAGGAATTCCTTGTCATATGTATTCCGATAACGGCTCTAACTTTGTTGGTGCTCAAGGTGCTCTCAAGTCATTATTTGAATTTTTAGTGAAAAAACAAGATGAAATCGTTAATTATGGTACCAGATGGCACTTTATTCCACCCAATTCACCGAATTTTGGGGGACTATGGGAAGCAAACATAAAAGGAGTAAAACATCACTTGTATCGCGTGGTTGGAGAAACAGTTTTAAACTATGAGGAATTTAACACATTTCTTGTTCAAATTGAGGCAACATTGAATTCCCGTCCACTTCACCCAATGTCACCTGATCCTAATGATGTTCAACCTTTGACCCCATCTCACTTTTTAATTGGAAGACCATTAGTTACTCTTCCGGAAACAGATCTCACCGATGTAAAGGTCAATCGATTAAATCGTTTTCAACTATTGCAACAAATGTGTACACAAAAATGTATTTAACCCATTTGCAACAGAGAACCAAGTGGAAGCACGGTGATAAAACATTGGACATAGGAACATTAGTTCTGATCCGTAATGATCATTCTCCTCCATACAAGTGGTTGTTGGGGCGTGTTATTCAGCTTCATCCCGGAGCTGATCACATTGTACGAGTCGCAACAGTAAAAACGATGTATGGTTCATTGAAGAGAGCAGTCTCCAAACTTTGTGCCCTTCCATTGGCCAGTGACGACTTGAACACCGGAAGTGTGTAAGGGGGGGAGTATGTTAAGAAGTCAGAAGGCAATAGCTAGGTACAAGAGTTAGGCGACCATGAAAGACAGCACTGCTTCACACAGACAACACTGCAGCATGTCACGATGATGGCAGCCGCCATTGAAGCTTTTGAAAGCGTCAGAATATTGTCTGCTATAAAATTTGTTCAATTCAATTATAAATATAATTACCAGTCTTTAAACAGTTAAGAGTTAATGAATACAGTCCATTCTATCGATTGAATAACATCGATAGCGACAGCAGTATAAGTAATTCAACCTATGGTCGGAGTCATGGGACCAACTGAACCAGGTATGCTAAGGTCGCTCAAGTATATTGTACCCGAAAGTATATGTGCGTGCAAACGACGGGGAAAAAATTAAAGGAGGAGAGAGGTAATAAATATGTGGTGTTGTAAATGATGAGCCGTAGATGGTAATTGCATTCCTAGAAAAGATTTTTGTTATTCAGGGAGACACCACTGGGACGACCTGAGATCGTTATAGCCTATGTATGTGGTGTCGGGTCTACCTTGGATTCGTCAGCAAGGTAGGGGGTAGACCCCTGCCTTCTACGCCGAAGTTAGAGTTCATAGTTTGAATTTGTATTTGGAGACAAATTCGGCGCAGGAAAGGTGTGATGTTATGAAGGATATCGACTAATGCTGCCACCTGTGAGTCGATGGATGAAGTTCCGCCACAAATATATTAAATATGGCGGATGGACCAATTGAGTGATATATCTCTAGATACGAGTGAAAGTGCTTATTTGTTTTTGATTTTATCAAGAATTCCAAAATAATATCATTTCGCTAGTGAGCCTCTTTCTATAGTTAAGTTACGTATCTAGGATGGAATTCATCATCAAAGTTAAAATTATGGCCAGTATTTATCTTATGTTAAACCAAAGTTGTAGGATTTCTTCTTTTATGGATATTTTTTTGGTCATTTTGATGTTCTTTCATTCTAACCTTGATGTTTTATCATAGCGTATAAAGTGAGCCCTACTCCATAGGGAATTTGCATAAGCTGTGAGGTACGCGTCAAAGTGAGGACCAAATACGCATCAAAGTGAGGACCTGCCTTTAATCGATGGGGCACCAGCCATATATGTGATTTATGCCAAATTTAGCCGGACCTCAGAATAGGGTTTCATGGCAAAATTGTGTGTACTGCAGTTCGGAAAACTTCCGCAGAGGCGCTGCAACTCGCGTATTCTTTTCAGCCGTGGGTTTTGGCATCTCCTTAGGTTTACGGCCTACACGAGTTGTGAGGGCCGAAGAATTGGCAATAACGCCCGGACCTCATTGAACGCGTTACACAGATATAGAGGTTATTAGATATATTTCAAGTTGTAATTTAGCACACATTCGCATGGATAGACGATAAATGTTACCATTGATTATTGCAACAGTTCAATTACTGAAAATTATTGTATGAAAATTGAAAATATCTGACCGACATTAGACGGATATTTTTTAGTAACAGGTGGGTGAAGATATGATAAGACATTTCGGAAATGACATAAAATAAGAATATCAGAATTACTCCCATTAGGAGCGCGTAAACCTCAATATTAGTAAATTAGTAATATGTAAATATAAAGTAACAATTCCTTAAAAGAATAACGTATGACACTAGACATACCAAATCCATAGATAAGTTTGTAATAAAATTGTCTTAAAATCCGCACAAAAAATGTTAAAGCCTCATTTAAAAAAAAAGTTGATTATACTTGAAAATCAAAACGTCTCATAATAAAACCAAGAGGGTCATGTTGAAATTTATTAAAACTTTCATTGAAAAGGGCTTTTAGTTTTTGTCGATCTTTTACCATAACTTAAAAAAAAATATTAAAAACAAAATTCAAAAGTCTTGGTTCTTTATCGCTTAAAAACCTGTAATAATTTTGAAGATTTATTGATACTCTAAAACTACTTTTTGAATCTGCAGCTTTTGTCACTTTTAAACAAATCTGGGTCTATTAAAGTTCGCGAGATGCCCATGGTGGCCTTTTTATATTGGATACTTTTATCTGTAGAGTTGGCCAATGTCATTTTTTTATGGAAATAAATACAAGTATTTTTAATTATACAGGACCTTTCAGAAATGCACTAAAACAATTTTAAAGAGATTATGCTAATAAAAATAAGAGCAAAACATCATGAACAGGAATTAACCGATTTATTATGTTCTAAGATATTGTAAGGACGGCTTGAGGTTTTTTTCTGTGAGGACTATTCGGATGCGATATTAAAATAATCGACCTAGGAAGTGCGGAAAGTGATACTTTTCAGCAAGAGATTGCCTGCCGTTGTTGACAGAAGAGGGGCTTTTCCAATGTATTCGGTACAATACACTTTTCTTTGGAGTGTCAGTTTTACTTTTTCTAATTGCATAAATATTTACATAAAAAAAGAGAAGCTTTTATTTTAGTAGATTTTATTTAAAGTGCCTTTGTAATCAGTCATAAAATAAAACTATTTTTTTCGTGTTTGCGTGCGCTAAAAACCCTTTACCGCAAACACTAGTGCAGTAATAGTTATTTTCCTAACAAGTGCACAAAGTAACAATTTCGCGCACGCGACTGCCGTTCGGGCAGCAGTCAAGTGCGCGGAAAACACATTGCGCAAGAATTAGGAACAACATTTTTTCTACAACCGTATAAAAGTTCACCTGCCACTAATATGGGACATCTTTAATGATTTTGTAAATAATTAGGCTCCACAGTTGTTTTCTGCTACCCCTATATTGACGCCGTGCGCGAAAGACTTTTTTCACGTATCCTATGGCAACAACTAACTTTTTTTTACGCTGCTATGGGTGACGTGCGAGAAAGATAACCGTGAAAATATGTGTCAGTTTGCATACTGTCAGTAATGAGCGAACCGTGCCATATTTTGACGGTTGCAGAAAAAACATTTTTCTTACGAGCGTGCGGTAAAGTCGCTTTACCGGAAGCATTTGCATGCGGCAACTAGCACTTTACCGCAGGTAAGAATATTTTGTAATTACCGCGGTAAAAATTTTTACCGCGCGCAAAATCAAATTACATACAATATAAAGCTTATTAATCTGAGCGTTACTTTTGCATAATTTTATTCTTCTTGTGTTGTTGTTTTTTGCTGAGTTGAAATAAATTGAGTGCGTTTCTCTATACTTATCTGAATGCTTTAAGGTTCAGAGGACATTTATCACTATTAATAAGCTAGCTACTACACGTGCGTGCGTGAAGAGGTTAACCCACGTTCATATTTAATTGAAGTTACAGAAGACAACAAAATTAACAGACATGCGCTCGTAGGATATTAACTATCCACGCCGAGGAATTAAAAGAAAAGTTGGTCCTCACCGGTATTCGAACCCACGACCTTAATTTCACAAAGTACGAGGTGTTCATTATAAAACTTCATCTAGTTGGCTGTGAAATGTCAAAAGAAAAGGATGGAGAAACAATAGTCCATTTACTTTGATTATGTCATCCATTTTTGTCAAAATTTCATAGCCTGCTAGATGAAATTTTATAATGAACACCCTGTAGGTGTGTCAACAACTACACCATGCATTTCTTTTGTTGACATGTGTTAAACCAAAATAATTTCGAATTAATTACAGTTTGACAAATGTCAGTTTTGGTATTTAAAAATAATAGCTATTTATGTAACCAGTTACGAAAAGTCCGATTTTGTGTAACGAATGACTGTTTGCGGGACGAGCGCAGCGAGAACGTAAAATGAACACTTAAATCCTATTAGGTAAAGATTCTCTCTTTGCCTTCTGCAAAAGAAAACGTTCATAGGCAGGAAGGAAAGGGAAAGGAATTCTAACCTGAGCATGTAGAAATAAAATAAAAATATAAAAAAAATTAGAAAAAACTAGCCTGAAACATAACCAAATCTGACTAACAGAACTAATTTAATGTAATCATAAAAAAGCAAAATTTAAAAGATTTTATATATCCCAGAATTATGGCAAATTTTTTGGAATCATCGACGAAGAACCGACGAACAACCGAGATTCCAGGTCAGAGCATTCTGTTGATACTGACCTAGGCTAATATCTTACTTGTGATAGGTATTAGTACTACCAGTTATTTATTTTCATGCAATAACGCACAAAATATACATGGCAACACCGACGGCCCTCATAACAGTGGTTACGCAGAAGAAAATTTCCTAAACGGTCCTCATAAAATCGATCGAACGAAAAAATGTATGAAAGAATACGTGGACTTCTCTTTAATAGTGGCTTAGAAGGACCTCACTTTGATGAGGTATACACGGGCAATTTTTTCTTAAAAACTATAATGGTTATATTAAAATATTAAAACTAAGAAATGGCGGGAAAAGGTGGTCCCCAGAAGAAGCGTAATTCAAATGGTCCTCAGAAGTTTAGCTGGGCGAATATTTATGTATCCGCTAGTCTGTCCTACATATATGTTACTGCAAATTGAGCATGGTATCTTAGACAGAACGTTCGAACAAAGATCTCTCTCTGTTTTTTATTTAAATTTGGAGTAAAAGTGTTTTCACTTTTAAATGTTGGTAAAATTCGTTCGTTATTTTATGTGGTGTATTGACCAAAAACGCTCTCGAGATCTTCAGCAGAGAGACCCTTAATATAAGGCAACTTGCAGTATATTGTGGGTTTGCTGTCTATTAAATTGGGTTCTATGTATGTTTTGTCTGTACCATCAATCTTCTTTAACACGGACATTTGAGTATTTTATCAACTAAGGATGTGGGATAAATATTTATTTCTAAAATATTAGCAATATAGTTGACGTACTTGAGTGGTATTTTTTCGATGAAAACATCAATGCGATGTATTTGAGTTTAATAATATTATTTTTTGACATTTTGACGAAAACGTTCTGAGGAAAAGTTAACAAATCTTTCTGAGAGAGTTTGCTTGTGATACCAGTTAAATTTCAAATTTCCAACTTATTGTCTTATAACCAACGTATCCAAAAAATTAACAGATTTTTTTTTTCTCTTTCAATAGTAAACTTTAATTGTTGTGTTGATCATTAAATATCATCAGTACGTCTTCAAATTTGTCAGATGCTACAGCTGTAATTATGTCGTCAACATAGCGTTCGAACAACGGAATGTCAAAAGACACCTGTTTCAGGTGTCTTTTTCAGGTGTCAAAAGAAATCCGAACCCTAAAATCAAAATCACATCTGTATGTTTATAAGCTATAGTTTTTAATTACTATTCGATGACGGTAAAAATAAATTAAAAATAGAAATATTTCTTTTTATCTTTTTTATTGTCCCTATCACAAATTTTCTCTATGAATTGTAATATTTACAGTTTACTACTCGCCTCTTATTAATTAACCTATACATTTGAATTATTAGAGTAAAATATGTGAGTGGTACTTTTAATAAGAGTACAAGAAAGGTAAAATACAAAAGCGTAATCATCTCATAAAGGATTTACGTTTGCAGTTAGGGACTATTACAGATATTGCGCATAAATTCACCGTATATTACATTGCAAAAACTAATGACGGTCTACTCAATGCATTAAGGAAGTCCACATCAGCAATAAACAGAAAAACCACTATTAAGTAAATTGTCGAAATAAAAAAACTAGGGAATTTCATAATATTTGAAAAGACAGGTTGAAAGGAAATCACTATTCTTAGTTTAGAAAATTACATTGCTTCGTCAGTGCAATCATCATGACTTTAATTTGTAGTTAATTTGACAAACTACGGATATACGAATAATTAAAATTATCGATTGATCGACGTTATGGAGATTAACACCGAAGTCTGAGAATTACATTAATATCTCTATAATAACAGCCATGAATTAATTCAAAATTAAAAAAAAAACAGAAAACAGAACTGTACAAATATTCTATCTATAATTCTTATTCGAAGCAAAAGTACTACACGTCCAAAAAATTTTTTGCTATAGCTTCGTTACGTTAAAATAAGGTCAAAGAGTATCATTACATCGATACATCGAAAAACCAAAATATTTATATTCACACTATACCCTATACACATCACACTATACAACACTCGCCATTCCCTGTGCCGTCAAGAGGCTCCAAGTCGTTTACGTAGCACATCTTATATGTTAACAGAATGTTCATACAGTGTGTCCAAGAGAAGGATGCACTGTATTGGGATCTCTGTAAGGGTAAGAGAGAAGACGGTTAAATTAGAAAAAATTTACACTATTCTACTCATTGATTGTTGAGTTTCAATGCTGAGTTGTTTTTTTTTTGTAATGCAAGTTTTCAAATTTAACTGCGGTGATCTTTATAAAATTTTTTGTTGTTACAGTTATATTATAACTTGTAGTGTTTTGAGGAGGGCTCTGTTTAAGAGCCTAAACTTTTTCAATTCTAAAGGTTTGTATCCCGCAGGCATTTTGTTGATCTAAACCAAACCATTCAACTTACAATTAAAAATTATTCTTACGTCACCGAGGATTATTTGTTTCAGTCATAAAATTTTTATAGGTAAGGCAATAGCTATGACGGCTAATTACTTAGTTTTATGGAAGGGAATTATTGGTACAGATCAAGCAAATTATTGTTTCACCGAAGTTGATTTAAAACCTGATATGATATGAAATTAGGAGCGTTTTTGAAATTCGTACCATGTTTTGAATGACTTTTATAATATGTCTGATCAATAAGTATAAATGATTTACTCGTAAGGTTTGTGCTCGAAGCGAAGCAGTTATAAATTTCCAGTCATTGAGAGCGTTAGTTAGATTACCAAACATTATTAGCTTTCGATTGTCAAAGAACGAGATAATAAAATAGCAGAACTTTTTCTCAAATAGTATGTCAAACTCAATCAGATCAATCGCTCCTAATATCTTTCTTCCTGCATATATTGATGGCCTTTCTAACAGAATTGAGTGGTATTGCATTTATCATTAGTACAAGATATTTTCTTCAATTTAGAAAGATCACGTAATTTTTATGTGGCTAAATTTAATAGCTGAGCATTGTTTCTGAAGAGGGCATGATGAGATAACAAATGGGTCCACCGCAACGTTTCGCAAATAAATTAGACATATGTTGAATTTGTAGTTTAACACTATTTTGTGCACTTCGTTATGTGACTTTTTAAAAGGTCAAATCTTAGAAAATAGTTATTTTTTGTGAAAGACGATACATGCGATTTTATCGTCGACCGAAAAAGATTAATTCACGAGAGATGACACCGCGAGTGAATTAATTTCGGGAGACGAAAATAGGAATTTTATCGTTGTGTTTAAAACAATATTTTTTTCTATAGCCCAAAGATGGACGTGACTTGAATTTTAGAAAGTATCATTTGAAATTTACAAGCGTCACATGTATTTTAGAAACCATTAGTTGAAATTTAGATTAGTCATTTGTATTTCAGAAAAGTTCAGATGTATTTCAGAATTCGTCATTCAAATTTCAGAAAATTAATGAATTACATACTATTTTTTAGAATCGAATTGAAAAAGCATGCGATGCAGCTACAACAAAGTTTTCCTTTTTTATATTGTATAAATTATACTTGATATACACATAAAATTTAACAATGACAGCCATTTACTCTTGGCAAATATAAAATTTAATCCAACTGGTATTACTTTAGGTGAAACATCTTGGATTTCCATTGTCTTTATTTAGTTTCTTTACACGACGTTTCGAGCAGTGGAATCTCTGCTCGTTTTCAAGTGAAACTGAGCATTAAGCTCGATGCTAATTGCTTATATACTAACACAGCTAACCACGCCCACCATTCCTATTGGCCGCATCGTCGCCACTGTCGCGCGTCAAGCGACCAGCACAGGTCCGCCGTATCAACGGATGCCACACCGAAGAGACGTCGCAACTTGGTTTACTAAAGACGCCCTCATTGTTTTCAATGAAGACTGCTTCCTTACTTTCATTTCTTCCAGTGCTGTTCCCTATGCACAATTCTGGCCTCCGGCCACTTAATATTATGATGTTCGGACCAAGCGTGCTCTGCAGTTTCAGATTTTGATGTTTCTTCTTCTTCTCCTCTTATCGTATGAGTTCTGTGTTCCTGAACTCTTACATGTAAATGACGCTTGGTTTCTCCTATGTATGACATGCCACACTCACACGGGATCTGATATATATACAATCTTTTTGTTGATTTGAATTTTCCGGTTTGGTTTTAGAGAGTCCGCTTCTTAATGTGTCTTCAGTTTTGAAAATCGTTCGTATGTTGTACTGTTTCGCGATGCGTCGAAGTTTCTCTCTGAACTCTGAACATACGATCGGTTTTCGAAACTGAAAACATAATAAGAAGCATACTCTCTAAAACCAAACCGGAAAATTCAAATCAGCAAAAAGATTGTATATATCAGATCCCGTGTGAGTGTGGCATGTCGTACATAGGAGAAACCAAGCGTTCTTTGCATGTAAGTGTTCAGGAACAGAGAACTCATACGATAAGACGAGAAACATCAATATTGGGAATTGCAGAGCACGCTTGGTCCGAACATCATAATATTAAGTGGTCGGAAGCCAGAATTGTGCATAGGGAGCAGCCCTGGAAGAAACGAAATTTAAGGAAGCAGTCTTCATTGGAAGCAATGAGGGCGTCTTTAGTAAACCAAGTTGCGACGACTCTTCGGTGTGGCATCCGTTGATACGGCGGACCTGTGCTGGTTGCTTGACGCGCGACAATGGCGACGATGCGGCACGTATATAAGCAAGTAGCCTCGAGCTTAATGCTCAGTTTCACTTGAAAATGAGCAGAGATTCCACTGCTCGAAACGTCGTGTAAAAAACTCAATAAAGACAATGGAAGTCCAATATGTTTCACTTAACAGTACATCATTGTCTACCACCTTTAAACACTGCCATCCATCTTTCATTACTAAGAAGGCAGCATTAAGAGAAATGCTAAGTTGTGCAAATAAAGTCCAATTTTTTAGAACATATATTGTGTTGAAGTGGTTTTTGAGTCCTTCACTTTTGCACTGTACTTACCTTTTTGAAGAACTCCACACAAATGCAAATAACAAACTTTGTTTCCAAAACAATTTTCTGAAATTCAAGTGATATCTTCTAAACTACAAGTGACGCCTTCTGAAAGTCATATATTCTAAAATCTAAATGATTGTTCTGAAATTCAAGTGCAGTTTTCTGAAATACAAGTGACTATATCCCTCGATCCCCTTCTAACCAATCAAATGCATAATTTGGACCAATCAACGCGGTATGTCACCGGATATTTATCATCCTTGGTGAATATTGCACGCGCACCAGGCATTTCAACTACCGTAACAATGCAATGCCAAAGTGACAATATTTTGGCATTGATCTTAATCAGTTGTCAACATGAGCTCAAGTCGTTTTGGATGCATTTCCATAACGAAAATCAGAGAAATAGCTCAAAAGAATATTCCGAGTAATACCACAAAAAGAAGTAGGTACCACTAGTAATTATTTATTTCTCGGGATATAGTCTTGACATATACCACTCGAGATTAATATTTTGACATTTTTGTGCAAACTATCCGTTAAAATGCACTCGACAGAAATTGTTTTTAAAATATAAAATATATATTTAAGGAATTTTTGTCTCGAGCAGCTTAACGGATAGTTTGCACAAAAATGTCAAAGTATATTCAAAAAAATATTCATCTCTTGTGATATAGGTAACTATTGACTATTATGAAATACAACTGACGATTTCTAAAATCAAAATCACTATTCTGAAATACAAGTGATATATTCTGAAATCCAAGTGACTCTTCTAAAATACAAATGATACTTTCTAAACTACATGTGGAAATGGTGTAGTATAAAGAATGAATAATCAGAAATAATTTGAAGTGAGGAATTTTGAATTAGGGCACTTTTGATTTAGCAGGTATCGGTTTCTATGGAATATGATTATTAAGCAAAGCAATCGCTCAGGCTGTCATTATTATGTCAACATTTATTCATTCTTTTGTGTCGTTAATTTAGTTTTTGAAGGCGTGTCGACGAGTGAAAACGAAATAAACGAGGATTTATTACCCCCCGATGTTTGGGCTGAGGCGTCAGAGCTATTACCAGCAAAATCCTAAAACTGTTCGGTTTTGCCATTAGAATTATGAGAATAAACTTACCTTCTTGATTGCTCTTCGGCTTCATTACACTCACAACTTTACCGTGGATTAGTGGGCTATTATTGCAAAGTACATTGTAGCTTGCTGATTGACTTTCCTATGGTTGATAGAAACGCAGCGATTGATATTAGATGTCCACCTAGTTGAAAAGTCGTGACCTTCGGAGATAGTGTGTTCTGCTACTGCTGACTTTTGCGTTTGTCCCAGCCTGGAACTCCTCTTGTGTTCCGTAATCGTCGTGTTGACACTACGTTTTGTGGTATACCAAGCCACAGCTGCATGGAACTCGGTAAACTCCTGGTGCCGATAACTGGGATCTCTGCGGTCTTTGGCCGATTTCAAGCTCTGTTGTATTGTACCAGGGGATTGAAAGACAGTTTTAACATGGTGCTTTTCCTGTAGCCGTTCCTGTCCGTTACTGTGTGGATGTATGGTAGACTTGTTCCTTCCTGGCGCTCTACATTCCTTGGACGGACGGCCTTATCGAACTCGTGCTTGCTGTATCCATTCCAACCAAAGGCTCTTTCCAGATGCTTCATTTCCCGTTCCAAATCAGCCGGCTTACAAATTCTCTTGGCTCTCACAGACAGAGTCTTTATGATTCCCCTTTTCTGTCTGGGATGATGATTTGATCCGTGTTGAGGTATCGGTGAGTGTGTGTTGGTTTTCCATAAAAGCTGTGCGCAAGCTTCCCATTCGGCCTTCTTGATACTGAATCATCGAGAAACGGTAGGCGTCCTCTTTTCTATATCTCCATAGTGAATTGGATATTTGGGTGATAGAGTTGAGGTGTAAGAGGAAGTTTTGAAGTTGAAGCCCTAGAGAAGCACGGGAAATCACTTCGCCCATTGCCTCATCGCCTTTGATAAGGTCTGCCGCAGCTGTACGTCGGGTACAACAAAACGTCAGGAAGAAATTCCATTTAGCCACGGCCTCAAAACCCGGAAAACACTTTGAAATGTAATTTATTAACAATTGATGAATTACTAATATACTGATGTTTTGAGAACTTCATGTAACAAATTTTGAAAAAATAAATTTTTGAATATCTGTTGATAAACTAAGCAGCTTAAAGCGATGTCCTCATACAATTTTGTTTATTTCGCATATATATTTCACATTATCTTTTATGATCTAGTAATAGTTGGTTTATTCCTGTGCCGTTGACCTTACAGATAATTCCAGCAGTAAACTTAACAAACTGCAATAGAAGGTAATAGCATGTCTGTAGTAATGATTATTGTTTTTAGATTAGGATTGAGAAAAAAATAGGAAATTTAGTTTTATGAATAATAAAAGGTTTATGTACAAACGGCCGTAAAGTACCTATTTCATGTACTGTTTACCTGCCGCGAAAATCTATTTACATGACAGCTCTAAATTGCAAAAACAGCAAAAAATAGAATAATAATGTCCAAGCAATCCGACAGTTTACTTTACGTCATATAAACATAACGTAATAATAAAAACAATAAACAAGAGTACTGTGATTTCAGTTTTTCATTTTTTTGCAATCAATTTTTTTAAACCACTTGCTTTTTCATCACTTGCTTCTTGATAGATTCAGGATATACCTAATATGACAGGTGTACGACTTTATCTGATACTTTACAGCTTTGAAATGGTCAACATAAATATCGGTTTCCGTAATCAGGGCTTCATATTAAGGGGTTAGAAAAAATACAAATTATTGCAGTGAACAACTTTAAGTACCCGAACAACGTTAAGTAGCTAACAACCATAGAAATGAACAAAATAATTAATTTGTATGGTTTTGTTCCCTTGGTTTTCACACACTCCTCCAAACAATCCAAAATGCAAACGAGAAAATCAGAAATGATATAGACATTAATTTTGCATATATTTCCTCATCAACAATGCCACACTAGCCTTAGTGTTGAGGGGGGATACTTTGAGAACTTTTTTTGAGTTCTATCGTTCTTTGAAAGTCACACTTTGAAACTTTTGGGCCGTACTTACCTATTCTAAAAAACTTGATTAACTGTTACACTTTCCTCCAAACATTACTCAACATGTACTGTAAAGTTTTGAAAACCTTTGTATAGGTCTGAAGAATAATGTTTTACCATGTACCAACAATGTTTCCTGGTCGAGTCATTACAAAATTTTGGAACCTTACGTGGCTTGCTGGTTTACCGGCAGTTTATGATTTTTTTGAGGCTATTTAATGATAAAATTATTTGCTGATTGTCCTCGAACTTTAGAATAACTGTGGCAAAATATTCCATAAGATTCCACAATCCTAGAAAAATTCTAAGAAACATCACTTGAAAAGAAGAAAGCTTCTTTCCCACCTACATTATTTTGAGCTATCAATCAATCAATTGAATCAAAGCAAAACTCCAAGTTCTAAACTCGCTTAGCTGGTAATTCCTGGAACACCCTAGATAAATATTTCATATACCTACATGGTGACATTGAAAAAAGGGCAATGCATATCACCACGCGTCAAAGAAACTCGAAGTAATAAAAATGTTTCTATACATTTTTTGTCGAAATATCGTCCGTTTTCCAAATATAGGGTGTTCAAATATTATTAAAAAACAAGAATTTTTGATTTTTTTGTGGAAGATAATGAAATAAAATTTTGCAGTTTAAACAATTGCTATCGGGACATTTTTGCCATAAAAATGTAGTTTTAGTTCTACAGTATTATTAATTACTTTGATACAAATGCGTCCCTTCCTTCAATGCTGAGCGTTAAACAGGTTTTTATTTTTCAACTTACTGAAGAAAGCCATTTTGCTTCTAATTAAACCGGGAAATCAAAACTGATTTTTTTTCCTTCACAGAATATAAACCAATTTTCTTTAAAAAAATAGCTATTCGCACGTCACTGGTGGAATTAAAAACAACATTTTTATTGCAAAAATTGTAACAACGGCACCTGTTATAAACTGCAAAAATTCCATTTTAATATCTTTGAGTTATCTCGGAGAATTTAAAAAATATATTTTATGTAATTCGGTTCGTCTAGCTCGCTATGAAAACACTGACAGCGATACGTTTACAGCCTTATTAAAGAATCGTTATACATACTTATTTTAGCTCTGTTTAGGTGGTAATGGTAAAATTTGACGTTAAGTGGCAGTGGTTTATGGAAATGTCAAATAATATTCAGTCAAAATTAACGCGGAAAACGTAATTTAAAAAAACAAATATTACTAGACGTTTGAAATAATGCTTACGTTCCGCCGACGGCAGCAGCTTAGAAGATTAGTCAGCAGTCGGGTGAACGCAGTGTTTTGATATGCCATATTAGACTATGGTCAGTGCTAAATTATTGCGCTTAGAAAATCACTAATCCGCTGACTAAACTTCTCAGCTGCTGCCGTCGGTGGAACGTAAGCAATGACTTATTTTTAGTTATTATTCTTTTTAATATATCTAATTACATAAAATAGTATAAGATACACGTTCCATAACGCCATTGTCGCATTCATCTTTTACAAAACTCGTCGATTCGCCCCTTGTTTTGCAAACTGGGATTCGTGCGCCAATGCGCTGTGTTGTGAAACTTGTATCTTAAGATACTATTATGTAATTCGGCTCGTTTAGCAGGTTTAGCTCGTTATTAAAACCCTGACAGCAATACGTTTACAGCCTTCTTAAAGCATCGTTATATTTATTTTAGCTCTGTTTAGGTGGAAATAGCGAAATTTGACGTTAAGTAGCAGCAGTTTATCGAAATGTCAAATAATATTCAGTTAGAATTAACGTCGATGGCACGCGGCAAACTTAATTTTAAATCATAAATATTACTAGACGTTTGAAATAATGACTTATTTTTAGTTATTATTCTTTTTAATCTATCTTATTATATAAAATAGTATAAGATACACGTTCCATAATGTCATTGTCGCACTCATCCATTGCAAAAATTGGATTCGTGTGCCAATGCGCTGTGTTATGAAACTTGTATCTTAATATACCATTTTTCATAATAAACTGCTAGCCAAACGAAACGTACCAAGCCAATTTTACCGCCAAATTTTAAAGACTATATCTCGAAAACGGCTAGTCGGATTTTCTTTACCAAAAACATATCGGATAGGCCCACTCCTTGACTAAGTCAAAACGGGAATTGGGAGTTCCATCCGTTGCGCCTGAAAGTTACTATAGGGTCGAGAAAAGTTTATGTTGTTTTAGTAAACATTCCTCGATGCACAATTTTTTGAAAAAAAATCTCAAGTGGCTCCTGCGCAGCACAATATACAGAGGAATGTGATAGGTCGGGAAATGTTCAACAGATTTTTGATATGATACATGGTTCGACGCAAACATCGTTTTATCAAAAATATTGACTTTTTTCATTATTTCGGTATAATATCTTCTCTGAGAAACATTTCTATTCTCTCTCTCAAGATGAGTGCGAGCAGTAAGTCTATTGCAACAAATGCACGAGTAGGAAACTAACAGAGTGGTATATGCAGAGGGCAGAAAATGTAGAGATTGGTCCGGCCATTGGTAAAGTGGTGAACTGGCACTGCGTGAGTGATATTATCAGTGAGGCCATAAAATGTTCGACAAAAGTGTATTATTCTGTCGCGTGGTACTATGCATTGCACATTTTTCTAATGTCACCTTGTATAGATATTGTAATATTAAGAAGGTATATTTATTTTTCTACGACTATTGAATAATAGACTAATTACTATTTTGATATTGGAATAGTAATAGTCTCTATTACCCATTCTAAACCGTGAGTAATAATTACTCACTGCTGTGTGGACCAATAAGATCAATTTTAGGTTCAAACTTCATATTAATTATAGGACTTATCGACATATTCTTTTAAGCCGATTCTACATTTGAAAAACATACAACTGTTGCTCAAATTCATTTTCTGCCCGAGAACATCCAGACTTACATAAGTGTATCTAGTTGTGCAGGCAGATAGACTTAATTTTTTTGTTTTGCACAAAAATATTGACAGTAAACGTCTTCTTTGGCGATATTATTATTGTAATTGTGAAGTCTAAATTTGGCTTTACGTTTATTAAATGGCGCATCCGCTGTGCGTTGTCATGGAAACCGGTGGCAACAGACAGATAAACAAGCCGTTGAAACAAATCCGTCACATGTGATTATTGACAATTAGTGCGAGCGTATTTTAAAACATTAACCACAATGTTGAATTCAACTTCATCTCAAGCACAGGAAATCCTCTCAAGCGATGCTGACGAAGAAATCGGGGGAACACCACCAAGTATTAAGAAAGCTGCTAAATTAACAAGACTAAACTTGCTGCCTGAAAAATCTCGCCACAAATATGAGATGGTATACTCAAATTTTATGGACTGGAGGAGCAAAAATAATGCCAGATCGTTTTCGGAAGACGTTGTGTTAGTGTATTTTCAAGAACTGTCGCAGAAATACAAATCCTCTTCCTTATGGGCGCAATACTCGATGCTGAGAAGCACACTCGCACTGAACAATGAAGTTAATATTGAAGGATATTGTAGGCTTCGGGCATTTTTAAAACGCAAGTCTGAGGGATACTTTCCAAAAAAAGCCAAAACTTTGACGGCTTTGAACATTAACAAATTTATTGAAGAAGCTCCTGATGATATACACCTTGCAACAAAGGTAATTTGAATTAGTTGATGTTTTTATGATCTAAAAAAAAATAATGGTTACTAAAATTTTAGGTTGCGCTCATTATGGGTCTAATGGGAGCATGCCGTACCAATGAACTACATTCAATGCAAATGAGCCATTTTCAAGACCTAGGCACAGCGTTTCTAATCACGATTCCAAATACAAAAACCAAAATTGTTCGAAAATTTACAGTGACGGAAAAATTCTATGAAATTTGCAAAAGGTACATCAGTCTTCGTCCTAGCAGTGTCAAATGCCCACCATTTTATTTCTTAAATTTTCAAAACGGAAAATGTACAACCCAGAAAATCGGTATTAACAAATTTGGACAAATGGGAAAGCAAATTGCTACATTTCTGAAGCTGGAAAATCCAGAAATGTATACGGGTCACACATTTCGGCGGTCCTCGGCAACGTTGCTCATAGATTCCGGAGGAGACATCACCACATTGAAGAGGCATGGTGGCTGGAAGTCGACATCGGTCGCGGAAGGATATATTGACGATTCGTTGAAAAACAAAATTGATACTGGTAATAAAATTATGAATTCTGTTATAGCTAATAGTTCCACAAATTACAATGTAACCCAAAAAAATCATAACATCTTAAATAATGAAGATATTAATTTAGATATTAATAATATTCCTTCATTAACTTTTAATAACTGTTGCGGAATAACAATTAATATTACTTATTCCCGTCAAAACGAATAATAAGTTATTAGTAGGTACCTCAAAAAAGTGTTCGAAACAGCTAATACTTCTAATTATAATAATGTTTTTATAATGTTTTTCTAGGTATGAACTTTATGATAACTCTTTTATGAAGTTAATTTGATGTTGTAATGTTTATGAATTATTGTAAGTAATTCAGTTAAAAAATAAAATTCATTCAAGAACTCGTAAATTTGACAACGTTGCAATGATTTAAAAAAGTTTGTAAGGTAGATCATGTGTTGATGATGACTCAACAATCCAAGTGATATCTCCTTTGGTTCTCCAGATATGTCTAAGGGACCATCGACTATGAATCGCCCTGTATAATATAGTCGTAGAAAAAGTATGATATTTGACTCGCATATAATGGCTATTACTCACTCGATATATTACTACACTCGCCTTCGGCTCGTGTAGCAAACTTTATCTTCGTGAGTAATAGCCAGCATTATATGCTCATTAAATAATATACTATTAAAAACGTCATTTCGTTTGCTATAGAACGTCAAGGAAAGGACGAAGTACAAAAGTTTTTTTACTTTGATTGTGTCTGTCTTCCTTTTCTGTCAAAAATTCATACACATCTAGATGACGTATATTGATCTATAGGTATACTCAGTAAGTATATTCGACTGTAGGTATATTCAATAAGTTGACTGTAATAATTGTTATTTTTCTTGAGGTATTAAGATAGGTGAAGGTGTCTAACGATTATTTTCAAAACATATTTCCTTCTCACATTTTATAAAAAAAAAGTCTTATGAACGTACCAAATTTGCGTAACACATTATACGTGGGTTATTTATTAGATAACATCATCTAAAAGGCTTTGAATTCTTGACAGAAAAGGATGAAATGATCAAATTAAATAGACTTTTTCTTCTCTCATCCTTTTCTTTTGACTTTTCACGGCCAACTAGGTGACTTCATCAAATAAACACCTCCTATGTCCTATACACCTCCTTTGCTTTCGATTTACTGCAAAAGTTTTTTTTTGTGTGTTGACACTTAAGCTTCCCAACATACAGGGTGTTTTTTTATCTATTACCTCCAACAACAATTTATTGTCAAATTGTCAAAACTATTTCTTTTGTACCCTCGTATTTCACGAACGGTGCGTTTGAGTATAAAGGTTTATAAGCAAACTTTTATGATTTGGGGTCGATTTTTCCCTCAAAATTTGGCAACAACTTTCTGAAAGACCCTATATATATATATACACACAAAAAAGTCAAAGCGTTTTCTGTCATTGTTTCCTTGCTCAAAAATAAATTTTCTGCTCAATTAGAATCGTATAAATATGATTTATATTATTATTATTATGATATAAATATAAATTATAAACTAACAAAAAATTTCACGATTACAAAACTACAAACTAAAATGGATAAAGAATATGACATAAGGCATTCTTCTGTATTCAGGCCTCCTATTGTTTATGTATAGGTCCTAAATAAAATGTCTGCTTTAACGAGGATTTATGTGTTTTCAGAACAACAACGGTCTGGACAATCCATCATTTGTTCCTGGTCCTGACGAGCCGCAAAAAGAGAAAAAACGTAGCATAGACAACGAGGTAAGAGCGCTTAGTTTAATGACTGGAAATCAGTAGTTTCCAAAGTTGTTTAACTTTGGAATTTTTAATTTGTAAATGATTCGAAAATCAAGTTATTTATAAGAAGGAGCAAGTTATTGGATAACCAGTAAAGGGCAAATATTTTTTGTTCAGCGTCCACTATTACGTCACAGATTGTGTAGTCACACAAAATAAAAAAAATAATATAAGTAAGTAATATAATATAAGTCTCTGATACATTATTATTTTGACTGACTGTCAAGATATTGAAAGTATTTTAAATTAATTTAATACAAACATATGTTTGTAACTAAAAGCTGGTACTATCTGAAGTAGTTGATACAAATACCTTTAACTATTGATGCTAAAAAATCACGCTTGACTTTGAAGCTTTCGAAAGGCTGCATTACACTTACGTAATTGTCATTGCTGCAGACAATGAAAATCAATAAAATAAGTTTAGTACTCAATCAGCTAACTACTGACATTGCCAAAAAGCCAAAAAGATGTTAGCTGATAAATCTAGTAGTAAAGAACGCATTAAGTACACTTAATGCATTGTCTACTACTTTAATTTACGTGCAGGTATTACTAGTAATAATTTTTGTACTAATTGTGGCGGAGGCCAGTTGCAGCACTATGACGATAATTGCTTAGTACTAACCTATGTATTAAATAAATTATTTTAGAATCTAAATAAAAGTAAACATTTGATACCATGTGTTATGGAAATGAGACGTTCGTGGAAGTTTGTTTTGTTTACATTTTTTTCATTTTTTTCGTCATCTCTTTAGAAAAGTCTAACCTCAAAGCTTGTAGCATGATCACATCAACACTCAAACAGCTTTTTACAGTACTGAGTATTGCAATAGTTATTTACTTCATACTGTATCATTTAGGACACTTTTACGTAGGTACTTGATTTTAATCCGGTAAATAGCTTTTTAGCTTTTTACAGGATTGGATATCGTAAAGAAATTTTACAGTATTGAGTACCGGCACATCTTCAATAAATCCATTGTATCCATAGTAACTTGGAAACCGGTACCGGTACAGCATACCCTAATGAAACTATTTGTCAAATTGGCGGATTTGTCAAAAATATATTCGCCACGCATAATTTTTTTTTCTGTTTTTAATAAGTATTAAGTAAAATGTTGTACATCATACGTCCGGTAAAGTGTTACAGTAGTCGTTTCGAAATTCCAGACTCGGCTAGCGCCTCGTCCGGAAACATCTTACTCCTACTGTAAAACTATATTTACCGGACTTGTAACGTAAATAACTATTACGTTATAAATCCGGTAAATATAGAATCACAGCAGGAGTAAGATGTTTCCCGACGAGGCGCTAGCCGAGTCTGGAATTTTGAAATGACTACTGTAACACGTTACCGGACGTATGATGTACAACATTTTAGTTCATACTTATTGAAAACAGGAAGAAATTAATTTTATGCTCGGCGAATATGTATATTTTTGAGAAATCCGATATAGTTTCATTACGGTATCCTGTATCGGTACAGGTACAGGTACCGGTAGAAGATACCGTGGATACTGTAACCGTGTTACTTTGGAGATGTTATATTTTGACGTCCTATGCAATTTCCAAATATATCTCGGGCGCCACCCCCTATAGGTTTTAAGTGGTAGAGGGGCTACAAATGCCTTTCGGGTATGCTTTTAGACAGTGGAGAAATATTGTCCAGAATTCGGGGTTCCGCTGTTGAGTTTAGAGCCCAAAAGAATAATGCAACTAGTGGTACGTTAATAAAAATCACCAAATACAGTGAGTATGGTAATATGAAACTAAACTTTTAAAACAGCGAAGTAATTTATAGAGCCACTACTGGTGGTTCATGAAACGAAATTAACGGGCACATCTACGGTTTATCGAGAGGTTCAGATTTGGGGTTCAGTAAAATATGTTATGTTATTTAGCAGTCGCTAAGTGTTCTATGAGGTTAATGTTCGTATAAAGAAAAATGGGGTTCGATAATCACCAGGGCTTGAAAGACTTATAGGAAGAGGTCCAGTAAACACCTAGACCAAAGAATAGAAGGGGCCCAGTAAGCACCAGGGCATAGAACACAAAGGGGGCTCAGTAAACACCAAAGCCAAGAAACTAAAAGGGGCTCAGTAAACACCAAAGCCAGAAAGTGAAAAGGGGCCCAGTAAACACCAAAGCCAGAAAGAGAAAAAGGGGCTCAGTAAACACCAAAGCCAGAGAGTGAAAAAGGGCCCAGTAAACACTAAAGCCAGAAAGAGAAAAAGGGGCCCAGTAAACACCAAAGCCAGAAAGAGAAAAAGGGGCCCAGTAAACACCAAAGCCAGAGAGTGAAAAGGGGCCCAGTAAACACCAAAGCCAGAAAGAGAAAAAGGGGCCCAGTAAACACCAAAGCCAAGTTATATAAAAGGGGCCCAGTGAGTACCAAGGCACAGAGTAGTGAATGAAGGTGAGTGTATACAGTATTATTTGGCTTACAAAGTCGGATCTCAAATTGGGGCTCTTTTGTTATCGGTTCGGTAGTTTTCCAGATGTTGATTCGAGGACTGCTGGCGATCGAATGCCCAATCATAGATAAGAGAATTATATTATTACTATAGATAGGCAACTGGAATGACACCACTCGGGATCCTGGCGCACTAGCGTCTCCCAGCGAGTGGGGCTATGAACTAATAATTGGCGGGATTTTTAAATGCCCGTTATTCCTATATTAAATGTGGATTTAAATATTCCGAGAAGTGAAAATTACTAAACATTATCATGAAAGAGTGCCACATGATAATTTATAGTAATTGATACATTAAATTAATAAAAAACTATTACAATATATCTGAAATCCATCTAAGTAAATATATTTCCGACTTTTGTAAAATATATGATTATTATCAATTGATAAAAATAACATTAGAAACAAACTTACACAACGAACAAAGCTTACAAAGAATTGATAATATTGGCCTCTACACATTTAATTTAAGCAATAATAAGCATTGTATATTACTCCTTATGTAATGTAATTAAAAAAAATTTACCTAGATTAAAATAGTATAGGACGTATTAACGACCTGAGACATTTTATATATATATTTTTAATATATTAAATAATATGATTGATTTGCCTTAAGGATTGAGGCGTAAAGATGATTATAGAGGTCTATCTTAGTTGCATTTCGACATCGAAATTTTGCAGTAAAATCTGAAATTACCAAAGAATGCTATATCCAGATCCACATGATATAGGAAAGATGATTGACATCAATTTCGATTTCGAAAGACGTTAGAATCAGCTTCACAAACAACTAAAGGTGATTCACTAGAAAAACTCATCTAGAAGGCTATACATTTTTATCCGAAAAAGATGACATAATCAAAGTAAATGAACTTTTGTTCTTTCATCCATTTCTTTTAACGTTTCACAGTCAACTAGATGACGTTGTTAAATAAACACGCCCTATAAGCATAGCAAAATCGTACAAAATAGTAAATATGAATAAAATGAATTTAAAAATGTTTTTTTTGTACATAATTACAAACCTACACAGTTTTTGCTAAATTTATTATTTTTCTTTGAAAAACTAATTAGTTGAAATTTGGTGTTGAATGATATCACAAAGATTTTGCCACCTTATGATGCTAATTAACACCAAATTTTAACTAAATGGTTTTTCAAAGCCTACTACTAATTTAGCTGAAACTGTGTAATTTGTGATTATGCACAGAAAACAAAAAAATAATAGTAATTGAGTTTTCTCGCTTACGATACATTTTAGCAACTTAGGAGAAGAGCTTAGAACAAAAGAAACTCGTGGATTGAATGAGGGACCAGATGGTGTAGGGATTGCCTAGTCTACTACCACTACTACTACTACTAGGAGAAGAGCACTTTTTTAACTTAAGATACACTGTAGTTTTCAATTTTTGGTCCTTCCAGATATAGGTATAGCAATTTGACAAATTATAGAGAAATCATAATTGAAAAGCCATGTTCAAAAAGCCCTCTATCTTTCTTAGGGTTCATTTTTCGACATGACAGTTCATCTCAAATCGGCATGTATATATAACGACCTTCTATCTAAAATTAAAAATAAGATAGTTACCTAAAATGGGTGGCGTTTATAATGGGACACTCTATACTTACTTGGTTTATTGAGAACAGAAACAATAAACTTGGAACGGCATCATTTTTAATTAAAGAGTTATTTCTGCTGCCATAAGGTACTGTCCTCCCATAGATAATAATTTGTCCTCCCATAGGGTACAAATCCTATGTGAATTCTGAAGGCGTTCGAATTGGCATATTTTCCAAGTCCGGTCTTAGCCGGTCTCATTTTAGCTATTCAAACCTTACGGAGTTAAAATAATATTTTACATAATTTTTATAAAAGATTACATTAATACAACTGTATATAGTCCAAACGTAAGTACTTCGGTCGCCTTCTACATTTTCTAGTGAAAGCAAAATCAAGATCCTGTACTTGAAAAAAGAAGTGTTTCAATTCATATGTTTGCCTCATTGTTGGGCCAAACATGAATTGAAACACTTCTCTGGCAAAATTGAAAATAAGTGTTTAGCTTTATAAAAATATCTTTAGAGATTTCGTAAACCAATCTTTCGGATCACGCACTGCAATAACTATTAAAAGTTATATGTAGCTTATAATTCTTTATCTAAAATATCCATTTAATGAGGTTTCAGAAGGTCCATCTCGGCAAAAATTAAAAAAAAAAGAAGTAATAAAACCAGGTCAGACCATCAAAAAGCTTGCAGGGTAGGTTAGGTAGGTATAAAATAATCTCAGACAGTAATGGAAAGAGCATTAATTACTTCTGTATTGCCGAATATTTTAGAAAAAATCTCAAGAATACGAGACTAAATATTCATTCTGATTGACTAAGACCGCAATTTCTTAGCTACAACTTCTAATAGCTAAAAATGCATGAAATGACACTTAATGTAACAGAGGTCCCTAGCCCAAATATTTTGAGTTTACTTACCCCTTCTTCTTCTTCGTCGGCCTTATCCGTTCCGGACGTTGACCATCATCATGGCAATGCGCACTTTGTTGGCTGCGTTGCGGAACAACTCAATGGACGCCTAACCACTTCCGTAAGTCCACGAGCCAGGAAATTCTCCTTCTACCTCGTCCTCTTCTTCCCTCCACTTTACCTTGCAGGAACAGCTGTAGTAGACAATAGTTGACAGGGTTTCTCAGAACATGCCCCAAATACTCAAGTTTGCGTTGTTTTACGGCATTCATGAGGGCTAATTGGCAGTTCATTCTTCGAAGGGCCTCTTCCTTGGTGACTCGATCAACCCAGGAAATTCTTACCCCTTCATCTCTTGGAAACCTATGCAACTGGATACCGCGTGTGTATTTTATATTGGTAGTGCAGTTTGGAACACAACAGTAATACATTTTGAGAAAATCTGATGAATAAAAACCGGAAAAACGTACTAAAATCATCTAATAAATAAAAAATTTGTCAAATTTGAATTTGACAAGAACACCGCCATGATACCGACGCTGCGCGATTTCAAATCGGTGCGAAATCGTAGAATTTCATGAAACGGCGCTTGACGCGCCTCTCGTGAGTGGGGCTTTAACTAAAAGCTATTGGACGATTGCTCCCATTAGAGATAAACAGCCCTGTGCCCAATGTCAGCCCAAACGCGCTTTTATATAGTCTCAACAATGTAAATAAACCTACCTCTGGGAACCAATAACGGGTCTTCGTTCGTACATCGTATACAATGTAATCAAATTTCAGTAGGTGATGTTCAGAAAACACATACTTTGAGTTCTGAAAGCCATCCCTCTTAAACAAAATAGTAACTTTGTTACAATACAATGGATTTATTGAATACCGGCACAGGATGTGCCGGTACTTAATACTGTAAGATTTCTGTACGATATCCAGTCCTGTAAACAGCTATTTACCGGATTAAAATGAAGTACGTGAAATTTACACAAGTGATGAAACATGTAAATGATAAAGAAGTAATGAAATTTTACAATCCTGAGGTGTCATGAAACTTCATTACAGCATTGAGTAGCGGAAGAAAGTTACACCGAATTTGTATTCCTCATGTTTTCAATAATTCTTCTTGTTTTTAAAAAGTTTGCAATTAAGTGCCTTCATATTAATACCTTCATTAATACCTTCAATTAATACCTTCATACATCCGAAAATATTTTACTCGTTTTGAAATTCCAAACTCCGCTGTTGCCCCGTCCGGAAACATTTTTCTCATAATTTAAACTTATAACGTAATAGTTAATTATGTTATAAGTCCGGTAAATATACTTTTTCAGAGTAAGATGTTTCTGGACGAGGCGATAGCCGAGTATGGAATTTCGAATCGACTACTCTAACACGTTACCGGACGTATGATGTACAATATTTTACTTCATACATATTAAAAACAGGAAAAAATTAATTTTATGTGCGGCGAATGTATTTTTGTGAAATCCGGTATAGTTTCATTACGGTATCCTGTATCAGTACCGGTAATAGATTTATTGAATAACGGCAGAGAATGTGCAGGTACTCAATACTGTAATAGTAATTTACGTCACAAGTCCAGTAGGTGACTTGTTACAGTACGAGGTTTTTAATGACGAGGCAACGGCAGGAGCCGAGTCTGGAAAGTATACGAGTACTGTAACAACACCTAATGGACGTGTATCGTACAATATTTTATTTCATATTGTTTTTTTGATTTAGAAATTAAAAGAAAATATTGTAAAATTGACCACATAAGAAATAGATTTATTGACATTTGGCGGTGTCTGTATTATTGTCACTGTCAAAATTCATAATTCGAGAGCAATAGCATAATGATTTAAAGTTACTCTATTTATGGTACCAAATTAAACTTTTGAAAATATGTAGCAACTAGTTTTAAAACTTTATTATCACCAATTATTTTTTATTAAAATTATTACTAAGAACATACGAGTAATAGATGTTTCTCAAATTCCTTCGAGAACTCTTTTCCTAATGGGGAAAATGATGGAGACGTCAGCATTAAATCATCAACAATGTGCTTGTGTTTTTTCAAATATATGTAGTACTTTAAAATAAGTCGGTTTTGCTGGGCATTGGTTGGGGTGGGAGTGGCATTGGCAGTGGGAGATTTTTGAATTTTACTGAATAACTTAGAGGCTCGTTTCGAATATCAGGAAATGATGGTTGATTTGATTTAATGACAAGTAAAATAAAACGTCGTAACTACTGCGCACAAATTTTGACGTCGCCAACTGAGCATTTGACAAAACCTCAATCAAATTTAAGTTACGTAATATTTTATATTAGACGGTAGCTTTCTAGCATCGGTTGCCTAGCAACCTTTACCGGACTTGTCCAGTAAAGTTTCATTTACCGGACTCAAATCGATGTATGTAGGACGTATATACCCGACACCATAAAATAAAATTTCTTTACGATATCCAGTCCTGTAAAAAGCTATTTGCCGGACTAAAATCAAGTACGTAAAAGTGTCCTAAATGGTACATATGAAGTAAATAACTATTTATTATTATCAGCTTTAATAAACATTATTATTAAGGTCTGTTGAATGACTGTGAAATAGTTGTTCAATGATTCGTGTTTTCTCGTATAAAACAATTATTAAACAACGGTCAATAATGATAACGTTATGCAATCTAAAGTTTTTTTGAAGCTTTGAAACACGGAGCTCACCACAGTCGAATCAGTCAACGTGGGAAGCATGGGAGATCACTTCGCCCATTGTCGGAGTGTGTCTCACTGAAGAATGGACATCTGACCTGGAAATAAGATGTCGCATAGAGAGCGCCCGCAACACTTTCATGAAATTCAAACGCATCTTCACAAATACGGGACTTTGAGCAGAGACTAAAAGTGAGTGTCATGGGGTGTTATATTTGGTCGGTGTTATTATATAGCATGGAGGGCTGGACATTAAAGGAAACCACAATAAATAGAGCGGCGGCTTTCGTGATGTAGGTATACCGCAGAATGTTGAAAATCGCATGAACGGCCTGAGTAACCAACGAAAATGTCCTGAACAAAGAACGTGAACTGTTACTGATGATCAAGAAAAGGAAAACTGCAAATTAGGGCACATAATGCGGAATACGAAATACCAGATCTTAGAACTGATCATCGAGGGGAATGGGAAGGAAAAAGATGTCGTGGCCATGTAACATTAGACAGTGGACCGGCTTACGAACAGCCGAAAGCCTAATACATACAGCCAGGGAGGGAATACAGAGGAGTTATGTGATCGCAAACATTCATTAATGAATATGCACAAGAAGAGGGACCATTGGGCCACAGCTTCAAAGCCCGGTAAACACTTTAAATACTTATGATAACGTTATGGTCGATTATTTACCTAGAGAAAAAAAGATAGCTGTCAGGGATTTCCAGATGTATAATGTTACGATCGCAGCAACGCCGCATGGGAGGCGGGGCAACGCATGGGAGCGTGTTGGTTGGTGGAGCTTCGCGACCTATCCGCGCTGCGTCATGGCTGACACGAGTGATTTATTGCTCGTCTGGCTTAATCTAGAAGGCAGTTGTTTACAACCGTTTTTTTTATATGAGATTATTCAAGAATTCTTATAAAGAACTTTCTAGGTTTTTCTGTAATTTTAGGATTGTATATAAAAGGCGCATAGAGCGCCCGAGTAGAATAGTCGTATTTTAGTCGAGCTATAAGTAAGCTAAAGTTACGAAGCGATATTAGAAGGCTATAAAGTGTTAAGTACTGAGTTATTTAGTAGTCGAGTGTATTTGTGGAATAAATAAATAGTGTTTTCGTGTTAAATCGTTACACTGGAATTATCGAACCCTGAGTTCGCAACAATAACAATATGTGATGTAATACTGGCGATTTGGTATATTTCTTTCTATGGAAACATTGCCTCGACATGGATTGAAGACTTTGAATTGAATGAATTGAAGAAGGCAATTTTTGTTGTGAACTGCTTATAACCTGCACGTCTTAGATCCTTTAAGCTTGACGACTGGGTCATAATAATGTTCTTCACACCCTCCGTTCGTATATAATATACAATTTTTCTGACACATGTTCATGCTTACGTTTTATGTTGCATTATAAATCGGTCCTATATAACTTTACTTCCACGAAATGGCAGTGCTAAATATTAACCGGTATTTATTAACCAGATTTATAACCTGTATTACTGACTTGCTTGTAAATAATGTTTATAAATCGATTTAGTGCTTTCCTAATTTTATTTGTATCAAGAGAATTTTGATCTAGTTATTTCGTTTTAGATAATGAGTCAGAATACCTATAAAACTGATAAAAATTTAAATATTTTAATTTACGTAAACTTTATTTATTAATATCGTAATCAAAGTGCCATCTATTTTTTTGCGCTCCACTCTTTTCAACCAATCTGAATTACTGTAAACCTAGTACCGATTTCTCGTTATACACAGGGTGCTTCAGAAAGGTGTTGACAAACTTTAGTGCGATATATAGAACGCTAAATCATCTAACTTTTGCTTATAAATCGCTATCCGCAAACGCATCGTTTTTGAGATAAAGGTGTCAAATGTACAGAATGGCCTATCGATAAGGATCCACTCCCTTTTTCTTTTAACTAACTATATACATTAAAAATGTATCAAACCCGTCAACTTTAGTTTTTAAGGAAAATAAATAATATTTTTAAGCCGTTTCAACCTAACCTAACCTGACAGGAAAATGAAAACCAAATCAAATTACTTAAATTAAATCCTGTTAAATTTATAAATTTGCAAAGTTGAACCAACTGTCATTTTGGATTGGCTTAATAAAATGACATGATATTTGGCAAGTGAACAAATCTTGATGAGACTTTCAAAACGAGGTATCACTGGACCCCTCTTTCTGTTTAAAGTTTCAACGCTCAACTCTACTTCGAGTTGAAACTGCTCAAAAATTTGTTCCCCCTAAAAACAAACATATAGGTGCCCGCGCGATTTTCAAATAATGTTAAAAACAAAAGTTGTAGGGTTTTGTATTACATGATATAATTTCATGGTCTGATTATCCAGAGCTATCAAACAATTTAATGAAAATTATATGAAGCAAGTCTGCCACTATTCCACTTACTAGCTTATATCCAAAATTTGAAGTGGAATGGTTGCACCCTGACCTGATTAATAGTTATTTACGTTACACGTCCGGTAAATATAGTTTTACAGTAGAAGTAAGATATTTCCGGACGCGGCGCTAGCAGAGTCTGGAATTTCGAAACGACTACTGTAACACGTTACCGGACATATGATGTACAACATTTTACTTCATACATTAAAAACAGAAAAAAATAATTTATTTAATTATTACCATGGATACTATGGATTAATTGAAGATGTGCCGGTACTCAATACTGTAAAATTTCTTTACGATATCCAATCCTGCAAAAAGGTATTTACCGGATTAAAATCAAGTACGTAAAAGTGTCCTAAATGATACAGTATGAAGTAAAAGTTTGTTAAATTCTAATCGCAGAATAGGATTTAAAGACTTATATATACTCTTATAAATACGAGATGAACATCATGAGATATGTAATATCTCCAATATGTAATAAACCAAAAATTCATCTTCTGCTCTCTCATTCATCTCTTCTTATAGGTTTTACCATGTGGCAAGAGGTAGGTCTTTCCAAAACATATGGAAAACCCTGTGTAATAATACATGTCTTGCACCTACTTGCAGTACACCTCCATGTCATTACAGTACTGGAAAAGTAACCAATTTCCTAGTAACTATTTCCAGACCCTAAATACATTCGAATTTAGTTTGGGATGAGGTAATCGATATCTCCCACTATTATGGGATGGCTTGCATCTACTGACTGCACAGCCTGCACTGCCCATATTGTCTAGATAACGCGGTTTATAAATAAACACTAGAAACTAAATTACTATTATAGCTATTATTAAAAATTCCGCTAAACAGTAAACACACTGAAACACGGCATAAACACAGTTTAAACTTAAACCAAATTCAAATTTAGACAAACACAATACGCATAGCGAAAAAACAACAAAAGAGTGTTACGATTCGCAGCAACGCCGCATGGGAGGCGGGGCAACGCATGGGAGCGTGTTGGTTGGTGGAGCTTCGCGACCTATCCGCGCTGCGTCATAGCTGACACGAGTGATTTATTGCTCGTCTGGCTTAATCTAGAAGGCAGTTGTTTACAACGGTTTGTTTTATGTGAGATTATTCAAGAATTCTTATAAAGAACTTTCTAGGTTTTTCTGTAATTTTAGGATTGTATATAAAAGGCGCATAGACTGGCGGTTAAGTAGTAGTAGTCTTATTTTAATCGAGCTATAAGTAAGCTAAAGTACGAAGCGATATTAGAAGGCTATAAAGTGTTAAGTAGTGAGTTATTTAGTAGTCGAATTGTACCTGTGTATACTTGTGGGACAAATAAATAGTGTTTTCGTGTTAAATCGTTACACTGGAATTATTGAACCCCGTGTGATTCCAGTGGGAATTTGAGGACTAATATTGCTGAACTGTAAGTGAGTGCTTCATTGCCGGACATTACGTGTTTATGCCAGTGACCAGAAGCCAGCATCAAGCGATGGAGGATCAACTTGCCGCCCTGCTGTCCCTTATGCAACAACAGAGGGAAGAACAGGAAAAACGTGATCAAGTACAGGAGCGACGTTACCTAGAACAGGAGAAACGTTATAACGAACAGAAGGAAGAGCAAGAAAGACGTTATAAGGAGCAAAAAGAGGAACAAGAAAGACGTGATCAACTACAAGAGCGACGTCATCTAGAACAAAAGGAAGAACAGAAACGGTTTAAAGAAGAATTAGTGAGCCATTTCGCAGCTAGGGAGCAACAATTGGAAGAAAGAATAATGCAATCCGTTAACGAAGGACTCGAAGCTGTCAACCAGAAGGTTCTCGAGCTAGAAAAGAAATTCCGGGAACAACTTGAGGACGACAACGTGTCTACAGAGAGTTTTAGCACAGCCAACGCTAAAATTAAGCCTCCCGATTACGACGGTACTACTGCATGGGAAATTTATAAAACTCAGTTTGAGGCAGCTGCAAAAGCTAATGGTTGGTCCGAGCCCCAGAAAGCTACATCATTAGTGGTAGCACTTCGTGGAAAAGCGGCTGAGTTACTCCAATCTCTGTCGGAAGCGGATCAAAGTAATTATGCGGCTTTAGTACACACTCTGCAACTATGATTTGGAAATGAGCACAAAGAAACCGTGTTCCAGGCCCAGCTGAGGATGAGACAGCAAAAGTCAGGTGAATCCTTACAAGAATTTGAGGCGGACATAGACAGACTCATTCACCTGGCATATCCATCGGCCCCTGAATCTTTTCAAATGCAATTTGCCGCCGAAAGGTTCATTGAGGGAGTTCGCGATAGTGACATGAGATACCACTTACGTCTAGTAAGGCCCAAGCATATCAGCGAGGCACTAGTTCGGGCCCTGGAACTCGAGGCGTCACGAGTGTCATCTAGTTCTTCTGCAGGTGTAAGAGTGGCAACTTGCGGTGACAAGAAGAATACGTCGATGGCTGAATCGATGGCCAGTTTACATAAAGCGATGAAGGATATAGCAGTCAATATGCAAGCCCTGTTAGAAAGAACTCCCCGATCAATAGGCAATCGGGGCATAAAATATTTTAACTGCGGTAAACTGGGTCACGTCAAGAGTAACTGCCGTAATAGGGCAAGAAGTCCGTCGCCGTTGTTTAGAAGACCGAGCGGCAACCAAGACCGCCTTAGAATTCAGGAAAGTCCAATTCCTGTCAATGTAAGGGGGCAATTGACCGAAGACGTTAAGACCCCCAGGATCAGTCAAGTCAATCAATCAAGTCAAGCCAATAATTTGGGTGGAAAAAGTGTTACAGAGACCGGACGCATTAAAGGACAGAAGGTCCAAACTGAACATCGACCAGGAAGGTCTCACAAAAATGCCGATGCATTGTCTAGACGGCCATGTAAAGAAGAAAGTCAGCATTGTCGAAGAACTCAGCAACGTGAGGGACATCCTTCTGTAAGGAGAACGTCGGTGGAAATAAACGATGGCTGGACCACACAGACGCTTCGAGAAGAACAAATGAATGATCCAGATATTTTACCCATCCTCTCTGCAAAGACTGACGACAAGAGACCGGAATGGCAAGAAATTGCTGGTAAAAGTCCAAACCTGAAGGCGCTGTGGGCCCAGTGGCACTCTCTTAAAATAGAAAATGGATTACTGAAGAGAGCGTGGGAGAGTCCGGATGGCAAGACCGTAGTCAGTCAGTTGGTTGTTCCTGGAAGCAGAAAATCGGACGTACTACAGGAAATGCACGAAGGAACCAGTGGAGGTCATTTTGGGGTCAATAAAACCT
This sequence comes from Taphrorychus bicolor, assembly GCA_951812265.1. Classification (NCBI taxonomy): domain Eukaryota; kingdom Metazoa; phylum Arthropoda; class Insecta; order Coleoptera; family Curculionidae; genus Taphrorychus; species Taphrorychus bicolor. The sequence goes on along the minus strand of OX638298.1, from coordinate 2,830,813 downwards.
TGGCCAAAATTAAAGAGCGGTTCTACTGGGTGAATTATCATGAAGACGTCGAATCTTGGTGCCGCAAGTGCGAAGTTTGTTGTGCCACAAAAGGACCTCGAACAAGATCACGCGGCCGAATGGTGCAGTACACTGTAGGTGCTCCATTCGAGAGGGTAGCAATTGATGTCGCGGGACCGTTTCCTCAGACTGAGTCGGGCAATAAATACATCTTGGTCGCCATCGATTACTTCACTAAATGGCCTGAAGCATACGCCCTGCCTAATCAAGAAGCAACGACTGTGGCAACCGTGCTAGTAAATGAAATGTTCTGCAGATTTGGGGTCCCTCTCGAACTTCATTCTGATCAGGGCCGAAATTTTGAATCGGCTGTTTTCCAGAAGGTCATGGAACTTCTCGGAATTCGCAAGACCAGGACAACTCCTTTGCATCCACAGTCGGATGGGATGGTAGAGAGATTTAATCGGACCATGGAACATTACCTGTCTAAAATGGTGGCAGATCATCAGCGTGATTGGGACCAACATCTACCTCTCATGTTGATGGCATATCGAGGCTCTACGCATGAAGCCACTGGTTATACTCCGGCGAAAGTGATGTTCGGAAGGGAAATGAGGCTTCCTGCAGATTTGATGTATGGAACACCAGAAAAAGACTCACTCAACTCTGAGAATTTTGTGGAGGAGCTTAAGGAGAGGCTGGACAATGTTCATGAACAAGTCAGGAATAAACTGCGGATATCCAGTGATCGAGCCAAAGCAATATATGACTTACTAGCTAACTCCCGCGGCTTCCAGGATGGTGATTTGGTGTGGTTATACAATCCGAGGCGAAAGGTGGGGAAGTCGCCCAAACTTAGCCAAAATTGGGAAGGACCTTATACAATTATAAAGAAGATTAATGATGTGGTGTATAGGATCCAGCGGACCCCTAGGTCAAAGATGAAGGTCGTTCATTTGGATCGATTAGCACGATACCATGGAACTCTATCTGTTCGGGATGAACAGCCTTAGGAGGAGGGCAATGTTACGATTCGCAGCAACGCCGCATGGGAGGCGGGGCAACGCATGGGAGCGTGTTGGTTGGTGGAGCTTCGCGACCTATCCGCGCTGCGTCATGGCTGACACGAGTGATTTATTGCTCGTCTGGCTTAATCTAGAAGGCAGTTGTTTACAACGGTTTGTTTTATGTGAGATTATTCAAGAATTCTTATAAAGAACTTTCTAAGTTTTTCTGTAATTTTAGGATTGTATATAAAAGGCGCATAGAGCGGCGGTTAAGTAGTAGTAGTCTTATTTTAATCGAGCTATAAGTAAGCTAAAGTACGAAGCGATATTAGAAGGCTATAAAGTGTTAAGTAGTGAGTTATTTAGTAGTCGAATTGTACCTGTGTATACTTGTGGGACAAGTAAATAGTGTTTTCGTGTTAAATCGTTACACTGGAATTATTGAACCCCGAGTTCGCAACAATAGCATTGCACCTTGTAATTTGCATCTGATGTTTGTATTATAACAAACAGAAGAGTAACCATGGCAACAGAAAGAAATTCAAGCGAAATGACTTATAATTAGAATACAATTAGCGCTACTTTATATTTTCTTTCTTTCCCCGCCATCATGTATTCGCACTCACGAGGGAGATAGACCTATGTTCGCTCCGTCTAAAGTTTCAAACCAAATTTGACAATAAAGTGGCATTGACATTACTTGATAGACGATTCCAAGATTACGTCATTCTCAAAAGTTCCTTCATTTCCAATAAATGGCGCTCACGCTCGGTTACAAAATTTGAAAGGTAGAAGGTCCATTCTGTTTAGTTCTCTTTTATCTATGGTTTTTACTGACAAATTTGTTTGTTAGTTTCGTGGCAGTGACATATCCCTAGTAGCAGCGACCTATAGTTCGTACACTATAACTTTACTTGCGCAGTAGGTCATGTAAATTTGACATTTTGCCCCCTGTATATTATGACAGGCATTGTCATATATTTTAGGTTAAATAGACGATTCCAAGATTACGTCATTTGACCTATGTTTGCCCCACAATGTCACTGTCAAACGAAACTTGAAAATCGATCTTTATCATCATGTTTCAGTTTTGATTTAAGATATCTTTAACTACAAGTATGCCCTAAAGTCTCTAAGCGGCCTAATCATCATCTGAAGTGTTGCTTTGATTGAATTATGCCCTTATTGGAAATGTCTTATTCTTGTAATGTCGTTTATGTTCAAATGCGTACTGAATGAGATAATTGAAATACCGTTTCATTCTTTCGATTTTCTGATCTGCCTGGTTAGTGAACACTGAACATGGAAATGGAAATGCTTGGGTTTGAATTTCACGCCTTAAAAGAAGCAAAAATGACTTAGCAAGAGACGTATTACCTAATATTTCATAACTGGTAAGTTCAACAGTAATTTTTCTTAAAAAGTATTTAGATAGGTATATGTGCAGGTATACTGGAGCATACCTACTTATTTATGTTTAAAATTGTAGGAAAACCTGCATTGCCCTGAAAAGCAAACCCAGGCTGGTTGTTTAGCTAGAATTTCGGTTCTTGAAAGGAATTTTAGAAAAGCTAAGTGTGATCCAAACACAGGTATGATTTGTAAATAGAGTTTAGGTAATAAGTGTATTCCTATGTTGTTTCTTTTAGCCAAAGGAAGTTTTATACAATAATTTTAAGAGCCTCCAGTCAAAAGTTGTGTCAGCAAGACAAATACATACTTTGATAATGATAGCCAAAGGAAGTTTTATACAATAATTTTAAGAGCCTCCAGTCAAAAGTTGTGTCAGCAAGACAAATACATACTATGATAATGACATAGTTTAATTTTAGTTTAAACTTAAACACACAAAATCTGATATTAACAATGAGCATTATAGAAATAATTAGTTTACCAAAATCATGCCTTTCTACAGGCCCTCCAAAAAGTTGTAGGTATGTAATTGGTTCTGATCCATACAGTATTGTTTGTTTATAGTTCTTCATTGTAAGAATGTCTAGCCACTTTTAAGTATACTATCATATATATTATAGATATTTATACTAAAATAGTTTAAACATTTTATTTACTTTTAAACATACTACTATTTCGTTACATATTATCCTTTTATAAAAGTCCTGCTGACCTTGCCATTTAAATACTTATCTTCTAAATTCATCTTTAGTCCAACTACGTACAAGACATGTTTATATTTTTTTCATCATAAGAAAGTTCTGTGGACTTTTAAACATGTTAAAATATTTTAAACATATTAAAATATTTTAAACATACTATCTGCTTTTATACATACCACTATTTTTGTTTAAAGGTGGTAGACAATGATGTACTATTAAGCCAAACATCTTGGACTTCCATTTTTTTACATGACATTTTGAGCAGTGGAATCTCTGCTCATTTTCAAATGAGGCTGGAATCTCTGCTTGTTTCAGTTTCACTTGAAAACGAGCAGAGATTCCACTGCCTGAAATGTCGTGTAAAAAAACTCAATATAGACAATGGAAGTTCAAGATGTTTCCATACCACTATTTTAGTACATACTGTCCTTTTATAAAAGTTATGTTAAACGTACCATTTAAATACTTCTCTAAATCTGTCATTAGACCAACCACGTAGAATCCTTTTACAAGACTTTCATGTCTTATTTCATATTTCCTGTCTTACAATCAAGAATTTGGTAAATCGGCTGGAATAAAAGCATTACAAAAATATTTTATAATGTTTCAAGGAGGAGCTTCAATTGTTGTTGTCAAAGGTTTTAGCTAGCTAAGTGTGGCTTGGTGCTGGTTAAATTATAAACACTACTAAGTGGGGTTTTATAATGCCATTTTGGAGCTTCTGATCCGATTCTCTCTGAAGTTAGGACAGAGTGTTAGCAAGTATGAAGTAATATTCACTTCTAAACATTTTCGGCACAAAAATTAGAAATAAACGACTTTTTCAATAAGTTTCAATCTTCAAACCAACAAAATCGATGTTATTCAAACCTTTACACATCCAAATTAATAAACCGGCGGCGGGGTTGCCATTCTCACTATTTTTTTATACTTAAATTTATTTATGTTGTTTTAAAATCGGTAAGAGGAAAAATAATGTGAAAAAATGTAAATAACAACAGAAAAATTATCTTTTAATAAAAGATTTCTCACCCCAAAATTACCAACAACATGTGAATTGTCATGATCCTTGTGGATCATTTCCGTATAAACACGGAAAGTTTTGTATGTTTGGCTACATGGTTTGTTTGACCCACAATAAAGTATGGCGGACCTAATCAAAAACAGCTGTTCTGGAATCGTCTATTGATTTTTGACAAATTGTCAAACATACTCGACCATCTGGGCCTTTATTTTTACGGGTCCGGGGAACTTTCACATGTATGAACTTCGTCATCAATATGGCTGACTTTCATTTGACAGATAAATATTGTATTTTTACCATGTTTCAACCCATTCCCAGGAATTAAGTAATATTGCCAAATCGTTGAGCACTTTTTAGATAAGAATACATCAAATAATATTAGTAAAACGTGAAAATGTTATTATGGGTATTCTAGTTCTAAAATAATTGTCCTTGGCTTGTCATTCGCTATGATTACGTTGTATAGTATCATGATTTCTCCATAGCCACTGATACATTTTTACAGCTTCTTAGGGGCAATTTTCCAGTAGAAAGTACGTAGGTGATTAAAGAATATTGAAACGGCACTGGCAGTCAATCGGTTTCTTTCTGGTCAATAAATTAGGCTCTTCCGTTAGATTAGGTGAGTCCAAAGAGTTAATTTTTGAATATTAAGTAGGTACTAATCTAATCTACATTCGTATAATCCAAATAAAAAATGTTAGCCCTTTTTAGACATGGTTTATAATATGGATTTATATAATAATAGAGAATAAACTGCCAATTGGCCACATAAGATTAATTAAAGAATGAATCCATAGATAACGAATTGATAACAATTAAACCCTTTGTTTGATGCTCTGTGCAATTTGCCAATTACCTAAACCTGACCCAATTATTCTCGACTTCCCGTTCCCGCATGTCATCAGCATTTTCACGCATGGGAATTCACTTTCTTCTAGTCCAGACGAAGAGAATTTGATTTTCACCATTTTTACGCAACCCACAATACACAAATTCACGCGGAACTTTCCCACGTCCCCATGAAAATAAGCACCCTGGTGTATGACTTTTCTATCTAAGACTTTAAAAAATGTCAAGAAACCGGTTTCAGACCCGCCATTTTTGATTTTACTCTATCATTAGATACTGTATGAATGCAATGTACGTCAAGTCTGTAGTTTAAACTTACGTTTAACTACGTAATCGGTTAAGAGATAAAGTTATGTTAGTAGACTAGACAATTATGTTAGTAAGGTAATAACAAAAATAGCGTACGACTAGCTATTTAAGATTTTGAGATATTTTAGAAAAACAAAAATAGACCATTTATAAAAAAACCGGTACGCATTCTCTATTTTAGAAGGTAATTGAAATATGAGAAACATTTTTGAAGCAACTTTTTGAGTGGAATTTGCCTATGCAGATGAAATTTCAGCAAAACGTTTCAGTTTTGTGTAAACATCTCCTCTTTTAGTTTTCTTATGGCGGCCATAATAAATTTTTACATTTTTGAATAAAGGCCAAAAAGTGCGTTTTAACCAAGTGTAACGACAGTATTAAACCTTCCAAATTTTTAAGAAAATAAAACGTAATTTTTACCCGTAGCCCATGGAGTCATTTCTCAGAAAGATCAGGTTGCTATATATGTACTAAGTATTTCAATTGATCTTTGGCAATGCCCCGATGATTTAAAAAAGATCACAAGATATAATGCCTGACGTTTATGAGTGTGTGTAATGATACGTTACTTGAAACCTTTTTATTAAGACATTAATTTGTACGTACCTAGCTTCATACGATTCTACACTTACCATTAACATCACATTTTAGCCCTGATGAAGATATTAAACAATATCGAAAGCTTGGAAGGTTTGAAGTTTTAAGTATCCTTCGCCCAGACCGACACCCAAGAACTTTACAAGTTGTTAATGATTTAGCAAATATATTTTTTGTTAAAAATTGGGTGAAATTCAAATGTAATAATATTTCTAGGAATAGGATTAGCTGATATTTTCAACAAATTATTTCTAATTTTAATGAACTTATAAACTGTCTGCAAACATTTAAACTTATTTTTAGTTGTACGGTATTATTATTTTTATTTCAGAATATTTATAAACCGACCATGATTGACAATGAGTCAAGCGGCTCAGCTATAAACAAGAAAATATAATTGCTACCTCCATTCACACCAAATCCATATTTGATGTATATCCTAATAATGACTTCTTCCATTTGCAGAAAGAACTGACAGACCTTGACGACGAAAACGACAATCGAGCACAATGGGGCAACGGACTGGAATTCCTCATGTCTTGCATTGCCATGTCAGTGGGGCTGGGAAACATTTGGAGGTTTCCATTCACAGCAAAGGAAAATGGAGGAGGAGCGTTTTTAATTCCGTACATAATAGTGCTAACAGTTATCGGGCGGCCTTTGTATTATATGGAAATGACCCTTGGACAGTTTTCCAGTAGAGGAAATGTAAAAATGTATGAAAAGTTGTCTCCAGTATTAAAAAGTAATTTTTTATATATAAAGATTTGTGGAATTATTTTGGTAATCCATAATTTTTACGCTGTAGGCATAGGTTTCGGACAACTAATTGGGTCTACGTGTGTGGCCACTTACTACTGCTGTCTCATGGCTATAACGTTATTCTATTTGATAAACTCGTTTACGAGTAATTTGCCGTGGACGGAATGTAATCCAGACTGGATCAACTATACTCAGGAAATTGAAAGTATTTGCGTACCATCTCATAGTAACGAAAACCAAACCAACGGAATTAGTTCTTCAGAACTTTATTTTCGGTAAGTTACTTAACCTAAGATATCCATAATAACTCGCCCTCTGATACAAGATATACAACGCAAAGCAACTTAATTATTAAAGTAAGAAAAATAGGAAAATATAACTATATGGAAAATGAAATGTTTAAGAATAATACTTATAAACCATTCACTTATTATTGCCGTCAAGTAGGCGTTGTAAATCTGACTTTGACATTTTTATCGTATCTTCTCAACATGTGCCGAAAAGGGATAGTTATAAAAAAATGAAGGCTTAAAGGTAACGAGATGCCAAAAATAAGTGAATGAGGTATAATAATAAGTAATAATTTTACTTATCTCTCAGAATAGAAGTTCTAAGACAAATAGATGACATCAGCGAAGGTATTGGAACTCCAGAATGGAGACTGACTCTCTGTCTCCTAGCGTCGTGGATTATCACTTTTCTGGTTTCGGTGCGAGGAGTGAAAAGTTCAGGAAAAGCCTCATATTTCCTGGCTCTGTTTCCTTATGTGATTATGATTACATTGTTGATCAGAGCCGCTACTTTGGACGGAGCTGGAAAGGGAATGCTTTATTTCATTGACACTGATTGGGAGAAACTTGGAGATGCAACAGTAAGTGAAACCAACCACCGACTAATTTTTCAGTATAGAAAATTAAACACTTATCTTGCAGAAATTTGTTGGTTCTCTTCTTGGTTAAAAACCAACACTCCTATCTGAATTTCGTGCAAGATGTTATTGAGATTGGCTTGACAGAAAGTCAAGAGAGCTAACTTTCCGTTCTCGTTTTAGTTTTAAATTAGTTTGTTCGTCTTTAAATTTTGTTCGTGTTATAGTTGGGATTATTATTTATTATGATTATTTTTGGAGAACCTTATTAAACCAGTCTTCTCGGTATATACAGTAGTCAACAATTGAAACGGAAACGGCAGAATTTTATGACACATTCAAATTCAAATATCTCGTGAATCCCTGCCTTGATTTCAGTGCCTTTTGAAGGGTTAGACAGGGCAGAGATTTCTCATTATGGCTGGCTAGGAGTGACTGCTAATAACGGTTTACGCTTTAATATACAGGGTGTTCAGTAAAACACTGCAATTTTTTTTTATTTACATTCTTTTGCCGTAATATTCTGAATATACTGAACGTTAAAATAAGAATCCACTCAAGACCAACAAGATTTCATGTAATGTTGTAATGTTTTGCTGCTTATTTTATTACAACATGTAAATGATATTAAAACACTGTATTTCAAATTCGACAATATTTCCTTTTCCATAATTGAACAAAAGCCTATTGGTTCTAACATTACCAATTATTAAATTATGTATTCAAGATGTTAGTCAAAAGTCAAAATCATTTTGGTGAACTCGCAATATCTGAATTTTCTTGGTGCATACTCCACTATATTCAAGCCTATGCAACATTAAATTAGTATGCCCTCTCTGATGATCAAAAAACTAACCAACACAGCATTCCATACGCATATGTAACCACGACGGTAACCATGGAAATAAACTGCTAACAAAAAAGATCGATACGGCAAAATTTTTCGTCATGTTTAGTGTATCTGTATCTCGGAAATGCCTTAGCCGAAATTCATAACTTAAAGAGACTTTGGAAGATCGTTTCTTCTAGAATCAGGGAGGGAGGCTAGTTTTAAACCAAAGTGATTTTCTAAATGATATACAGGGTAAAGAAAAAAACACTGCAAAATGGTTGCATTTCAACCCACTGCATTTGGTAGCTAGAGTATCTTCAGAACATTCCTTCCTATGAGATTTGAGGACCTTGACTAATATCTCGGGACATGTTCGGCGGTTTTTAGTTTTATGGCCCACAAGAGAAATTACGGGGGTTTATCAAAATGTGTGCGTTTTCTTATAAGTTGCCCTGTATCGCGAGAATGCCGCTACCGATTTTAATGACGTAAATTATCTCCAAAAGACAAATTATTGTAAAATCAGCGGCGTACACTCAAATTTAACAAAACCTTTCTATTCCACGTTGTACAAAAATGGCAAAAAATTTACTGAGAAACTGATCAATATTTTGTTAATAAGGACGTCATGGCGGGTGTTCTAACTTTAACGCTCTTATTGTAATTACATTTAAGAGCCATGGTCGATATCTCGGGACGTTTTTGTCAGTTTTTTGTTTTTTGGCCTACAAAAAAAATTACGGGGGTTTTTCAAAAAGTTTGCGTTTTCTTATAAGTTGCCCTGTATCGCAAGAAGGCCGCTGCCGATTTTAATGAAATAAATCATCTTTTAGAGACAAATGATTCGCGAATCTGTGGCGTACCGTGGGTTAGTAAAACATTTCTATTCCGTTGTACAAGAATTGCAAAAAATGTAATGAGAAACTGATTAATATTTTGTTAAAAACGACGCCTTTGCAGATGCCCTAAATTTAGGAATCTTATTGTGATTACATTTTGATTTGTGATTTTTGTTTTCTGGCCTACAAAAAAAATTACAGAAGTTTTACAAAAAGTTTGCGTTTTCTTATAAGTTGTCCTGCATCGCGATAATGTCGCGGCCGATTTTAATGAGATACATTTTTTTTTAAAGATTAATCATTCACGAATCACTGAGGTACCCTCAAGGTTAATAAAACATTTCTATTCCATGTTGTACAAGAATGGCAAAAAATTTAAATAGAAATTGATCAATATTTTGTTAATAAAGACGCCACGGTAGGTGTCCTAACTTTAAGACTCTTACGGGAAGAGTTACGGGGCGTTTACAAAAAGTTTGCACTTTCTTTTAAGTTACAGTGTTTTGCGGGAATACTCACGTCAATAAACTAAAAAACTTTAAAAGTTCATTAATTTTAAAATAATCGAGGCAGATTGATAGTTAGTAAAACGCCTCAGTTTAATTTTATAGAACAACAAAAAATGAAATGGAAAAAAATGAACACCTTAAACAATCTGGTCAATTTTAAGGGGAGAGTCTATCATAAAAATGAGTTGTCTACAATTTTTCGTTTAAAAGTTATAGGGTGTTAGTTTTATTTTAAAAATAGGAAGTTATTGTTTTCTGTAAAACCGCCAGAGATATCTCAATGAAGGTTGATGAATGAATGAAGGCATTTCATTTCCGTAGTTAAACATGGAGACTGGAGACGCTAATAATGTGTAGGCCCACCTAAAACTCGCATTACTTCAGTCACCCTTCTCGGCATTCTCTCCACCAAATGTCTTATAAACTCCTGGGGAATAGCTTCCCATTCTTCCCTCACTGCCACTGCCAATTCATCCACATTTTGAAATTCTTGCTCTTTCTCTTTCAGCTTTAGTTTCATTCTGCTCCACACGTGCTCTATAACATTCATATCGGGCGACCTAGCAGGCCAATTCATGCGCTCGATGCCATTCTCTCTCAGAACTTCGTTAATAATTCGAGCTCGGTGTGGACGTGCATTATCGTCCACTAAGATAAAATCATCTCCAAAGTTCTGAGCGAAGGGAATAACAATTTAATTCATACACAAGTCTCGATATCTAACTGCGTTCATAGTTTGCCCAATTAAAACCACTAAGGCAGTCTTTCCATTCCCCATTACTCCTCCCCACACACTCACACTTCCACCCCCAAATGGCACTCTGGCTTCCATATTTTCTTCCAGGTTTCGTTCATTCCGCCCTCTCCACACTAAAATACGTCCATCTGATGCATACAACGAAAATCTACATTCATTTGAAAACAAGCAATTGTTCCACTCTGCTATTCCCCAGTGCAAATGTTCTTCTGCCCAACGTCTTCGAGAAACTCGATGGCTACGTTGAAGCATTGGACATGCGGCACGTCTTCTAGCATGTAGTCCTCGATCATGCAAACGATTTCTGACAGTGGAGGTGCATACGTTGGTCCCCGTTGTTGCTTTTATTTTCCTAGCTTTTAGAGTTCTTGTCCTCCTGACAGACAAATTAATTAGCCGATCTTCTCTATGGGTCGTAACTTTTGTGCGACCGCAATTCCCACGCATATTATAAGCAGGAACACCATAATTTTGTCTTCTTTGAAGTGCCCGTTGAATCGTCGACTTAGATGTGCCTACTAAGTCAGCAATGTTGCTTAAATTCAGACCTCGCCGGCGCAACCTTTTTAAAATTATTACTTTTCTTATTCTACATTGCTAAAGGACCTCTAAAACTTACCTCAGAATATTTTCTAATTCTCTATCACTTCGAGACGACATTTTTTAAATTAAGAAACCAACAAAATTAATATGTGACAGATAATTTAAATTTATGTCTCTGACATGTCCTACTTTGTTTACTTCGTTTCCATGGTGATTATTATAGATACATTTTTGTGGGCTCACACATTATTAGCGTGTTCGATCTCCATGTTGAACTAATATCCCTAATTCTTATTTATCCATTTAAATAAAAAAATGCACTCTGACGGCGAAACTTTCTTAAACGGGCGGCAATAAAAGCTCTCAATGTAAAATCTTTAAAATGCAAATCTACTGACACAATAAAAATAATTAAGTACATAATTTTCTAGATTTTAGTTACCTTATAAAATTTTTGAATGGTAATGGTAATGGTACTCGTATATTTTATTCGGAATCAAAAAAACAAAAATCCCCAAAACCGTTACCAGATATTTATCAAACTTATGAAATTTTACTTCACTTAATATTCTGAAGTCGCAGCAACTGAGCTGAGAAATAAAATGCTAACAAAAAAGATCGATGCCGCAAAATTTTTCGTCATGTTTAGGGACCTGTATCTCGGAAATGCCACAGCCGAAATTCGTAACTCAAAGAGACTTTGGAAGATCGTTTCTTGTAGAATCAGGGAGGGGGGTTAATTTTAAACGTTAAAAGTTAAACGAGGTAAAAAAAAAGTGATTTTCTAAAGGATATACAGGGTAAAGAAAAAAACACTGTAAAACGGTTGCATTTCAACCCACTGCATTTGGTAGCTAGGGTAATTTCAGAACATTCGTTCCTCTGAGATTTGAGGGCAATTTTATTCCCGCAAAACACTGTAACTTATAAGAATGTGCAAACTTTTTGTAAACGCCCCGTAACTCTTCTCGTAGGCCAAAAAACAAAAAAGCACCAAAAACGTTCCGATATATCAAGCTTGGATCTTCAATGTAATGACAATAACAGCCTTAAAGTAGAGCACGCCATGGCGTCGTTATTAACAAAATATTGATCAGTTTCTCATTAAATTTTTTGGAATTCTTGTACAATGCGGCATTATCGCGATACAAGGCAACTGATAAGAAAACGCAAACTTTTTGAAAACCCCCCGTAATAATTTTTGTAGGCCAAAAAACCAAAAACTGCCGAATTTCTCGAGATATCGATCACGGCTATTAAATGTAATTAAAAGAAGAGCCTTAAAGTTAGGACACCCTCCATGACGGCTCTATTGACAAAATATTCATTAGTTTCTCAGTAAATTTTCTCCCATTCTGTAAAACATGGAAGAAAAGGTTTATTAAACTTGAGTGGACGTCACTGATTTTACAATCATTTATCTTTTAGAGATAATTTATTTCATTAAAATCGTCAGCGGCATTCTCGCGATACAGGGCAACTTATAAGAAAACGCAAACTTTTTGAAAAACCCCCTTAATTTTTTTTGTAGGCCAAAAAACAAAAAACTGCCAAAAACATCCCGAGATATCGACTATGGCTCTTAAATGTAATTACAATAAGAGCCTTAAAGTTAGAACACCCGCCATGACGTCCTTATTAACAAATTATTGATCAGTTTTTCAGTAAATTTTTTGCCATTTTTGTACAACGTGGAATAGAAAGGTTTTGTTAAACTTGAGTGCACGCCGCTGATTTTACAATCATTTGTCTTTTGGAGATAATTTACGTCATTAAAATCGGCAGCGGCATTCTCGCGATACAGGGCAACTTATAAGAAAACGCACACTTTTTGAAAACCCCCCGTAATTTCTCTTGTGGGCTATAAAACTAAAAACCGCCGAACATGTCCCGAGATATTAGTCAAGGTCCTCAAATCTTATAGGAACAAATGTTCTGAAGATACTCTAGCTACCAATTGCAGTGGGTTGAAATGCAACCATTTTGCAGTGCTTTTTTCTCTACCCTGTATATCATTTAGAAAATCACTTTGGTTTAAAACTAGCCTCCCTCCCTGATTCTAGAAGAAACGATCTTCCAAAGTCTCTTTAAGTTATGAATTTCGGCTAAGGCATTTCCGAGATACAGATCCCTAAACATGACGAAAAATTTTGCCGTATCGATCTTTTTGTTAGCATTTTATTTTTACTGTTTATAAGTATACTTTGACAATGGGACAAATAAAAGTGCAGTAGCAGTAATTTTTAAAATTATGTTTTATAGAATAGAATAGAAAAATTGGCGGAAAATTTTAATGCGTCGGCATCTGCGATCTATAGTTACAAGGAGACTTTAAGACTTTACTAGCCCAGGACCGGTTTATAAGACTTTCAGCTCGAAGAGTGCCAACCAATAACGCCACTCAGGTTGACAACGTCTTAGGAGCTGCCACGGGAGTGCAGATTTTGAGTCAAACCGTCAGAAGGAGATTACATGAAGCGGGTTTGAGAGCAAAATGTCGTGAAGTTTGCTCTTTGCTCCAGATTCAACATCGTGCTGCAAGACGCATATGGGCTGGGGAATAGTGAAATGGTCTACGTACATGTTTACCGATGAATCTAGAGTTACATTGTGTCAATCGGATGGAAGAATTTTAGTATGGAGACGGAGAAATGAAAGGTTTCATGAATGAAATATGAATGCTAAGACTGCATTTGGTGGAGGTGGTATAATGGTATGGGATGGTATAATGATGAATGGAAAAACAGATTTAGTGCTTTTAGTTGGAGAGAGTATGCAGAAAGGTATTTGAATGTGTGTGTAAGAGATATTGTTTTGCCGTTTGCCAATAATTTTGGAAATTACTTTATTCTTATTAACAATATAGCCCAGCCACACAGAGCCTGAGTTGTTAGTGAGGAGGTGCGTCAGAAAAATATAGAGCGAATAGAGTGGCCTGCTAGGTCACCAAATATGAATATTATTGAACATGTGTGGAGTAGGATGATACTGAGTTTCAGTCAACGTGCAAAAGGGTTTATAAATTTAGATGATTTGAGGAAGGCTGTGTTGGAAGAATGGCAGGCCATTCCCCAAGAGTTTATTAACGGTTTGGTTAGAAGTATGCCCTCTAGGGTGGCAAGCGTGTTAGAGCCAGAGGTGGCCCGACAAAATATTGATAAATTATTTTATTTGGTAGGTTATGGAAGAAATAATTTGGATTTACTTTGGATTCAAAGAGTTCGATAATGAATTAGACATATACGACATACCAGCCTGGACCAGTGCCCATTATTTTGGTAATTATTCTTTTGAAGAAACGGATAACTTTAGATCAAATAAACAGAGCTATGGGCAGGACAGAGTTATGGACAGGACAAAAATACTGCCAATTATGAAATGATGTGTTCGTACTTACCCTGAATATATTGTAATAAAATTTCCAATATAACAAAACGCTACTTGCAACCTCGTTTGACCAATGATTTCATATTCAGATATTTGTCGAAATTTAATGAGACTAAGCCTGTTTATTGATAGAGCAAAGTTTTCTTTCTGTGAGAGCTACAGCAAAAATTCATTATCAAAAGTTGCTTAAAATCATCAGTTAAATCTCTATAGCAAACTTTTAAATTCTCGGTCGACTTTTAATTTGCTTATGGGAATATTATTATATTAATGATTAAAGTTGGCTTAGGATCTTTAAACTTGAAATTCTATATGTAATTTTTATTTTAAGCCACTTTTACGAATGAATTTTTGGCATATCTGCTACAAAATGAACGAAAAAAAAATTGATAAAAGCTGAAAAGTCATAGAAGTTCGAGGTTTCTGAAATTTGGTATTTTGGCCTAGTTTTTGATTCTAAGCAACTTTTATTACCAACTTTCTGTCGTATGTCTCATATAAAGAAAACTTTACGCTATCGAAATAGTAGATTATGACACTAGGAGTAAAAGTGGGTCTTTTCGTGCTGAGCCCAGAGATTGACGAGCGAAGCGAAGCTGAGGCCTGCAACTGGGCCAAGCACAAAAAGACCTTTTTTTTCAAGCGGACTAAAAGTACGTCATTTGTTTTCTCCATACGCACATCTAAAGTGGACTTTCAAATCCTGAGACCAAAAAAGTAGCAAAAAAGTCCTAGGCAGTAAAAGTAAAGTCAAAAGTCACCGCTAGTATCATGGTGGCGCATATATAAACGATTTTCATTCACCAAAATTATTTTAATAATAGATGACACCAGATAAACCGATCTGAGTGTTTTGCCATCTTTACATTCTTGTTGAAAAAACAAAGGACCGGAATACTCTCAGAGCACTCAAAAGCACCATCCGAAACCGTTATTAGTCGAAATCGCATAGGTTCTCGAATTCTGAATTCGTCTGTTAAATGTCATGCGCGTCATCATATTTATCTGTCAATGTGACATTTATTAATTTAGTATTGAAAATAATGCTACACATTCTTAGTTTACCATAATCATTCGTTATTATTTAATACATTAAAACCATTGAACATTGAAAACCACCATTCTAACATATTCTATGTATTTTACAAATAATATACACCACTAATTGGGTAAGTACCTAGACCCGCTTAAAGAGGATGAGAGAAAATTGCAAAACTGAACCACTTTTAAATAGATTTATTATTTCTTGCATGCTTGAAAAAAAATAGTATATGTTACTCGGAGTAAAAGGTCTTTTTGTGCTTCGCCCAGTTGCAGGCCTCAGCTTCGCTTCGGCCGTCAATCTCTGGGCTCAGCACGAAAAGACCCACTTTTACTCCTAGTGACATAATCTACTATTTACTCCGAGTAAACTATACTATTTTTTTTTCAAGCATGCAGTAAATAAGAAGTCTGTTTCAGAGGGATTCAGTTTTGCTTTTTTCTCTCATCCTCTTTAAGCGGTCTAGGTACTTACCCCAATTAGTGGTGTATATTATTTGTAAAGTAAATGGAATGGGTTAGAACGGTGGTTTTCAATGTTCAATGGTTTTAATGGTATTAAATCATAACCAATGGTTTAGGTAGTTTCGGTAAATTATGGTAAACTAAAAATTTGTAGCATTATTATCAATACTAAATTAATAAAAATCACATTGACAGATAAATATCATGACATTTAACAGACGAACTCAGAATTCGAGAACCTATGTGATTTCGACTAATAACGGTTTCGGGTGGTGTTCTCGAGCGCTCTGAGAGTATGCTTATCTTTGGTTTTTTCAATAAGAATTTAAAGATGGCAATACACTCAGATCGGTCTGTCTGATGTCATCCGGTGTTCAAATAATTTTGAGAAATGAAAATTGTTTATATATGCGCCACCAGGACCGTAGCGGTGACTTTTGACTTTACTTTTACTGCCTCCTACTTTTTTGGTCTCACGATTAGAAAGCCCACTTTAGGTGTGCGTATGAAAAAAAAACAAATGACGTACTTTTAGTTTTTGTTTTCTTTTAGCTTAAAAACAAATTTTCTCAGAATTTCCAAGGCTTCCTTAAATTTTTCAAACTTAAATTATTCCAGAAATTCGTCTCTAACCAAGCAGGACTAAACTCCAAAAAATCACAATTTAAATTGAATTTTTTTTAGTTCTTTAAAGCAGTCGTTCCACCTATCCGTGGACACACTGTAGTGCTTAGCACAACAACAGAGAAAATAAAGTTAAATCCAAAAACGTCTAGAGATGATGCCAAGATAAACGTTACTACGTGGCCAAAATGTCTTCATTATCACCAGTCAGTAACTGCTGTATCTAGAACATAGCATAACGGCTTTTACAAAATATTGCTTTAGACATGACTAAGTAAAGCTTGTTCATTAGACCCGTAATTTTAAATGACGCCGTATACGTTTTATCAAACCTAACACCTCTCGCTTTAGTACAAAGTTAACAACATAGACTTATTGCCATGCATATGGATTATAAGGAATTCCGACTTAAGAAGTAGCAAAATTGAATTGTTCTCGACCGTTAATCGACAAGGAAAGAAGTAGAAGAGAGTAGAAGTAGCCTAAATTCAGAAAAACAGTCTTAGTTCGGTTAATACTAAAAATTTCGAAAAAAAAAATCCAAAATGCCCTAGAGACATTATGCCTCTTGATATATAGATTTACAAAAAATATAATTTGTTTTCTAAGAACGGCAAAAGAATATACATTTAAAAATGTTGCAATGTTTTACTTAACACCCTGTATATTAAGGCGTAAATTGTTATTAGCGGCCACTGATAGCCAACCATAAAGAGAAATCTCTGCCCACTCCAAACATTCAAAGGCACCGAAATCAACATAGGGGTTCATGAGATATTTGAATTTGAATGTCACTAAAATTTTGCCGTTTCCGTTTCAATTGTTGTCTACTGTATTTTCAAAGAATTGATAATGCTTCTTCTGTCTTATCACGTAGAATCACTAAAGTATCGTTTGCGTATTCACGTACCGATGGTTTGCACAAGTCATTGTCGTAAAGTATAAACTGCCATCGAAGGGTAGCAAGTAACATTTTTGGATGAAGATTAGACAGATTTTTTTAAGTTTTGTTTGATATATGGGTAGGTTCGTCCGCCACATTGCCTTAACAGGCACACATAACAAATGACGGGATTCTAGAGTGGTTAATAGAAGTGGGTAAAAAACTAAAACTTAGGGCACACCCTGCGTAATTAGTTGAGTTTTTGAATAAAGTGGTGTACCACTAAAATTCTCACAAACTGATACCATTTGCTCAACTATGAGGCAGTCGATGCGGCACCTGTTCCTGTCAATACATAAGACTTACATTACATACATCAGTATGTACAGTTAATACATAAGACTCTAATTTACCCCTGAGAGTGTCATGGTTAATAGTATCGAAAGCATTAGACCATAAAAAACCATAAATTTACGAAAGTTAAAGATTGTCCTCCTACTTGACTTGACTCGATACTTTGAACAAAATGAATTGTACAAAATGATGACCTTTTTTTGCAAATTTATCTTCTCCACTTCCTCCTTTACTGAAATCACCTGACGTTCTCTAAATTTAACTTTTCTGTTCCCTCTGTTATATTTATGTAACTAATAGTACCTAATTCGGATTTCCGCTTCCCCTTTCTACGTTTTAATTATTGTATGTATTCCTGCGAATAGTTTCCCGTTTATCAAAAAATTCTTCATGGAAACCCTTTCTTCTGTTAGCGTCATTTCTTCAAAGTGTTCTTTGATAAGGTTATTGAGATCTGTTCTACACTAGCAGTAGCCGAAATTTATTTCCTTATCTTTTCCACCACATGGGACAAATCTAGTTTTGTTTTTATTGTCTGTTTCCTCCACTAACTGCTGTTGCCTTTGTAGATGAACAATTTGTATGTTTATTTTCCTTTTTTGGATTTGCATTTTGTTCTCTTTGGCTGTTCTTCTTTTTGAAGGCAAGATATACCCAACCCCAGTTTCTTCAAGTTCTTTAACTCGTTCTGCTGACTGAATTGATTCTTTGTTTGCATGTTTATGTGTGTAAAATTAGTGTCTAGTTCTTTACTCTTGTGAAGAGGTTTCCACAATTCTATTTTTTGATTACGACAAAATAATCTTTTTTGGCAAATTTATCTTTCTTTACCCTTTCGACCTCAAGGCCCAGTTTTGTTTTTATTGTCTGTTTTCTTCATTAACTGCTGTTGACTTTGTAGAAGAAAAATTTGTATGTTTTTTTTTGGCTGCTTCTCTTTAGATTGTTGCTCTTTGGCTGTTCTTCTTCGGATGACATTCTTTAACATTTTCAGATTTCCTACTCCCAACTCTCTTAGGTGGTTATTCCTATATATCTCCTTAGAATTTGCTTCGTATCTTCTTCAAATTTTGTCATTCTATTCTTCCAATTATGGTCGTTGTTTCTGACATTTGTTCTTACCTTTCTTACCGTACTCGTTATCAGTATTCTTCTTTTTGATGGCCAGCTATACCCAACACCAGTTACTTCAAGTTCTTTAACTCGTTCTGCTGACTGAATTGATTCTTTTTTTGCATATTTAAGTGTGTAAAATTAGTGTCTAGTTCTTGACTCTTGAGAAGAGATTTCCATAATTCTATTTTTATTTTTTTTTGATAATGTGTTTTTTCTGGTTGTTGGATGTTTTTCGCTCATTTAGTAGCTTCCTAAAGTAAGTATAACCTCATTTGCTTTGTGGGGTTTAGTGTAAAGCCGTGGGGGCAGCCGATGGGTGGAGGGCGTCAAAAGAAAAAAGCGTCCAATTTTTATAAAAAAATACCATACGATATTAGTAGAATAAATGTAAGGTATTTACTACCGGGTGTCCAGCAGAACCCTGGACATAGGAGATTAACATGGGAAATCGGTTTTTATTTTTTTGCGCCTGTACGGTTGATTTGATTGAAAAACTTTTAAGAGTAAAGTTGTAGAGTTTATAGTCAGTTATCATCCTGTAATTTTTTCAATACCACAGTTTTGGCTATTTTTTGGAAAAACGCCTCGAAAAGTGCAAAAATTTGAATTTGGCGCGTCACCCCCACCATGCATGTGCAGTGTCGCCAACATAATAATTTCATATGTCAGATTCAGAGCCGATTTTCCTTTCTTATTTATTTTGAGGGACTATCATGTAGTAATTAACGTGATTATGCAGAGAAAATTAACTGAAAACCTGACGATAATGTTCTTAAATTATAGGTAAGTAAAAGTTACGTTTATAATAATCATAATTAGTAAAAGGAAAATCATTCCAATTTGTGTATGGCTGGTTGTCTAATTCATTTTAGTTTAGCAATACGACAACCACGATGACATGACAATTTGTCTCTTGTCACCAATTAAGGGTGTTCCTTGTTGTTGTTGTTATTGAGGTGAATTCATCTATCTCCAAATGTTTTACTTCAAAAGTGTCTATTTTGCAGTGCTGTGTGACGCGAGGCCCCATCCTGCATGCAAAAAACCCTTGCTAAGTGCTGGACTCTTCTATGACCGACAAAATCTCATTGGAAAACCAAATACAGCGCGCCCCAAAATGCCAATCCACACATTGACAACTTCTCGACGTTGGTCTCGGTTGTCCTGCACTGTATGTGGATTTTAGAGAGTCCAAACTCATTCATTTTGTTGATTTGAGGGACCCATTAATCCAAATTAACAGTCATTGGTGGAACAAATGTTTATAGCAAATAAGCAAGACCAGAAGCAGATAGCGATGGATGTTTGATCTGCTAAGACCAGTTTCTTTCATGTTTTATCTATGTATCTGGAGACTATAGTGCCTGTGAAAAAACTCTTTTCAGTGACAACAAATCTTGCCAAACTGGCCACAAACAACTTGGAAAACTGGCCAAAAATTGGTTTCATTCCAATCGATTGCTGCTGAATGCAAGACACACAGGATGGTGTTTGCATTGAGGGAGATTGGAACCGTAAATGACCAGGTATCCCAGGTTAAATTTCTTGGGGTTCTTGTGGATGAGAGTGCCAAATGGGATTTACACACTGATAACTTGGCTTCAAGACTCAATACAAGTTTGTACCTGCTACGTCAGCTTTCAGATAGGATATCTCGTACGGTACTTAGATCGGCTTACTTTGCATCTTCTCATGCATGGCTCTCTTATGCTGTAGTTGTTTGGGGCCACGCCTCGGGGGCTAAGCGTTTGTTCGGGCTTCAGCTAGGCATACTAACCCTGCCCTCCATGTTTATATTGGAGAATTTGCTGTTTGTGAAAAATAACATGTATCTGTTTTCTGCTCACAAGGACATGCATGCTTACCTTACTAGAGACCGAAAAAGTTTAATAACCTCATATTGTCGTTTGAGAAGGTGCCAGAATGGTCCTGGCTACTGGGCAGTAAAATATTTCAACTGCCCATAAAAATTAAAGCATTGACAGTGGATAGTTTCCGAAAGGAAATTAAGCAAATTTTAATGGTAAATGTTTTTTATTGTGATGAAGAGTATTTTAAGTATTTTAATCAAAATTATTAATTTTTTTTTCTTCTCTCTGTATAGTCTATTTTAGGATGTTGACTGCAAGCTTTTAGTATTAAGTAAATAATGGCATCTGGGCTGAATTTATTTAAATTTAGTTTGTAGACTATTCTATTTTTGAGGTATGTACATTGCTGTTTTGGTGATTGTAAACATGAATAAATTTGAATTGAATTGAATTGAATCTTAATAAAGGTGATAGTGTTTTTATAGGAATAATTGTTGTTATCTGTGTTATTACCTAAATTTATGTTACATTTCTTTTTCATGTCCACTTGTTAATTTCTTCTGTTAAGAAATTTATGTATAAATTGATTATGGAAATATACTTATTTTGGTACTTGTTGCATCCACTTTTTCACACACAATTTCCTCGAAATAAAAATGTAATGTATACAGAAACCTTGTATTTATTGATATTAAAAGTAAGGAAATTAGGAACCATTTTGTTGATACAGTGTAAAATTTTATTTTTATTATTTTTTATTTAAATGTTTCATTAGTTATGAATTTTGAGGAGAGAAAACTTGTTTTAAAACAATACTGGGCTGGTAATTCCTTTGCTCAAATTCGAGACAACATTGTTGCATTGTTTCCTGAACAACCAATATCAGCATGCAGTTCACTTCAGGCGGTGGTTGCTCGTTTTGAGGAAACTGGGAGTATTAAGCCGATATGTTCCTTTGAGCGAAAGCGATGACTTCAAGCTGGTGCGGCTCCAGAGGATGAAAATGTGGCAAAACTTGTTGTTCTTGCTGCAGTAAACAATGATCCTTCCAAGAGTATTCGACAGATTGGCCAAGAAACTAGACTTAGTGGATCGACCATCCATAATTATCTGCAAAAAGAAGGTTTTGAAAGCTACAAAAAAGAGAACCATCAACAACTCGTACTGACCCACCTTTTCCCCCAAATGGAGTTTTGTGAAATCCTAACCGAAAAAATTATTGCAGCCCCAAGATTTGTTAGAAACATTTGTTTCAGGAATGAATGCTAATTTGGATTGACTGGCTCTTCAAATCAACAAAATGATCGGATTTGGGCACTCCAAAACCCACATATAGTGCATGACAATCGGGACCAACGTCGAGCAACTATAACGTGTGGATCGGCATTTTGGGGCGCCATGTTATAGGTCCATTTTTCATTGATTGCAGTTTGAACGCCAACAAATCTGGCAATATGCTTCGCAATGACATTTTGCCTGCTGTAGAAGCCATCCAGCCATTACAACGGGTTTTTTACATGCAAGATGGGGCGTCACACCATCCTCTGTGTCTTGCATTCAGCAGCAATCGATTGGAATAAAACCTATTTTTCGCCAGTTTTTCAAGTTGTTTGTGGCCAGTTTGGCAAGATTTGTTGTCACTGAAAAGAGTTTTTTTCACAGGCACTATAGTCTCCAGATACATAGATAAAACATGAAAGAAACTGGTCTTAGCAGATCAAACATCCATCGCTATCTGCTTACTGGTCTTGCTTATTTGCTATAAACATTTGTTACACCAATGAATGTTAATTTGGATTAATGGGTCCCTCAAATCAACAAAATGAATGAGTTTTGACTCTCTAAAATCCACATACAGTGCAGGACAACCGAGACCAACTTCGAGAAGTTGTCAATGTGTGGATTGGCATTTTGGGCCCACTGTATTTGGTTTTCCAATGAGATTTTGTCTGTCATAGAAGAGTCCAGCACTTAGCAAGGGTTTTTTACATGCAGGATGGGGCCTCGCGTCACACAGCACTGCAAAATAGACACTTTTGAAGTAAAACATTTGGAGATAGATGAATTCACCTCAATAACAACAACAACGAACCCCCTTAATTGGTGACAAGACTGACAAGAGACAAATTGTCATGTCATCGTGGTTGTCGTATTGCTAAACTAAAATGAATTAGACAACCAGCCATACACAAATTGGAATGATTTTCCTTTTACTAATTATGATAATTATAAACGTAACTTTTACTTACCTATAATTTAAGAACATTATCGTCAGGTTTTCAGTTAATTTTCTCTGCATAATCACGTTAATTACTACATGATAGTCCCTCAAAATAAATAAGAAAGGAAAATCGGCTCTGAATCTGACATATGAAATTATTATGTTGGCGACACTGCACATGCATGGTGGGGGTGACGCGCCAAATTCAAATTTTTGCACTTTTCGAGGCGTTTTTCCAAAAAATAGCCAAAACTGTGGTATTGAAAAAATTACAGGATGATAACTGACTATAAACTCTACAACTTTACTCTTAAAAGTTTTTCAATCAAATCAACAGTACAGGCGCAAAAAAATAAAAACCGATTTCCCATGTTAATCTCCTATGTCCAGGGTTCTGCTGGACACCCGGTATATGTATAATGCTGAACATTATGATTCTTCTATAATCTTTAGAGAATAATGAAAAGTTAATGATTTTTAGGTATGGTATGCTGCAGTCACGCAATGTTTCTTTTCGCTCAACGTTGGATTTGGATCAATTATAATGTATTCTTCTTATAATCCATTTCGTCATAAGATAAACAGGTAAGTCTACAGATCTAGGTGTATTTTAAAAAACTGCTTATAATAATTCAGTTATCCGAAACGACTGATTTCATTTTCTGGCACCTTACCATAAGTTCCACTGTCAGTTTAGATGTTGTTTTGCAATTTGATAAAACTGACTTTTTTTAGTTAACTGTTTTGTGACTAACCTATATCTTAGAAGGAAAAGAATAAGAAGATACCTATATTTGTGAAAGAAAATGCCTAAGTTTAGGGTGTCCTAAAAGGAACTTTTCATTCCTTTAAAAATAAGTATATTGGTTGATACTTTATCTCACTCAAATACGAATTATTTCACTATTACTATTGAAACTAAACATAATATGGAAAGTTCACAAGACGAGTAACGAATTATCCATGACTTACCTAATTATTATTATTTTTTGGTCGATTATCAGAGAAGTGTCTTACTTTAAACACTTGACTCTTAGATGTTACAGGAGTTTTTTAAGACAAAGACTCACTTTTGTAACATCTATCACAGTATTTGGCGGCCAAGTTAGATGAGAAAATAATAAAACACACACACACTTCAAACTTGCTAAATTTGTGACGTGCAGTCGTAAAGAGTCTATTGCTTTCATATAAATTATTAGTGACAACAAAGTTATTTTCTTTTGGAGTATCGAACTATGTTAAAGAGTAGGTTGACGACCATACAAACATTTTACAATAGGGGTTTAAGATAATTTATTAATATATCCACATTTTTAGAGACGCTCTAATTGTGACTACTCTTGATACGTTCACCTCTCTTCTATCTGGTGTAACAATTTTTGGAATATTGGGAAACTTAGCTGCGGAAATGGGTTTGTCACCGCATGAGGTGGTGTCATCAGGAGGTACTGGTCTTGCGTTTATCTCATATCCTGAAGCCATTGCAAAATTTAATAATGTACCTTGGGTAAGCAAAAAGCATATTTGAAGTGTTAATTATTAAATAAAAAGCTTGGTAATGGCAACTAAACAATATAATACTGAACAAAAATATGACACAAAATGAAAAAGAGAAATGAAACGTTCCATTTCCAAACGACTATAATACACGTATTACCCATTCACTTATTTTTGTTATCTAGTTACCTTTAAAACCTTCATTTTTTTTTATACCCATCTCCTTTTAGCACACGTTGTGAAGATACGACAAAAGTGTCAAAGTCAAATTTCCAACGCCTACTTGACGACAATAATAAGTGAGTGGCTTATAAGTGCGGAACTGTCATTTATTCATGGCTACTGACTATAGCACCTATATCTTGATGTGGTTCTGCAATGAAGAAAATATATTTACTAACCTGAACTAAGTAGAATTTAATTTTATAATTTCAAATTAGACAACGTTTCAACTATATATTTGGTCTTTTGGTTTGACAAAATATAAATGCGATTTACTAACTGTTTATGTTCTGTGTGAGCCACTAAAAAGGACGGCTATATCTGGAAATCTGATGCGGTAATTTAATTTCTTTTTTAATTAGTTTTCTTAAACGAACACTAGAGGGGGCAACAGTTATTCAAAACTAAGAAATGCCTGTTTTAATTAAATTTTAAATGTTGACCTTACCTAAAAGTATTATGACTATGAAGGCTTTCACGGCCGGTCAAAATACTATCTGAAGTGTTTTCTGGGCGTTGCACGGTGACTGATTCTACTGTCGTGAGCTCCGTGGTATCTATTCCCTGCCGTCACGCTGCAATTGAGGGACTGGGGTAGGAGTAGTGGTGGCGCGGGTTTGGCGCACTTGAAATAAACTGTTCAACTTAAAGTTCGGCACAAACAATTTTTCGTGTCATTTTCAATCAGCTGTAACTTTTTAAGCAATGAATTATTTTAAGTATAATTAGCACGGTCTGAAACCTCATTTCCTCTAGATTAAGGAAGCGGATAATCTTGAAAAGAACCGACTTTCTCTTTATTATATAGGGTGTGAAACAAAGTGATGCAAAAATTTCAAAATTTTGATGTTCTGCCATTTTGCAATAAGCTATTTTTTCTTCATCGTTTGCAGGTGAGGAGTATCTAGTAACATCCATATCTCGGGACCTTTTTGTCAGATTTTTTATTGAAGCACTCTGAATTTTTATACAGAGCGAAACGTAAAATGTGTGAAATTCTTGTTGCTGATATTTTTAAATCGTCGTAGTTCGGAAAAGAGGTAAAGATGCTTACCGTGTTTCACTCATTTTTTGTCATATTGTCTGTGGATTGTTACTCATTCAAAAAAATTCAAAATAAGTGCCGTATTTCTAGTATACCAGCATTAAAAAAATATGATACCATTATTGTTGATACTCGTGACTTATAATAGCAATATTAAATAAAATAACCTTTATAGAGGTAAAGGGAAATTGAGTGATGCCGTCACGGATAGCCAACATCAATATTTCAAGACTTTTTTGTAATTTTTTGTTTTTAAGGTATTAGAACTTATACAGAGGAAATCAAAATATTCTTAAAAATTTCGTTATTATTTTTTTTAAATCGCCGTAATTCGCAGACAAGTTGACGGATTATTATTTTTATTCTTTGGATCGACAGCATTATTTACAGATTGTTTCTCAAAAAGAGAGTTTTGCAAAAGTGATTACTGAATTACAGGTACGGACTTGACAAAATTAGTATACGGGGTAAATCATAATGGGTGGCCGAAAATGAAATCTCATATGCTTTGGTCGATTTTCAGGGTGTTCTGTCATACAGTTGTGTTACCTATCCAGGTTCGTTAAAAAGTTACAGGGTGTTGAAATTAGAATTTCAAAATGCATATGTATTGATTATTCCGAAAGCGTAAGAGATATTTTATTGAAATTTTGTACGTTTTGACTGTTATATAAGGCGCACTTTTTGCAGTATAGAGCACATAGACATATATTATTTGAAAAAAAGTTGGACGTCACTGGTTTTTCAAAAAGTAAAATTTAGTTTTTGAATGCCCATAAAATACTAGTGGTTTGCAACATAATTCAAGCCATAATAATCAAATATTTTAGATTTTTCATCAAAATGAAATTATTCGCGGCTTACTAACATACTGTTACGATTCGCAGCAACGCCGCATGGGAGGCGGGGCAACGCATGGGAGCGTGTTGGTTGGTGGAGCTTCGCGACCTATCCGCGCTGCGTCACGGCTGACACGAGTGATTTATTGCTCGGCTGGTTTAATCTAGAAGGCAGTTGTTTACAACCGTTTTTTTTATGTGAGATTATTCAAGAATTCTTATAAAGAACTTTCTAGGTTTTTCTGTAATTTTAAGATTGTATATAAAAGGCGCATAGAGCGGCGGTTAAGTAGTAGTCGTATTTTAGTCGAGCTATAAGTAAGCAAAAGTTACGAAGCGATATTAGAAGGCTATAAAGTGTTAAGTAATGAGTTATTCAGTAGTCGTGTGTAATTGTGGAAATAAATAAATAGTGTTTTCGTGTTAAATCGTTATACTGGAATTATTAAACCCCGAGTTCGCAACAATTGGTGTCAGAAGTGGGATTCCAGTGGGAATTTGAGGACTAATATTGCTGAACTGTAAGTGAGTGCTTTATTGCCGGACATTACGTGTTTATGCCAGTGACTAGAAGCCAGTATCAAGCGATGGAGGATCAATTTGCCACCCTGCTCTCGCTTATGCAAGAACAGAAGGAAGAGCAGAAAAAAACATTATCTTGAACAGGAAAGACGTTATAACGAACAAAAAGAGGAACAAGAAAAACGTGATCAAGTACAGGAGCGACGTTATCAACAACAGAAGGAAGAACAGGAACGGTTCAAAGAAGAATTAGTGACCCATCTCGCAGCTAGGGAGCAACAGTTGGAAGAAAGAATAATGCAATCCGTTAACGAATCCGTTAACGGCGTTAACGAAGGACTAGAAGCTGTCAACCAGAGGGTTCTCGAGCTAGAAAAGAAATTCCGGGAACAACTTGAGGACGACAACGTGTCTACAGAGAGTTTTAGCACAGCCAACGCTAAAATTAAGCCTCCCGATTATGACGGTACTACGGCCTGGGAAATTTATAAAACCCAATTTGAGGCAGCTGCGAAAGCTAATGGCTGGTCCGAGCCCCAAAAAGCTACATCACTAGTGGTAGCACTTCGTGGAAAAGCAGCTGGATTATTCCAATCTCTGTCGGCAGCGGATCAAAGTAATTATGCCGTTTTAGTACACACTCTGCAACTACGATTTGGAAATGAGCACAAAGAAACCGTGTTCCAGGACCAGCTGAGGATGAGACAGCAAAAGTCAGGTGAATCCTTACAAGAATTTGAGGCGGACATAGACAGACTCATTCACCTGGCATATCCATCGGCCCCTGAATCTTTTCAAATGCAATTTGCCGCCGAAAGGTTCATTGAGGGAGTTCGCGATAGTGACATGAGATACCACTTACGTCTAGTAAGGCCCAAGGATATCAGCGAGGCACTAGTTCGGACCCTGGAATTGGAGGCGTCACGAGTGTCATCTAGTTCATCTCCACGTGTAAGAATGGCAACTTGCAATGAAGAGGCGAATACGTCTGTGGCTGAATCCATGGCCAGTTTACATAAAGCGATGAAGGATATGGCAGTCAATATGCAAGCCCTGTTAGAAAGAACTCTTCGATCAACAGACAATCGGGGCATAAAATGTTTTAACTGCGGCAGACTTGGTCACATCAAGAGTAATTGCCGTAATAGAGCAAGAAGTCCGTCGCCGTCGTTTAGAAGACCAAGCGGCGACCAAGACCGCCCTAGGTCCCAGGAAAACTAATTCCGGTCAATGCAAGGGGGCAATTGACCGGGGCCGCTAAGACCCCCAGGATATTTAAAGTCAATAATTTGGGTGGCAAAAGTCTCACAGTGGCCGGACGCATTAAGGAACAGAAGATCCAGATTACCATCGATACAGGAGCAGATGTGACCATTGTAAGGCCAGACAAGCTTGTCGGATATACCATACAACCATTGCCCAACCCTACTATGTTAAAATCAGTTGATAGACGGAGAAGTCGATGTCACCATCATTATTGGAGAAAGACTCGAAGTTCGGCATAAAGTGTTGGTTGCCAGGATCAAAGACGAGTTTATTTTGGGAATGGATCTCATCAGGAAACATGGATTCTCCTATGATCACAAACGGAATATTCTCACATTTGGAGATGAGGAGTTTGCATTAACCAATGGAAATGTGGAAACTAGTGTCCGTCTACTGGTGGTAGAAGATGTGAAAATTCCTCCAAATTCAGAACAAATTATCACAGTGACTTCTGAAAATGATCCTGGGTGGTCCATAGGACTTATAGAACCGAACCTGGATTTGACGACTGAAATCATGGTAGCCCGAACTTTGACCGACACGAAGAAGACTATGCCAGTACGAGTTGCCAATATTGGAGAAAGGACCATCAAGCTCAAAGAAGGAACAGTTCTTGCCAATTATGAGCCTGTACAATGGGTATGCAATTGTGTCGAAGCAGAGACATCCAAAATTAAATCTTCTAGCCAAGCTTCCCCAGAAGTTATTGATGCTTTTAAGCGACAGTGGAGTCACCTGTCAAAGGAACAACTTCAGTCTGCTATAAAATTTGCTATGGATGAATCTGATATGTTTACCTTCAAGAACAACGACAGTAAAAACCGATTTAGTTGTCCATAAGATCAACACAGGAGATGCCCAGCCAATACGACAACATCCACGAAGGGTCCCTCTGGCTAAACAACAGGAAGTTAACAGTTTGCTGAATGAAATGTTAAAGGAGGGCGTCATAGAAGAATCATCTAGTCCATGGTCGTCGCCTGTGGTTCTTGTTAAGAAGAAAGATGGTTCAACGCGGTTCTGTGCTGACTACAGGAAACTTAATGATGTAACCAAGAAAGACAGCTACCCATTGCCACGTATAGACGACACCTTAGCAACTTTATCGGGATCAAAGTGGTTTTCCACTCTAGATTTAAAAAGTGGGTACTGGCAAGTAAAGATTGCTCCCGAAGACAAAGAAAAGACTGCATTTTCTACTGGTTCTGGACTATACCAATTCACTGTTATGCCTTTTGGATTGTGCAATGCTCCATCAACTTTCGAGCGACTAATGGAACTTGTCTTGAGGGGGCTTACCCTATAAAAGACGGACTCTTTATTTTGGACACGGATGCAAGTAACTATGGTCTAGGTGCAGTACTCTCTCAAAGACAAAATGGGGAAGAGAAGGTCATTGAGTACTACAGTAAGACTTTAAGTAAGCCAGAAAGAAACTATTGCGTCACTAGAAAGGAACTGTTGGCCATCGTTAAAGCAGTCGAACATTACCATCGCTACTTATATGGAAAAAGGTTCCTGATTAGAACTGACCATGGAGCCTTGAAATGGCTATTACAGATGAAAAACTCTGAAGGCCAAATAGCCAGATGGATCGAGCGCTTGCAGCAGTACGATTTCCAAATTGAGCATCGACCAGGGAGGTCTCACGGAAATGCGGATGCATTGTCTAGGCGGCCGTGTAAAGTGGATTGTCGGCATTGTCAAAGAACTGAGCAGCGTGAGGGACTTCCTTCTGTAAGGAGAACGTCGGTAGAAATAAACGATGGCTGGACCACAAAGACGCTTCGAGAAGAACAAATGAACGATCCAGATATTGGACCCATCCTCTCTGCAAAGACTGACGACAAGAGACCAGAATGGCAAGAAATCGCTGGTAAAAGTCAAAACCTGAAGGCGCTATGGGCCCAGTGGCACTCTCTTAAAATAGAAAATGGACTACTGAAGAGAGCGTGGGAGAGTCCGGATGGCAAGTCCGTAGTCAGTCAGTTGGTTGTTCCTGATAGCAGAAAATCACATGTACTACAGGAAATGCACAAAGGAACAAGTGGAGGTCATTTTGGGGTCAATAAAACCTTGGCCAAAATTAAAGAGCGGTTCTACTGGGTGAATTATCATGAAGACGTCGAATCTTGGTGCCGCAAGTGCAAAGTTTATTGTGCCACAAAAGGACCTCGAACAAGATTACGCGGCCGAATGGTGCAGTACACTGTAGGTGCTCCATTCGAGAGGGTAGCAATTGATGTCGCGGGACCGTTTCCTCAGACTGAGTCGGGCAATAAATACATCTTGGTCATGGATTACTTCACTAAATGGCCTGAAGCATACGCCCTACCTAATCAAGAAGCAACGACTGTGGCAACGGTGCTAGTAAATGAAATGTTCTGCAGATTTGGGGTCCCTCTCGAACTTCATTCTGATCAGGGCCGAAATTTTGAATCGGCTGTTTTCCAGAAGGTCATGGAACTTCACGGAATTCGCAAGACCAGGACAACTCCTTTGCATCCACAGTCGGATGGGATGGTAGAGAGGTTTAATCGGACCATGGAACATTACCTGTCTAAAATGGTGGCAGATCATCAGCGTGATTGGGACCAACATCTACCTCTCATGTTGATGGCATACCGAAGCTCTACGCATGAAGCCACTGGTTATACTCCGGCGAAAGTGATGTTCGGAAGGGAAATGAGGCTTCCTACAGATTTGATGTATGGAACACCAGAAAAAGACTCATTCAACTCTGAGAATTTTGTGGAGGAGCTTAAGGAGAGGCTGGACAATGTTCATGAACAAGTCAGGAATAAACTGCGGATATCCAGTGATCGAGCCAAAGCAAGATATGACTTACTAGCTAACTCCCGCGGCTTCCAGGATGGTGATTTGGTGTGGTTATACAATCCGAGGCGAAAGGTGGGGAAGTCGCCCAAACTTAGCCAAAATTGGGAAGGACCTTATACAATTATAAAGAAGATTAATGATGTGGTGTATAGGATCCAGCGGACCCCTAGGTCAAAGATGAAGGTCGTTCATTTGGATCGATTAGCACGATACCATGGAACTCTATCTGTTCGGGACGAACAGCCTTAGGAGGAGAGCAATGTTACGATTCGCAGCAACGCCGCATGGGAGGCGGGGCAACGCATGGGAGCGTGTTGGTTGGTGGAGCTTCGCGACCTATCCGCGCTGCGTCACGGCTGACACGAGTGATTTATTGCTCGGCTGGTTTAATCTAGAAGGCAGTTGTTTACAACCGTTTTTTTTATGTGAAATTATTCAAGAATTCTTATAAAAAACTTTCTAGGTTTTTCTGTAATTTTAGGATTGTATATAAAAGGCGCATAGAGCGGCGGTTAAGTAGTAGTCGTATTTTAGTCGAGCTATAAGTAAGCTAAAGTTACGAAGCGATATTAGAAGGCTATAAAGTGTTAAGTAATGAGTTATTCAGTAGTCGTGTGTAATTGTGGAAATAAATAAATAGTGTTTTCGTGTTAAATCGTTACACTGGAATTATTGAACCCCGAGTTCGCAACAATACATTACAATGGTTTTTATTTATATACTCGAAAACGGTGCGTCGTACTAAAAAAACCGAAGAGGGCACTTTTCTTTACAGTAGAATGGGTATTAAAAAACGAAGTTTCGAATGTAAATTGTCGTGCTGGTAACCGCGCCACTGGCGGAAATAAAAATAAATTTTTATTGCAAAATGTGCGGCTTTCAAAGCAGTCAAAACGTACAAAATTTCAATCAAATATCTCTTACGCTTTCGGAATAATCAACACATATGCATTTTGAAATTCTAATTTCAACACACATATGCATTTTGAAGTTCTAATTTCAACACCCTTAACGTAACTTTTTATCGAAGCTCGATAGGTAACACAATTGTATGACAGAACACCCTTAAAATCGACCAAAGAATATGACATTTCATTTTCGACCACCCATTATTATTCACTTCGTATACTAATTTTGTTAAGTCCGTACCTGTAATTCAGCAATCACTTTTGGAAAACTCCCTTGTTGAGAAATAGTTTGTAGATAATGCTGTCGATCCAAAGAATAAAAGTAATAATCCGTTCTCTTGTCCGCGAATTACGACGATTTAAAAAAAATACTAACGAAATTTTTAAGAATATTTTGATCCCTCTGTATAAGTTCTAAAACATTAAAAACAAAAAATGACGATCTAGAGATATTGATGTTGGCTATCTACGGAGGGCATCACTCAATTTCCCTTTACATCTAGATAGATTATTTTATTTAATATTGCTATCATAAGTCACGAGTAGCAACAATAATGTTATCATATTTTTTGAAAGCACGTATACTAGAAAAAACGGTACTTATTTTTAAATTCTTTGAATAAGTAACAATCTACAGACAATGTGTCAACAAGTGAGGAAACAAAGTAAGATTCTTTACCACCTTTTCGAACTACGACAATTTAAAAATATCAGCAACAAGAATTTCACACATCTTACGTTTTGCTCTGTATAAAAATTCAGAGTGCTTTAAAAAAAAATCTGGCGAAAAGGTCCGGAGATATGGATGTTGGCTTACCCCTGACCTGAAAACGATAAGGAAAAATTAGTTTATTGCGAAATGGCAGATCATAAAAATTTTGAAATTTTTGCATCACTTTGTTTCACACCCTATTTAATAAAAAAAATATCGGGTTTTTTTTTCAATGTTATCCGCTTCCATAATCTAGAGGAAATGAGGTTTCAGACCGTGTAAATTGTATTTAAAACAGTTCATTGCTTAAAAGGTTACACCTAATTGAAAATGACACAAAAAATTGCTTGTGCCGAACTTAAAGTTGAGCAGATTATATCGTAGAAAGCCTGACGAAGTATGACGAAGAACTAGTCAAGCAAGCGGGATTTACAACAGGATCGAACAATCTCTCCTCCGTAAAAGGATCCGTGAGATCCGTATAGATCTTGCATCTAATGATAAAAAAACTTATATTTGTCAGTTTAGAACTAGCTAAAAGCTTGCATTGGAGCAACTGGGAAAAGCCTGAATGGAAAATTGCAGGCCAAGCCGTCGCAAAGAACCGACAAAGGAAGGAATTTGACGCCCTAAGTGCCACGAACAATTCACCGGACACAATAAACCTCACATCCGCAGAGAGTCAACGCAAGGCTTTAGTCAATTTGACCGACAAAATTCTGTCAACAGACGAGCAAAGCGTTCTGAACCATAAAACAGAGCTAAAATAGAACGTCAGCTCGCGTGTTAAAAATTTGGTTCGCTTTACAGCGCCATCTCTCGGGAAGGAATAAAAGCTTAAGATTGAAGCTAGGGTCGAGAGATGGCGCGCTTAACTAATCCTCAGTAGATTCCTAATAATTTTGTTAGTTCATTCATACGTCGCTAGATGGCAGAGAATTGATAAATTTAAATATTTGCCGCCATTGTCTAATACTATCAAGGGCCAATATACGAAAATCTCAAATCGGATGATATCTTAGTTTGCCAGGTTCCTACTTACGGCACGCGTTTAACAAAGAGCATTCAATAATTATATGTATTATCACCTAAAAGAATTATATGCTCGTTGGTGTTTAGTAAGTAGTTGCTTGACAAACCAAAATGTCGAGTGACTTGAGATTTGTTTATAAATTCGCGCCAGTTAGTATTCAGTTAGTTCAGGTGGCTTTAAACGGATTATATTTATTAAATTGAAGTACACGGTAGGAAGTATATGGTAGGAAAATGCATTAAAACATCACCTATTACAAACCAATCTTCAATAAAGCAATAAATATTTTTCACAGGTACCTAAGTTTATGTCTGCAACATTTTGCCCTATGAGGGCTTTAAAGGCTATAGTGAATAAAATATTATTATATACATAATATTTCAAAAAATCAGTAATTTATTCCCAGCAATTGGTGTTTAGTGAACATACTGGAAAGTTATTATATACTTTATGACATTCCATTGTGAACATCCTCTCACTTCCGACAAGACTTTATTTTTGTGACCGTATTTTTGTGGATTGGGAAATTGATGTTTCGGTTCAGGAGTTCCCCAACACGTAGAAACGCAACACCTAATTGTAGACGGCATTTCAACAATCTGAAATATCATACAATCAGCTTATGTTTGTAATCTATACAAAAGGTTTACTTTTACAATATAAAGAATATTAATATAACAATAGTCAATATATGTACTATGTGACAACCGCCGCTCCCAACAAGATTTGTCCTTCGCCAAATTATGTAGATACCTAATAAAATATGGAATATTATTAAGGAAATTTTGTGCGCGAGTGATGATAGCGGTACTTTATATTTATGTTCTTTATACTGTATAGTTATTCGTACGAGATTGTGGAAAAATTTAATTTTATATACTACGTACGGCACTTTTTTTCTATTAGAAAAAATCGTATTAGGTACCCAATCTATGACCAATCCTGGCCGCGTACGAGCAAAATGTATTAACCCAGTAATAAGTAATTTATAGCTTACCTTAAATATTTTTAAACGCAGCACAACACCAACTCACTTTTTATCACTTTTATATACTCTATTTAACTTTATCGCCTTAAAAACCTACAATACTTCAAAAATTTTAATTTCCAAAGCTTCAAATTTTGACAGTTCGGTAGCCATTTGGCCGTCGGGAATGGACGAAATTCATGGGGACGCAACCCAACAAACGCCGGCCGAGCGCCATCTTATGTGTTGGAATAAAAGCAAATTGCAAACCAAGTCGGGTAATAAGAGTGGATAGGGCCTGGTTCTGAATAAGGGAGGAAATTTTGCAATAATACCATCCAGGATACCTGTGGTAGACATCATAGTAAACGTGGAGAGTGAAATCCGGTAGCTGCCAATTCAGACGGCTGAACAGATAAGAATGGAGACGTCACGAATTCTGCAATACGCAAAACCACCAAAAAGTAATTTCACGTTTGCAGCACTAAAAGCTAACTCGTGATCCAAGCGCCCTGATTATGAGGACCACCAATAATTTAATCAAGGACGTGGCATCGGAAGAAATGACTAGGCTTAGAAAATCAGAAGCCTTATACCGCCGTATGTACGTTGGCCAAAGGTCCACACAAACCGAATTTGCGACTGAGACCCATCGTGAGCACCACAGGAAGCGTGACCTACGAAATCGCAAAACACCTCACAAAACTGCTGCAACCTAAAATAGGAAATACTGAGAGTTTTATAAAAGAGTGCACTCCTTTCGTAGAAAAACTGTATTATTTGACTCTTTCTGCAGCAAAAATTCTCGTTAATTTCGATGTTGTTTCACTCTTCACGCTGGTACCCATTAGGGAAGCCTTGGAACATATTAACCAGGAATTTGTACATGATATTGCCAAGTTGTTTCAACACTGCCTAACCACTACACATTTTCAATGGATAGAAGAATTCTACGAACAAACTAACGCCTATCGTTTTTGGATGTTTTACTATCAATAAGGCCTAATGGGAAGCTGCGCACACCGTTTATAGTAAACCGCACAGATTGACTGATGCCTCAATAACGGAACACATTATCATTCCAGACAGAAAAGAGGAGTCACAAAAACTCTGCCTGTGAGAGCCAAGAGAATTTGTGAGCCGGCTGAATTGGAAGAGGAAATGAAACGTAATCTGGAAAGAGCCTTTGGTTGGAATGGATACAACAAGCACGAGTTCGCTAGGTCTGTTCGTCGAAGATTTGTAAAGCGCCAGGAAAGAACAACGGGAGAAGACGTAGTAAAGCGCGGATGAACTAGTCTATAATACATCCACAAAGTAACCTACAGGATCGGCAGACTACTAGAAAAGCATAATGTTAAAGTTATCTTTAAACCCACTCGTACAATGCAACAGAGCTTGAGATCGGCCAAAGACCGCAGAGTTCCCCTCTCGGCACCTGGACTTTACCGAGTTCCATGCGGCTGTGGCTATGTATACATTGGCAATGTCAACATGAGGATTGCAGAACATAAGAAGAATTGCAGGCTGGGAGAAACACGAAAGTTAGCAATAGAAGAGAACGCTCTCTCCGAAGTTCACGACATCCTTTTCAACAAGATGGATATCTTATATCAATAGCAGCGTTTTTATACGAAACTGACGAGAGAGGCCATTGAGATCTTTAAACACGACAACAATTTCATCAGGCAGAAGGAAATTATGTTTCTAAATGCAGACTAGAAGCAAGTTCTACGACATACTTCAAGTGCGCCGAAACCCCGCGCCACCACTACCCCCACTTCAGTCACTCCACTGCAGCGCGACGCCGCAGCCGGGGGAATACCACGGAGCTCAGGCTCACCACAGTCGAATCAGTCAACGTCGGGAAGCACTGAAGTTCACTTCGCCCATTGCCTCATCGTCTTTGAGAATGTCTGCCGCAGAGAAGAAATTTCATTGGACCATGGCTTCAGAGCCCGAAACATACTTCAGATTGTAATCTGACCGGCCGTGAAGCTCTTCGCAGTTTTACTGATAGTTGTAAAAGTCGTCCCAAGAGAGCTAGCACCGCTTAGAGGGTGAAACCTGAAGATGTTTTTTTATTGATATAATCCAAACGGTGTCAGATAACGTCACCAAATTTTGTACCTTCAGTTAGATTTTTTAGCTTAAATTTTAACGAAATTTAAAAATTCTGCTTTGTGTGTGTGTGTGTGTGTGTTTACCAGGACCGGTTTGGGTATTTTCTGAACTAACTTTTTTAATTTAAGCTTTTTCTACAATTGGAACAAAGGGGCTAAAAAGACATCGTTTTCCGGGTTAAAAAAACATGCTCTTGGTCCACTTCTTACTCAAAAACCGTGCATTCTTAAGAAGTGGACGAAGAGCATCCTTGGTTTTGAGCTCTTGAGTTTAAAACTACAGAAGAACTTATTAAGAAGAAGGTTAAGGCCAAAAAATAAACTAAGCTGATCTTGGTTAACACACTTCTGCACAAAACTTTTTATTTTGTTAAAATTTTCCAATTCCGCTTAAAAACATCTCCAGGCTCCACCTTTTAATTCAGACAATAACTCTTAGAACATGTTTATATTAAGTTTTTTGACTATTTTTGAGTTTTAGCACTAGGCATAGTGCTAAACACTCTATGACCGGGCATAAAACATATATATATATATATATTTAATAGTAATTTATTGTTGAAAACATTAACATAAACTGGTGAGACATAATAGTTATTTATGTATTAAGAGTGAAAAGTACAACGTTTTTGCTCGGAGAGTGAAAACTCCGCTTCGCGTCGAGCGGCAATCACTCGAGAGCAAAAAAGTTACTTTTTGCTCGTAATGCACAAAACGTTTTTTCTGCAAACGATCAATTTCAAATAATGTGAATCACAACTGAGCATAACTGAAGACACAATCTGAAATTTTAAATCAAAGTGACAATGACGTTTTTAATAATTGGTTGAGTGGTGGTAGTTGCTATTGACAGCAAACGAACATAGTATATTGTTTCATAAGGAGCGAAAGTGTCACTTTTCTGGCGAGGCTGAGCAGTTTGCAGCAACACGGACGCGCCAGGAAAGTCACTTTAGCTCCGAATAAAACATATTATTTTTTCTCCAAACCTTTGAATTATATTGTAATTAGTACTAATAGACATGTAGATAATCTTACCAGCGGCAGGTAAAGAATTTTCCTGCCGCCCGTCGCCGGCAGGTAAAGTGACAGCCACCAATGTCAAATCCTCTTTCAATCATCGAAAACGTATGGTAATACCCATAGGTACCATACATTGCGTTTCGATATTAAATTGCTACTACAATACTTATTTTCATAAAAATATTTGTTACCTTATTGGACTTTTCTGGTAATAATTCTAAAAAAGATTCAACTCAAAACATAGAAAGTGAAATGAAACCAGCGCCTATGTATTGTCGGTTTAGATCAAGCAGGCGTACGGAGTCAATGCAGCCAATGAGCAGTCACTTCCGAGTAACGAGGGTAGTCAGTTGAAGTTGTTCATGATGATTTTATATTGTTTTTAGATGCTTAAATATACCATTTTTGGTTCCAATAAATTAACTATAGGTTATATTCGATGTGTTATAGCGATAGCAAAGCTAAAAGTATGCCACATAATTCAAAAGCAAGTGAAAACATTTTATTTAATGTCATTCTATGAGTAAAGTACATGACTGATTGACGTGGTCAAATTACGCGCTTTCAAAAATATCATCAGCGTGTCTGTGTATATTTAAATATTTGTAATTAGATAAGCTATGTTTTTACGTATATCCTACGTGTTTTCAAGAAAACAAGAAGGTCTTTATGTGAACAATAATATTCAATCAAATATCAATAATAGTGTGTATGGGACATTCCTCCAATATGAAAGTAAGCGCGGTTATGCGTAGAAACCTTAAAGTCTTCCGTAGCGCGATGTGTAGAGCGACTGACTTTTATCGTGGCGGTCCAGGTTCGAATCAGTTTCAAACTGGCTTATTTTTATTAACTATAATTTTATTATTCTCCGTTTATTTTATTGCTATTGTTTAATTAATTATTGTCATCATCTCTCTATAATATTCTATTCAATAAAAAATTAAATAATTTTTTTAACTGCTGTAAAGGAATTATAGGTAATTGCTTTACGCACAAATAAATCGAAACTATTAGTTTCCATGGCTGAATTCTGAAACAATAATAAGTTTACTTCCAGAGAGGCGCGTGCTAATTTATTATTTTATTATAAATAAATATAAGTAAGTATAAACTTCGCATATCGCATCGCAATGTTCTTGAGCGGCAGTAAAAGACTTTACCTGCCGGCGACGAGCGGCAGGAAAAAACTTTACCTGCCGCCGGGATGACACTAAGGAAATTAAGTGTTTTACCTTCGTCTGTTGTGTCAAATAAAGTAGCAATTTAATGACGTTTGGAGAAAAAATCTTTTTTGCTTGCTGTCCTGGGCAACGCGCGGAAAAGTAAACTCACATTCTGATCCTCAAAAAAGGTTAGGTTTTCGTTTGTCTAATGAAAGCGTAAAATGCGTCATTATTTGACGTTTGTAGAAAAAAGTTTTTATAAACCCCAGGCATCAGCATATGTTTATGCCTTCGGGTGATTTCGGGAACCCTCAGGCCCAAGGCCTTGGGCTTTCCTAAGCTCGTCGCCCTTAGGGCAGAAAAGTCCACTTAATGCCCTTGAAACATAACTAACTAATTTTGCAGCTATTCGCCATATTATTTTTCTTCATGCTGTTTGTGCTGGGAGTTGGTAGCTTGGTAGCACTGCAGAACTGCCTCAACACAGTGATTAAGGATGCGTTTCCTCTTATACCTTACTGGATTATATCGCTTGTTACTGCCTCAGCGATGTTTCTAATCGGACTTATATACGTCACACCCGTAAGTTCAAACTTACAATCTCAAGTTGGCTGTTACAGTATTCATCAACATATAACTTTTAGGGAGGACAATATATGCTAGATCTAGTTGACCACTTCGGAGGAACTTTCATCATATTTGTGTTTGCCATCCTTGAGGTGTACGCTGTGGTTTATTTATATGGTAAGGACAATAATCGTGTTGAGGCTAATTGCAGCAATTAAAGCAACGAGTTCTTGATGTTACAGGTTTACAAAACTTCTGTTTGGATCTCCAATACATGACAGGACATAAACCAGGTCTATACTGGAGGGTGTGTTGGGGGATAGTAATGCCTCTCTTGCTCCTTGTTATCTTTATCTACTTCCTTGCCACCCTTCCAACCTTGACATATGGCATTGAAGATCTTCCGTATCCTGATGGCATTTTGGGTGAGTAATCAGCATGACATTTACTTGACTACAAATCATTGAATCTAATGATTAACCTCATTGGACTAGTTTGTAATAATTTAAGTTTTATTTGTGAAGATGTATATGAAAGAAAATTTTTGCTTTATTTTATTAATATCGTTGGGTATTTCGCCTTTAACAGTTTTGTCAGAGTTAAAACAGCAATATTATGTATAGACACAGTATAAAGAATAAAACATTATATCAGTATCGTCAGTTCGTGTCGGCATTTTTGATATTTCCAAAACTAAAGCGTGCCGCGCCCGGCAATTTTCTCGAGTAGTTACAGGGGGAGAAACACATGCGATGCACTGCCAAAGCATTGCCAAAACCGGGCAAAACCGGTTTGGTGGTGCACCGGCCGGCGGCCGGGCGGACGGGGCAAGGGGAAGGGAGTTTCAATTTTTCGACCAACTGACGCTACTGATATAATGAATTATTCCTTATACTGTGGTATAGAGTTCAAAATACCCGACTAGCACAACATCTAAGGATGCACTGGCAAAACTGTACTAGATGAATTCTGATAGCTCATTATCGGCTAGAATTTTTCACAAAAATTTTATGTTGTCGTTATTTCCCTGCCGATATTAAAATTCAAAGGTGACTTTAAAAATACGAAAATATACAGGGTGTGTTCCATTGAAACAAGTTTGTGTTGAAATGAAACTTTCCATTCATCCTAAATAAATAAATAATTTTTTATTGAAAGAAGGTTTCTCAACCGTCTAATTTTTTTTTTAAATCCTTTTTCCTGGCATGTATAAGGGAGGTGATATGTAGCATCTAAAGGAAATTGGGACACCCTGTATATTAAAAATAAACAATAAGCCTGAAAGATTTAGATATTCTCTACTTACCTATTTCTACATAAACTCAATGCATCATATGATTTACATTGTAGCCTTTGGGTGGTGCATATTGGGAGTGGGAGTATTGCAAGCTATCTTCTGGATTGGATACTATTTAATATGGGACACTGAATATCCGGTAATATGGGTATACACAAGCTGCATAGCAAAGACGCTTATTGGTATTTTTTAGATATTTTCGACTGAAACTTGGGGGCCTAGAGGTAATAAACATACCGAAAAATGGAGGTCGTTTAAACAAGTTGAACTTGAAAGGAAAGGGTCTTTAAATGGAAATTGGTTTGTCAGACAGTTTAGGTTCATATTTTTGGGACGATAATTTTATTAATAAGTCTTAAGTAAATTAGCAGTATTATAATATATTTATTTTCACTAAATACTTGCATCTCTATGACATATATTATTAAACTGATATATTTATGAGAGCCAAGTAAGATTCACATATTTCTTTTGTAGGTATTTCATTATTTATAGCAATAAGACAATCAGACAAAATAAATATTTCAAAATATATTGTGATATTTAGAAACATAGCTAGAGTTTGTAAATCACCTTTTTTTAATTATGAAACCTAATTGTGCTCTCAAAATATAAGTCATGTGTTTCTGTAAGTTGTTGAAATAAAAATAAACAAACTTTTTATTGCAAGTTTTTTTAATACATTTTCTTGCAGATCTGTAGAGAGGTGGAAAAAACATTGAAGAGGGTCAAATTCACCCTATAAGCTAAAAACGAACGACTGAATCCATACGACCTTGTAGAGTTGGTTGCACATGTCCACGTAAATAGTATATTCTTAAATTTAAGATTTCCATGCACACTCATGGGGTGTGAAAAAATCATTAAATATCTTGGAGATAAAATTCACTGTGTTAACTAAAAATAAAGTGTGATTCAGTACAATTCAGTGCCTGTGGATTTGGTTGCACGAGTTCACGTAAATGGAACTTCAACTTCATATTCTCTTATAGACAGGTAGAAGCGTGGAACAACAATTACAATTTTACAACAACCGTTTTATATTTTCTTGGAGACGTGTAGAGGGGGTGAAAAAAGAATTTAATCTGTTGGGCCATGAAACTCACCCTGTTAGCTAAAAGCGAAAGACTGAATCAATACAACCGTGTGGAGTCGCTTCCACGTGTCAACGACACGTAGGACGGTCGAACAACAATTAAATTTATTGGCGTGAGTTTTTAAAATCGAACGACTGAATCAATAAAACCTTGTCAATCTGTTCTAGGTGAAATTCACCCTGT
The DNA here is from genome assembly GCA_951812265.1 of Taphrorychus bicolor. Classification (NCBI taxonomy): domain Eukaryota; kingdom Metazoa; phylum Arthropoda; class Insecta; order Coleoptera; family Curculionidae; genus Taphrorychus; species Taphrorychus bicolor. The sequence continues at coordinate 2,788,590 of OX638298.1, read as the reverse complement.
GAGCTAAAAACGAACGACTTAATCAATACAACTTCTGAATTTGGTTGCACGTGGGTGGACTCGGTTACACGTGTATTCAGTATACAGAGGTATTCATTTAAATCGGGTTTAGTATCAAATTTTCTTGCAGACCCGTAGAGGGGGTGGAGAAAGAATAAACCCTGTTGGGGATAAAATTCACCTTGTTGCCCAAAAACGAAAGACTGAATCAAGTAGAGTTACCTACACGTGTCAACTTGTTCAGTGTCAAATTTCCTTGCGTAGGCGGGAAGTGGAAAGCAATTAAAGTTGTTGCGGTGAAATTCACCCTGTGAGCTAAAAGCTGACGCTTGAAGCAATGCAACGTAATGGATTCGCTTGTACAGGGACATCGTTTTAAGTCGCTCACTCGATTACCAGCTTTTCTGTTACACTTCTTAAAATTTGATACATGTGGTCATATAGCATCTAAGGCCAACCTCGGATCCAGGACTAACGACGTGATTTTGATTCTTTTTAAATTGAAACACACATATTTACTTACGGTCTAATAGAGCTGAAGGACCAAATTACAGAAATATATAACTTCGTATATCTATCTCTAGGCATTTCAAATATACAGAGTGGTAAATTTGTTGAATTTCGAAAATAATTTCAGGTGACTCACTCGATTAGCAGCTTTCCTGTTACACTTTTTAAACATTTGTTACATGGGGGTCATACGGTATCTAAGGCAGACCTCGGATCCAGGGCTAGCGACTTTATTGACTGCTAGGTGTGATAGCTACGACGCTTTTTATGGAAACACTTATACAACCTACAGTTTAATAGAGCTGAAGGAGCAGATAATAGAACTATATAACTAGGTTTGTCAGATACGACTCATTTTGATTCTTTTTAAACTGAAACACACACATTTACCTTCGGTCCAATAGAGCTGAAGGACCAGACTACAGAAATATAATACTTGGTATATCTATATTTAGGCATTTCGATTATACACGGGGGTGGCAAATTTGTTGAATTTCGAATATCATTTTAAGTGGCTCATTCGATTAGCAGTTTTCCTGTTACATTTCTTAAAAATTTGATACATGCGGGTCATATATATAGCATCTAAGACCGACCTCGAATCTAGGACTAACGCCTGGATTGACTGCTCGGTTTGACAGATATGATGCCATCTTGACTTTTTTTTTAATGGAAACGCACATATTTTTACCTACAGTTTAATAGAGCTGAAGGAGCAGATTACAGATATACATATAACTTCGTATATCTATCTCTAGGCATTTCGATTATACAGGGTGGCGAATTTGTTGAATTTCGAATATCAATTTAAGTGGCTCACTAGATTAGCAGTTTTACTCTCATCCTTCTTAAAAACTTGTCTGCGTGTGACTTGTAAAAACATGTCTGTTGTAGATTGACTAGAATATATCTGTCAACTCTGACATAAAGCGAATGAAAATCTAAGAAGACTTTCGGACCGTCACCTGTCGTCAAATTCTTTTATATTAACAGATCTCTGAATAAGAAATGAACAAACCACTCACCAAATGCTCGAAAAGACACTAATTTATTACAATGTTTATGTACAAAAATCACTTTGATTTGTAACCTTGACTTGTAAATGAATGAGATTAATTTATCTAAAAAACTAAACTAAATATGGTCAAACCTGAACAGCATAATGCTCTAAGCTTATTTACTTAACCTTAAACTAAACCATTAAAATATCTAAACGTTAAATAAACAACGTATGTTAAAAAGAGAAATCAATTTGTGAGACGCCACTGCTCGGTATCTGATATTATCAATAAGATAATGTCCAAACGAACGCCGCTGCGTGTTAGTCAACAGGCAATTTAATTTTGAAAGAAATTCAAAACTACTTTAATCCAGTGAAATTACTTTAAAATTGAAGGTTCGTGCTACGTTTGATCAGAACAAATAGGGAAAGAGAGAGTCAATAAATCACAAATCACAGTGAAGCAGCACAACTCTTTGTTCTGAGCATTAATAAATAAATAGGAACATTCTCACCAATCTTCAGGGTTCTGTCCGCCAGCTTATTCTTCAACTGAGTTTGAAAGCAAGCAAAATGTGTAATTGGGCTGTAATTAGATCGAACTATCCTTCTCGAGGGTCCCAGAACTGCACCATAGGCGGGTTTTTGCTTGCTATTCAATCCAAAACACAGCTCCAGGGTCAATTGGCAGGTGCAGAACGGAGCAATAAGCATAGGCGTGCGAATATGCAAATATTTATTTTCCCTGTTGGAGATCATGTCTTCAACAATATCTACATGCGGGCATATGACATCTAACAAGGTGGTAAACTTTTTGAATATCGAAATTCAAATGGAAATCTAGCAGTTAGTATTTTTTTTTTATTTGAGCGTTTAATAACTTCAAACAATTTATCATATCTGGATTTAGAACAATGGTCAAAATTACTTACTACCGTGTCCGGGAATGTGTCTCTGGTTGCATTCCTAGTGAATGCTAGTTTATTTTCTAGTTCTTTAAATTTCCAAACAGTTATCTTAATTTCCAAATTCGAACTGGTCTGTTGAAAGCGCTTCGAGATATTGTTCACTTCATTTACATAAGGGTGCCCCTCCGTTTGTAGACAAATAAATACTTAAAATTATTTGAAACATGCTTTTTGCAACCGGTACCGGGTGACCCAATGTATGACTTTGGTGTAAAAAAATTATAAATTACTTAATGCGTAAATCGGCAATGAAGAATCGCTGGAAAATATTTCGCATAATTATATGTATGCTTTGTGTCTTTTAGCAAATAAGAAGCTACTTCACGGTTGCGACTACTCCAACGTTTATATCTTTATTTAGATCATCTTCAGGACTACAAAATATGCTCAATGAAAAAATCTACAATACACTCAATGCATAAACAAACCATCAAAGACACAATAGATAAAAAAAATTGCATAAAAATACGTTTTAACAGTTAAAAGTAGATTTGGTAATTAACAAATACATATAAACCAGATACGGTAAAACCAGAAACCGTGCATCTGTATGTGTCTATTTTCAACGTGCAGGTCGGTATGCTTAGATGATTAGAAGATTTGCTTACATTAATTCAGTTTGAGAAGTGTGTCACCCAAGCTATGTGTATGTCTTCTACCGGACGTAACGCAAAAATAAAACAATCAATCCACAAACAGACGAGAACGAGACACCAGCCGCCATGAACAAAATAAACGAAGGAATGTAATTGGCTCTGCTCTCACCAGTGGGCTCTGCGGAATCTTTTTTTCTATAATTATTGATAAATGCTACGAGTGTTTGGCGTCCCAATGAACTAAGTAGTAGGTGGATTAGCGGGATGGGGACAAATAACGACAATTCAGCTTTTATCAATTGCCAACGTTTCGACCATATATTGTGGTCTTTATCAAGGCTCTTGATATGCCGAATCAAGGCATATCAAGACCCTGCCGAATCAAGGCACATTTTGCACGTTTTTCAAGGCATGTCTCAATTCTAACCCTTCTAGGTGTCAAGGGGGATGATTTGCGTTCTCAGAAAAATATTAATGGTGTTCCCAGATATGTTGGGAATACAATGGTGCTATTGCGGTTGATTGCAACCCCTATACGTTTTCCACAAAAAAAAAAAAAATTCACTTGTTACACGTTTTTTCAAGGCATGTCCTATTTCTAACTCTCTTAGGTGTCAAGGGGGATGATGCGCGTTCTCAAAAAAATACCAGTGGTGTTACCAAATACGTTGGGAATACAACGGTGCAAATGCGGTTGATGGCCACCCCGGAAAGTTTTCCACAAAAAAATAAAGTTTCCAGCTGTTGCACGTTTTTTCAAGGCATGTCGTAATTCTAATCCTCTTAGGTGCCAAGGGGGATGATGTGCGTTCTCAGAAAAATACCAGTGGTATTCCCAAATATGTTGGGAATACAATGGTGCTATTGCGGTTAATTGCCACCCCTATACGTTTTCCACAAAAAAAATAAAGTTTCCACCTGTTGCACGTTTTTCCAAAGCGTGTCGCATTTCTAACTTTTCTGGGAGTCAAGAGGGATGATGTGCGTTCTCAGGAAAATACTAGTGGTGTTGCCGAATATGTTGGGAATAATGGTGCTATTGCGGTTGATTGCCACCCCTATGCGTTTTCCACAAAAAAATTAAAATTTCCACTTGTTGCACGTTTTTTCCATGCATGTCGTAATTCTAACCCTCTTAGGTGTCAAGGGGGATGATGCGCGTTCTCAGAAAAATACCAGTGGTATTGCCAAATATATTAGGAATACAATGGTGCTATTGCGGTTAATTGCCACCCCTATACGTTTTCCACAAGAATATAAAATTGCCACCTGTTGCACGTTTTTTCAAGGCGTGTCGCATTTCTAACTCTTCTGGGAGTCAAGAGGGATGATGTGCGTTCTCAGGAAAATACTAGTGTTGTTGCCAAATATATTAGGAATACAATGGTGCTATTGCGGTTAATTGCCACCCCTATACGTTTTCCACAAAAAAATTAAAGTTTCCTCTTGTTGCACGTTTTTTCCATGCATGTCGTAATTCTTACCCTCTTAGGTGTCAAGGGGGATGATGCGCGTTCTCAGAAAAATACCGGTGGTATTGCCAAGTATATTAGGAATACAATGGTGCTATTGCGGTTGATTGCCACCCCTATGCGTTTTCCACAAAAAAATAAAGTTTCCACCTGTTGCACGTTTTTTCAAGGCGTGTCGCATTTCTAACCCTTCTGGGAGTCAAGAGGGATGATGTGCGTTCTCAAAAAAATACCAGTGGTGTTCCCAAATATGTTGGGAATACAATGGTGCCATTGCGGTTGATGGCCACCCCTATACGTTTTCCACAAAAAAGTAAAGTTTCCACCTGTTGCATGTTTTTTCAAAGCGTGTCGCATTTCTAACCCTTCTGGGAGTCAAGAGGGATGATGTGCGTTCTCAGGAAAATACTAGTGGTGTTGCCGAATATGTTGGGAATACAATGGTGCTATTGCGGTTGATTGCCACCCCTATACGTTTTACACAAAAAATTAAAGTTTCCACTTGTTGCACGTTTTTTTCCATGCATGTCGTAATTCTAACCCTCTTAGGTGTCAAGGGGGATGATGCGCGTTATCAGAAAAATACCAGTGGTATTGCTAAATACATTGGGAATACAACGGTGCTATTGCGGTTAATTGCCACCCCTATACGTTTTCCACAAGAAAATAAAATTGCCACCTGTTGCACGTTTTTTCTAGGCGTGTCGCATTTCTAACCCTTCTGGGAGTCAAGAGGGATGCTGTGCGTTCTCACAAAAACACCAGTCGTCTTGCCAAATATATTGGTAATGCAACGGTGCTATTGCGGTTGATTGCCACCCCTATACGTTTTTCACAAGAAAATAAAATTGCCACCTGTTGCACGTTTTTTCAAGGCGTGTCGGATTTCTAACCCTTCTGGGAGTCAAGAGGGATGATGTGTGTTCTCAGAAAAATACCAGTCGTCTTGCCAAGTATATTGGAAATGCAATGGTGCTATTGCGGTTGATTGCCACCCCTATGCGTTTTCCACAAAAAAATAAAGTTTCCACCTGTTGCACGTTTTTTCAAGGCGTGTCGCATTTCTAACCCTTCTGGGAGTCAAGAGGGATGATGTGCGTTCTCAGAAAAATACCAGTGGTCTTGCCAAATATATTGGTAATGCAACGGTGCTATTGCGGTTGATTGCCACCCCTATACGTTTTCCACAAGAAAATCAAATTGCCACCTGTTGCACGTTTTTTCAAGGCGTGTCGCATTTCTAACCCTTCTGGGAGTCAAGAGCGATGATGTGCGTTCTCAGAAAAATACCAGTCGTCTTGCCAAATATATTGGAAATACAATGGTGCCATTGCGGTTGATGGCCACCCCTATACGTTTTCCACAAAAAAGTAAAGTTTCCACCTGTTGCATGTTTTTTCAAAGCGTGTCGCAATTCTAACCCTTCTGGGAGTCAAGAGGGATGATGTGCGTTCTCAGGAAAATAATAGTGGTGTTGCCGAATATGTTGGGAATACAATGGTGCTATTGCGGTTGATTGCCACCCCTATACGATTTCCACAGAAAAATCAAATTTTCACCTGTTGCACGTGTTTTCAAGGCATGTCGTAATTCTAAGCCTCTTAGGTGCCAAGGGGGATGATGTGCGTTCTCATAAAAATACCAGTGTTCTTGCCAAATATATTGGGAATACAATGGTGCTATTGCGGTTGATTGCCACCCCTATACGTTTTCCACAAAAAAATTAAAGTTTCCACTTGTTGCACGTTTTTTCCATGCATGTCGTAATTCTAACCCTCTTAGGTGTCAAGGGGGATGATGCGCGTTCTCAGAAAAATACCAGTGGTGTTGCCAAATATATTGGAAATACAATGGTGCTATTGCGGTTAATTGCCAACCCTATACGTTTTCCACAAGAAAATAAAATTGCCACGTGTTGCACGTTTTTTCAAGGCGTGTCGAATTTCTAACTCTTCTGGGAGTCAATAGGGACGATGTGCGTTCTCAGGAAAATACTAGTGGTGTTGCCGAATATGTTGGGAATAATGGTGCTATTGCGGTTGATTGCCACCCCTATGCGTTTTCGACAAAAAAATAAAGTTTCCACCTGTTGCACGTTTTTTCAAAGCGTGTCGCATTTTTAACCCTTCTGGGAGTCAAGAGGGATGATGTGCGTTCTCAGAAAAATACCAGTGGTCTTGCCAAATATATTGGTAATGCAACGGTGCTATTGCGGTTGATTGCCACCCCTATACGTTTTTCACAAAAAAATAAAGTTGCCACCCGTTGCACGTTTTTTCAAGGCGTGTCGCATTTCTAACCCCTCTGGGAGTCAAGAGGGATGATGTGCGTTCTCAGAAAAATACCAGTGGTCTTGCCAAATATATTGGGAATACAATGGTGCTATTGCGGTTAATCGCCGCCCCTATACGTTTTCCACAAAAAAATAAAGTTGCCACCTGTTGCACGTTTTTTTAAGGCGTGTCGCAATTCTAACCCTTCTGGGAGTCAAGAGGGATGATGTGCGTTCTCAGAAAAATACCAGTGGTCTTGCCAAATACATTGGAAATACAATGGTGCTATTGCGGTTGATTGCCACCCCTATAGGTTTTCCACAAAAAAAATAAAGTGTCCACCTGTTGCACGTTGTTTCAAAGCATGGCTTGTTTCTAACCCTCCTAGGTGTCAAGAGGGATATGTGCTATAGGATAGGTCGTAGCTCATGGAATAAGAACGGAATATAATAAAAGTGATTTTATAAAATTTTGCATTTTTCTGGATATCTCTGGGAGTATTCGGATTTTTATTAATCTATATAATAATATTTGTTGAAAAGGAAATTGTGCAAGTTTGTTTCCATTTTAGCCGACCTTGTAATTATCACGGTGTTGAAGATCTCCATACTGGTAGTTAAATTTGGGTCACTTTGGGTAATAAGTAAAATGAAGAATATTTAGACCCATAAAAAAAAGCTTTAGTAGGGCAGCTTTGCCGACCTTAAATACTTATATGTTATATATCGCTCATTGTCTGCAATAGTGGCACAACTCAAAAAACATTGTTTTGAGAAAATCAATAATTAAGATTTGGGTTATACATAGGACACTGTTTTGACTTGAAAATGAATTATGTATAATACGATCATAAAAAGAAATAATTTTGTGCCAGTTTTGACTCTAAGGTAGAGATTGGAATTTCTAGTTCGGACATTTTGTTATCTAGAATTTCGACTTTTTTTGAGTTGTGCCACTATTGCAGACAGTCAGCGATATAAGTATAAAGCGCTCCATAATGTTTTTCCTAAGGCTATTATTTGAATGACCCCTATATAATTTTTGAACTGTGTCAATGTTAATGGTTATGTTATAAAAACCGTAAAGGAGAGATTCCGCCAAAAAGGCGACATACTAGTTATCCATAAACTGATTTGCCAAAAATGTGATCAAGAAGAACGGTTTTAATTTCTCTGCCGATCGACCGTTCTGAGGCAGAGCGTTGTACGTACCATATGCGAAGTGCAGAAAAGCACTGTTCCTGGTACATTTTGACGGCGGTATGAATGCGTTTTATGTGCACCCTGTTTCATAGCACGAATATGTCCCTCCCTTTTTGTAGATTTCTACAGTGAAGAAATATTAACGTTTTGTAAAAGAGCTCATATAAAGTGAAAAGATAACTGCAGAGATACTTTTAATAGAACGATTCTATGGTTCCAGGAATAAGAGTCATTTACGTAAGAACTTTTAGTGGTTCAGTGTTAACAAACCTTCTCTTAATATATATTCTGTTGCACAGGGTGAGCAAAACTCGATGTCCTAGCTCAAGCAGCATAAGAACATTTTTTGTCCTAAGAACTACTTCTGTTAAGTTTTTGACCTGAAAAACGTAGTATTTATTAACTCTAGTACAAGGATTTATTATTTTCGCTTACAACTATTATTTTGGTAAGTTCTGGCAAAAATATTTTTTGTAATGACAGCATTTTATAACCTTTAAATTATGTCAATATAACCAATAAAACTGACACAGTTCAAATATTATACGAGGGGCAATCTGTCAAATTTCCACAGCCTACTTTTCCGAAAAATATAATGAAAAGCTTTATATGTAGTAGTACGTGTAGACGTGTTAGATGTGTTAATACTGCTTACACAAATTGCAGATACCGTGTTCAATTTCTTTTGGATTTACGCAATTAATTTTAGTATGAACAAATCGTTTGCAACTGATTGCAAAATTGCATCGCGTGAAAATCAAAAATTCCGTTTCCACAGTACACACGTCTATTCGTGACATTGTCCGAATTTAAGATTAACATTTCCATTAATTTTTTTCGATAACTATTAGGGTCGATGTACTTGTCAAGAGGCGAGTGTGTTAAAAACTGCTTAAAAAAGTATATTATATACACTCTGCAATTGTAGGACTCGCTCTGGGTTAAATGTTTTTTATATATTACTTTCTATTCTAGGGGATTGCAGTCTGATTCGGGATGGTTAGTGTTATATCTCTCCAAAAACTTTAAGAAGTTTTCAAATATAACGTTTGCAACCGAGGAAGCTTGTTCGTTACCAAAAGGGTCTAGATAAGTAAAATCGTGGTTTTTCATATCACCACCTTGCTATTGCAAGGCAGAAATGTTTGTGGTTATGAGTTAATAAAGGTATAACCAATGTATCGTTTCCAAAACTTCAATTTGCCCTAACGTAGCAGTATTAATATTACCATCTACTAATAAGAGGGTCGCTAAGTTATATGTCAGTAATTTGCATGTATTAGAGTCGTTGATAATGTTGAAACAAATATCAACTATAAAATTACTCAACCACTGATTACCTGTTAATGTATGAACATCTTCTTTGGAGATTTCTTTAATGTCACATTTTGCCTTTGAGTAAAACCCAATGTATATGTTTCTCTCAGCATTGCTTAAATAATACTGAGGATCCGCTACAAGGCAATTTTCTAAAATTTGTAGTGGTCGAAGTGTTGTCCATTTAATAGGACCCTCTACAACATTTGGAGTAAATAAAGATGGAAGGAAGAAAAAATGGTAAAACGCCTGTAGTTTTCGAAACATTTTATTCCACATCTTCTTGTCTCTATTAATTCTTTGAATATAATAACCTTTGTTAGTGAAAATAAACAAGTCACATCATTTTCTGTCCAGCATTTCCAAAAGACCTTGAATTTGGTAAAAGTAGTCACTATTTAATTTTAGGTGGCTACTTTTATCAAAATAGGAAAGCTTTCCTTCATTGATGGCATTTTTTGGTTCTTCGTGACGGATCAAAAATGGACACTTAATTTCTAAGATACCATCCGATCCAATTAATCCGTCAGGTGATCCCCCTAAGAATTGAAAATATGAATGAACTCGTAATCCTGACAACACACATTTAGAACCTGTTACCTATTCATATTTTATTAGGGCGACTTCTTCGTTTTGTATACCATGCCTAATACTCGGTATGTTTTCCAAATTCTTTGGGTTAATTGATCCTTTAACAATGAATACTAAGGATTTATCGGAGCGCGCTTTGAAAATTGGTCCAAAGTTAAATGCGGTTACGCGAATTTTTCGCTCTTCCATCCAGTTTTGGCTATTTCTTTGGTATCTGGTATGTAACTCGATTTCCTCTTACTGTTGGATGGTCTTATTAATGTGCTGGTCAATGAACATTCTGTACTCATCTGATTTACATCTAACATCATTTTGAGTACTACTCATATTTTCTTGCGCCGACTCTTCATCTCGAGCATACTTTGCCTTATTGCAATTACCACAAATAAAATCGTCGTTTGAGTTATTAGTTAATGGTTTTAATTTTTCAGCACAGATTTTGTGTATCCAGTTATGACATATGTCACACTCTAACCATTGAATATGTCCAGCAGTGTTTTCATCATTATATAATCTACAATGTAAGCAACTAACGTTTTCAACATCAGTCAAATCCGTTAACTGTTCATTGAGTTTATCAAGGTTTAATACTTTTTTTAATTCAGTGCCACTAAAATTAGATACGTTTGAGGTCTTCGATTTTTTTTGCCATGATTCTTGATCCAACAAGCCTTTATCATCGACTTCGGGTAAAGACGAGGTTTTATTGTCTGACGGTTTAGCGCATCTTTTCTGAGGAATATCCATTAATGATTCTTTAGTGAAGAAAGTTACGTGGTCCCTAATTCTCCTCAATACCCTACTAGCTTTTTCATTTTTTCTTGCCATTAAGAACTTGGGATTTTATTATTCCAAACCTTCGTTCAATTGGCGAGTTGCTAAACCGTTTACCTTCAGACAAAATACCAGTCCACATGGGGACATACGGTATATATCTCTTACAAAAGACATCGTAAAACTCTTTCCTAAAAAAAGGATTGGTGGTTAGCAACAGCTGATGATTTGTTTGTTTTTCAGATAATAATGTCAATTTTTTTAGATCGAGGAAGAATTGGCTAAAAGGATTTTTCTCGATTTGCCAATCAAAATCCTTTGAAAATATTTCATTTTCTATAGATGATTCGATTTCTATCGGCACCTCATTGAACGTATTATTATTTGAGTGTATTGCCAGCCGAGCTATACAATCTAAAGCCAAATCTACACTTTTACTTTTCAATTCTGTATTCGTTATAACAACAAAGTTACTAAACCATTTACAAATGTCATTCCACTCTAAATTGAAAGATACTGCAACAATTTCCTTCATCAATTTTCGTTCATTTTCGGGATAATATTCAGTTATTAGAGTTGATATCAGTGTGAATACGTGAAAACAACAAATATGAATTGTAATGAAGTTAGTGGGTAGTTTTGATTTGTTGTGAATGTGGTCGAAGGTCATTTAAAGATATGTTGTATTACTTATTACTAATTATTCCGAGCAAAAATTAATGAATGCGTGGTGTTACGATTTTTATTGTGTAATGTTATTTCGTTTAGTTCGGCCCTGCAGAGGCAGCGGACGACTATCAATATTAGGGTTTAATTAGTTGAACTTTTATGACTCTTTACAATTTAAGGGAGATAGGCTGATTTTCTATAAACATTATTATATATCTCTTGATGAACTTTGTAATATTGAAGATGATGGAATTTTAAGTTAACAATTTTTATTGAATTTTTGTAAATAACAACAAAGGTATAAAACGAAACGGGAGTCGTGATTGGCTAAAAATAGTGAACATGTTGTGACGTCATGCTACTCTCTTCCAATCAAAATGGTGCAAAACATTTAGTACAATTTTGCTACAAAATAGTACCTTAAAACAAATCTTCTCCTTTGACCTTACTTTCTTTTTGTTTGGTCTTGCTTACCACTACAAAATTTCCTTCTAGAAACTTCTTGATCTTCTGGCTCTTGGCTAAGAAAGCTGTGCTGAAGATTTCGCTCTGCGGATTTTTGAGAGTGTAAAAGAGTGTTAAATTTCCAGCATATTAGCGAAGGTTGATACATTATAGTCTTTGACTGATTTTACCATACGGAATAATTTAACATCTCACTCCATTTGAAAAAAACGGAAATTTGCCAAGTGTAGATCATGTGGTAATTACCATCAGGCCACCCTCTAATCCCAGGCCTGCTTGATACTTCGTCATACTGCTTGATACTACTTCATACTGCTTAATACTGCTTCATACTGCTTGATACTAATTTAGACCGCGTCCTGCATCCTGCATCCTGCATCCTGCTTTATACTGCAGTAGACGCTGACTGCATGCTCTGAGTCATCCCTGGTTGCTTGACACCGCTTTTTGCGTGCACAGCTCACTAACTTGGACCTCTGGAGCAACACAGGAAACTAAGGTGGGTTTTTTTCCAGTTTATTTACACCGTGGAACACTCGTAGTGAATAACTGAGATACGCCCACTAAGAATTGAGCACTTAGGTTATCATAACATCTGTGTAAGCCCTCCATATACCGGGTGTCCAGCAGAACCCTGGACATAGGAGATTAACATGGGAAATCGGTTTTTATTTTTTTGCGCCTGTACGGTTGTTTTGATTGAAAAACTTTTAAGAGTAAAGTTGTAGAGCTTATGGTCAGCTATCATCCTGTGATTTTTTTCAATACCACAGTTTTGGCTATTTTTTGGAAAAACGCCTCGAAAAGTGCAAAAATTTGAATTTGGTGCGTCACCCCCACCATGCATGTGCAGTGTCGCCAACATAATAATTTCTTATGTCAGACTCAGAGCCGATTTTCCTTTCTTATTTATTTTGACGGGCTATCATGTAGTAATTAACGTGATTATGCAGAGAAAATTAACGGAAAACCTGACGATAATGTTCTTAAATTATAGGTAAGTAAAAGTTACGTTTATAATTATCATAATTAGTAAAAGGAAAATCATTCCAATTTGTGTATGGCTGGTTGTCTAATTCATTTTCGTTTAGCAATACGACAACCACGATGACATGACAATTTCTCTCTTGTCACCAATTAAGGGTGTTCGTTGTTGTTGTTGTTATTGAGGTGAATTCATCTATCTCCAAATGTTTTACTTAAAAAGTGTCTATTTTGCAGTGCTGTGTGACGCGAGGCCCCATCCTGCCTGTAAAAAACCCTTGCTAAGTGCTGGACTCTTCTATGACAGACAAAATTTCATTGGAAAACCAAATACAGTGCGCCCCAAAATGCTAATCCACACATTGACAACTTCTCGACGTTGGTCTCGGTTGTCCTGCACTGTATGTGGATTTTAGAGAGTCCAAACTCAATCATTTTGTTGATTTGAGGGACCCATTAATCCAAATTAACATTCATTGGCGGAACAAATGTTTATAGCAAATAAGCAAGACCACTAAGCAGATAGTGATGGATGTTTGATCTGCTAAGGCCAGTTTCTTTCATGTTTTATCTATGTATCTGGAGACTATAGTGCCTGTGAAAAAAACTCTTCTCAGTGACAACAAATCTTACCAAACTGGCCACAAACAACTTGAAAAACTGGCCAAAAATTGGTTCAATTCCAATCGATTGCTGCTGAATATGTGCAAGACACAGAGGATGGTGTTTGCATTGAGGGAGGTTGAAAGTGTAAATGACCACGTATCCCAGGTTAAATTTGTTGGGGTTCTTGTGGATGAGAGCGCCAAGTGGGATTTACACACTGATAACTTGGCTTCAAGACTCAATACAAGTTTGTACCTGCTACGTCAGCTTTCAGATAGGATATCTCGTACGGTACTTAGATCGGCTTAGGTACTTTGCATCTTTTCATGCATGGCTCTCTTATGCTGTAGCTGTTTGGGGCCACGCCTCGGGGGCTAAGCGTTTGTTCGGGCTTCAGCGAAGAACGGTCAGGTTGTTGGCTGGCCTGGGCTACAGGGATGACTGCAGAGCGCACTTCAGAGAGCTAGGCATACTAACCTTGCCCTCCTTGTTTATATTGGAGAATTTGCTGTTTGTGAAAAATAACATGTATCTGTTTTCTGCTCACGAGGACATGCATGCTTACCTTACTAGAGGCCGAAAAAATTTTATAACCTCATATTGTCGTTTGAGAAGGTGTCAGAATGGTCCTGGCTACTGGGCGGTAAAATATTTCAACTGCCCATAAAAATTAAAGCGTTGACAGTGGATAGTTTCCGAAAGGAAATTAAGCAAATTTTAATGGTAAATGTTTTTTATTGTGATGAAGAGTATTTTAAGTATTTTAATCAAAATTATTAATTTTTTTTCTTCTCTCTGTATAGTCTATTTTAGGATGTTGACTGTAAACTTTTAGTATTAAGTAAATAATGGCATCTGGACTGAATTTATTTAAATTTAATTTGTAGACTATTCTATTTTTGACGTATGTACATTGCTGTTTTCGTGATTGTCAACATGAATAAATTTGAATTGAATTGAATTGAATCTTAATAAAGGTGATAGTGTTTTTATAGGAATAATTGTTGTTATCTGTGTTATTACCTAAATTTATGTTACATTTCTTTTTCATGTCCACTTTTCTTCGGTTAAGAAATTTATGTATAGATTGATTATGGAAATATACTTATTTTGGTACTTGTTGCATCCACTTTTTCACACACAATTTCCCCGAAATAAAAATGTAATGTATACAGAAACCTTGTATTTATTGATATTAAAAGTAAGGAAATTAGGAACCATTTTGTTGATACAGTGTAAACTTTTATTTTTATTATTTCTTATTTAAATGTTTCATTAGTTATAAATTTTGAGGAGAGAAAACTTGTTTTAAAACAATACTGGGCTGGTAATTCCTTAGCTCAAATTCGAGACAACATTGCTGCATTGTTTCCTGAACAACCAATACCAGCATGCAGTTCACTTCAGGCGGTGGTTGCTCGTTTTGAGGAAACTGGGAGTAATAACCCGATATGTTCCTGTGAGCGAAAGCGACTACTTCAAGCTGGTGCGGCTCCAGAGGATGAAAATGTGGCAAAACTTGTTGTTCTTGCTACAGTAAACGATGATCCTTCCAAGAGTATTCGACAGATTGGCCAAGAAACTGGACTTAGTAGATCGACCATCCATAATTAACTGCAAAAAGAAGGTTTTGAAAGCTACAAACCAGAGAACCATCAACAACTCTTACCGACCCACCTTTTCCCCCCAATGGAGTTTTGTGAAATCTTGACCGAAAAAATTATTGCAGCCCCAAGACTTGTTAGAAACATTTGTTTCACGGATGAATGCTAATTTGGATCGACTGGCTCTTCAAATCAACAAAATGATCGGATTTGGGCACTCCAAAATCCACATATAGTGCATGACAATCGGGACCAACGTCGAGCAACTTTAACGTGTGGGTCGGCATTTTGGGGCGCCATGCTATAGGTCCATTGTTCATTGATTGCAGTTTGAACGCCAACAAATATGGCAATATGCTTCGCAATGAAATTTTGCCTGCTGTAGAAGCCATCCAGCCATTAGAACGGGTTTTTTACATGCAAAATGGGGCGTCGTGTCACACTGCACTGCAAAATAGACGTTTTTTAAACGAAACATTTGGTGATAGGTGGATCGGAA
The DNA here is from genome assembly GCA_951812265.1 of Taphrorychus bicolor. NCBI lineage: Eukaryota > Metazoa > Arthropoda > Insecta > Coleoptera > Curculionidae > Taphrorychus > Taphrorychus bicolor. Next base: position 2,773,060 of record OX638298.1, on the reverse strand, counting down.
AGTTTGGAGCAATTAATTGGCCACCTCGCTCTCCGGATTTGAATCCCTGTGATCTTTTTGTTTGGGGATTCATTCAAGATCGTCTCTACCAGAGAAATAAACAATATGCAAATGTTCAAGAGTTGAAACTTGCCATTCAAGAAATTTGTAGTCAAGTCACGGTGGTGAAGTTGGACAATGCATGTCGCAATTTTGAACAGAGGCTTGCATATTGTACCTCTGCAGAAGATGATCATTTTGAACAATTTCTCTGATGTGCCATATCTAGTCCTGTATTTTATTTATTTGTTTATTGTTCTTGTTTACCTCTGTGTTTGATGTTAAACACATGGGTGGTTATTCACTTTCTTTGTAGTATGTAATTAAATGGTTCTTTTAAGAGCTGCTAATCCGTATTTTCTTTTCGCCAATTCCACGATAACTCATTTGTAGAGTACAATCACATTTCAAGTTTGGTTGTTTGTTTGCCCAACAAATGTATCCACCCAACTCGCCGTCCTTAATAATTCTTAACATTAACCGAGCTTTTAGCTTTACCAATGACAAAGACAAGAGACATATCGTCGATCCGTTGTCTGTTGCTAATCTAAAATGAATTAGACAACCATCCATACACAAATTGGAATGATTTTCCTTTTACTACTTATGATAATAATAAACGTAACTTTTACTTACCGTATGATTTAAGAACATTATCGTCAGGTTTTCGGTTAATTTTCACTGCATAATCACGTTAATTACTACATGATAGTCCCTCAAAATAAATAAGAAAGGAAAATCTGCTCTGACTCTCACAGGAAATTATTATGTTGGCGACACTGCACATGCATGGCGGGGGTGACGCGCCAAATTCAAATTTTTGCACTTTTCGAGGCTTTTTTCCAAAAAACAGCCAAAACTGTGGTATTGAAAAAATTACAGGATGATTACTGACCATAAACTCTACAACTTTACTCTTAAAATTTATTTTTCAATCAAATCAAACGTACAGGCGCAAAAAATAAAAACCGATTTCCCATGTTAATCTCCTAGGTCCAGGGTTCTGCTGGACACCCGGTATATATGAACGGTATTATTTTTGTCTGGAAACTAGTGTGCAGTATTTAGTTTAACTTGACTTCAAGTGCAACCCAACTTATTCTACAAATCACTACCTTTTAACTGTTATTTCATAAAGCTTACGCTTCATGTGGAGCACACACTACACTTAACCTCAGTTACGCGCACACACCTTTGTTTAATGTAAATTAACCCACACTTAAATATTCACTTCTGTTCTATCACGTTAAGAACCAAATTTCCTACTGGAAGCAATAACGATATTTGGGTTCAAATTCTTAAGTGATTGTAGAAAATCAGCTGCTAGGTGCTAGGTACTATCAGTTCTCTACCTGTAATTAAAGGGGCCCTGACCCTCGCCCGATAGTTTAAACCTTTATATGAATACCCTTTTTTTATGAGAAAGGGTCATTAGTTTATTAAACACCACTTTAATTGTTTGACGTTTTGTTTATTGTTTATTCCAATTTGAGTCCTGGTAATTACAGCGCTATTTTATTTTCCCGTTTTTGAGGCTTCTGTCAATTAAGTCGACTTGCTGATCCCACTGTGGGGCTATAAAATCGGGTGGCGCCTTTTATCAAAAATTCACTATCTGTTCGCTTCCATCGAATGTTTTTCTAATAATGCTACCAGTGGCATCTAAATGCAAAAGTTCTGGAGACGTATTTCGAAGCATCATGTTTTGTTCTTTGCTGCAGATATAAACGAAAAACGGTACACCGACACAACTTATGTACTCAGGATGATCTTTCTGCATCTCAATCAGGTCAATAATATCGTTTCTATCACGATCATTTTTCACCAACAATTCCGACCGTGTCTTTCTATACACTGAACCAGACTTTACTCTGTCATAATTTTGGTAATGTAATGGTGACGTTATTGGTAATCCTAGAACATTTTGTTGTCGCCGAATGATGGGTTTTGAAGACAACATTGAATTAGCTACTTTTTGTCGTTCTACTCCTCTCAGCTGGGAGGTAATACTATCAAGATGATTGAAATTTAAGGAGCTGCTAAAAACCTTTACATCTAAGCTATCTTTTTTGGTTTTGAAAAAAAAAATTATACCCAATTCAAACACTAATTTGAAAGCTTTACATTGCTTGTGTATGCAATAGCTGTATACGGTTAAACAGTTTTTTCGGTGGTTTTACATGTGGTGTTAACAGCACGAGATTTAGTGTTAATGAAATAAGAGTTATTTAGCTGGAATTAAATCATTCTCATCTGTAATATAATTATAATCTTCCAGAGATAGTTTGAAAGTACCTTCAAAATTGCAGCAACATGCCGTATCGATATTTTTTTGCAGTTCAGTTAATTTTTTTACATATCTATGAATCATTACTTTCCGCGAGAATTACATGCTACATGGGACATCTTTTAACCAGAACAATCGTGACCACACTGTATGGGGACAAACTGCTATGTAACTTCTCGGTTGAACTTATCAATCTTCCCCAGCATCGAGTTAGATACCAAAAAAGGGCTATAAAAGCTAATAGTTAATTACGAGCAATTGTACACAGCCTCCGCAACCATTAATCTTAACTAGTCCTCCACCGGTATGTGATCGGTCCTTGTCACTGGCGTCAGGTAGCGGGGTTTAAGCGTTTTCTTTTATTGGATACTTTTCCAATTTCCTCCTATTCTCGAAAAACAATAAATCTCATTAAGCAAAAGCGGTGACCAACACTTTTATTTAATAACTATCAACAATCCGAAAGAGTCAAGAATTATTTATTTTTTAATAAGTCATATGCATACAAATATTCACATAACAGTTGTACTTGTTTAAAAAAAAAATCAACTGAAAAGTCCTGCAGTGGATGCAGTTATCAGCTAGAATATTCCCATTCGTCGAAAATATCAAAAATTCGAAAATCGTTTTAAGCGCTTTCTTCTATCCGCCGACATTCGTATGCATGTCAACAAGTGAAACTCTGGATAGAGCCAGACCCTTGTCGTAAAAT